>JAYKKI010000040.1:2840000-3175000 GCA_039881145.1 Druceiella hillmani | reverse complement strand
TTCAAATTAAAAGGGTTTTGGGTATTTCATAATATGTTTGATTACTTTTCTTCATCAATTTGATATTTTATTAATTTTGATTACGAAAGCTTTTTTAATAATCTTATTATTGCGTTTAACTTTTGAATGCCAAACAATTACAATTTAACGGAACTCATTTTAGTAAATCGTGATCCTGTCAACATTCTTAATAATAAACTGACCTGGTAAATGTTTTGTTATTATTATTAATACATTAAAAACGTATTTGTCAAACATTAATTCAAATAAAACACGTGTCGTGTAAACCGAATTTTATCATGAAACAATGCAAAAGAATTAACGATATTAGAGGCAAAATCGACTTTGATAAAGAAATAAGGTATTTATGAAAAAAGTTAAAAAAAACATTGGGTATTACACACAACTTATATTCCAAGTTACTAATAGTAGACTAACCTTTATAATAAAAAGTCATAATTTTTTCTCATGTCACGAAAATCGGTCAAGTGCGATTTAAATCTCTTGCAACGAGTGTCCATACGAAGTTATGTTTATATTATTCCAAAAGACAACACGCCTCCATGCTGATCGACCCACTACACAACATTACTAGTTTCAGATCCCCAATTTTTATCAGAATCTTCTTCAACGCTCTCGAGCCATTTTTTTGGGCTACCTGCACGTCACTGCTCTGTTATTTGATGAGCGGTTCAGTAGCGGGATGCTTCTGACAGTGAAGTAATATGAAATCTACATACTCACTATATATCTATCTAACTGAAATGCGTCTTCTTTGTTTCTATGAAAATATTAGCATCCCCGTTCATGTTGTAGAGCTTGCTAGTGCTTCAGATTCTCCAAGTCACATTATTTAGAAATGAGCCATATATTGTTTGTAAAATTTTCTGCTCCTACTTGAAATTTCGTATTCTCAGCCCTTCTTGTATGCATTAAGGTCTTAGATCCATGTTTTATTACAGGGCCAATACCAGTTTTAAAAATTACTTCATTAAGTTCTTCAGAGAGTGTTATTGACATCAGCAAGAGACTAGCATTGAAATAAGATATATTGGAATTGCTTACTCTTTTCTTAACTTTGCCAAAAAGCATTCGTATTCTGATCCGAGATGTTAAATTTTGCGATCCCAGGTGTCAAAAAGCATTCGTATTCTGAAAATTATTGCCTTCAGTAGTGAGAATTGGAGTAAAAATGGTTGAAACTTGTTCCATCAGAATGTACTTGGTCTTCTTTCCATTCACGTGCAGTACTGATCTTCTTAAGGCTTTACTCATTTCTTTACAAGCTATAATAAAACTATTAGCCTATTTTTCAGCTTTGGTTCATTACATAGGATGTTTATCGTTTTGTTTCTGACTCATATTTTCTGAACACATCCTCTCAGTATTCTTATTTTATTTACAGAGATGCTACTCGTAATTTTTTTGAAAGTTTGATTAAAAATAGTACACGAGAAGGTTTACATGCACTACTATAGACGAATCAATAGAAGCTGCAGCTCGTGTCTTGATTTTACCTAGCAGAGAAGGACTATTTTAATTAGCTTGACTAGCTTAAGGGCCTACCTAACACGCTACTCCATGTTGGTCAAGCAGGTTTTGCCTGCCTGTTGTATGCTGTTTTATAATTAATACTTAATTTATGGATCGGATTATTACTCTTCTAAAATTTTTATTAGAGAAAGATTTGATCGATTGTCAATAAGTTTCTTTTCAAACTGCACTAGCAGTTTCCCAAGCTGCTCTGAGAATAGTTTTCAATTCTCGATGCTCTCTTGTTAGCAGTACGCTTCGATAAATTATACGCCACGATAATTATTGATTTCCCCCCGTAATTTTGGCAATTAATTTTGGACTTGTGGATTGGGCAATAATGACTGCTTTCCGTTCTTGCGGCATTCTTTCCTATTTCCAAGTTTCTTGTACCAAAATATGCAACCATTTATGGACATCTTCTCTGTCCTTTTTTCCAGCAAATATTGTCGCTACCATTTCCTGTCCTGGTAATTTATGAGTTTTAAGCATCCTTCATGCCGTTGGTGGTGATGGCGATGCCTATGTCTCTATTTGAACTGGAGCCATTTAGCATTCCACCCGCTTAATCTCTGTAGTATATTTCTTATTGATTAATTTCTTTTGATAATTTCCCTTTTAAATTATTGTACACATCTTTCTGCTTGGAGAAATCCGAGGAGTTACTCTATCGCTGACATTACCGCATTTTTAATATCCTCCTATTTATCATTTATTGAGGTAATTGATCTGGTCAGCCTCTAGCTATGAGATCGGTCTTAATGTCATTCTCCGCGTTTGAATCCTCAAAGAGTTTGTTGACGATATAGAAACGTTGTCTTACGACCGTTTCCTGATTAATTTGTCTGCTTTTAACTATTACTAAGTTGTAGCTCGTATATATGTCCGCTTCTCGATAGGTTCTGCCTGTGAGTGAATGATAAATATATTTTTATTGGTCACCATCAATTAAGCACCAGGTGTCCTTACATGTTTTCATATGAAAAGAATATGCTACTTATCGGCTAAGTTTTGCTGGTGACCATTTTCATTACAGCGACTGTGTCTATTTTCTATTTGCAGCCTCCGTTGTTCTAGCCAGCTCTGTGGAGATTGAAGTCAAGTAGTATTGAGTCGGTAGTTTTAAATAAGTCCTGTAGCCATGGTTGTCATCGCTGGTTGTCAATCCGATTTTTACTACATTGCGGAATTTCTTTGATCAACCAATCCCAACCCAATTTGGATGATCCAACATTATCCCCGTATTGGGTTGTTTAATCAATGCCCGAGCAAAGCAGTCCTTCCAATTGGAAGGACTGCTTTGTAAATTCTTCTTACGGCTACTTTTCTATCTAGGCAGGTTCCGTAGTTTTAAAATCCTAGTTTTTCTCACAAGTTAGTATTTTCCTGATTCCCCCATTTCCGTCATTATTGAAATGATTCTATTCGTTTTTCATCGCAGAAACCATTGACTAGCGACATCTTTTAGTTGTTTTTATCTTCGACATCCCCCCTCGAATTTATCGATTTGGGCGACCTTGTCGGTACGCGACCTTATATACGCTACTGTCAGTATCGTTCTTGGGTTAATCATATTTACTGAACCCCACAACCACGGTAAAACGAAAATATCGTAGGGTCTACAGCGTTTGTTTAAATCGTGTTATTTTAATATCGTAGATAATAACTGGATAGATTATAATTAAATTTGAAAAAAAAAATTAAATTGTCGTGGTTTATTAATTGTTGTAAAAAAAACTCATACGATACTGATTATACGACATTGATAATTTTTGTTCGATAATTTTGGTATTTATTTCATATATTTTTGCAGTTTTCTGGCTGGAGTTTTGATATCGATTATCTATTCTTGGAAATTTTGTTAGGAAAAAATATATTTAAAAACCGAAAATATATTTTTAAATATCTTTACGTAACAACTGTGCTATTGTTTGAATTAATATTTAATGATCTTTCCCAACATTGTAATATAAATAATTGCGTGTGTTAATTATTTAGGTATATGCAGGTTAAAATACTGAGTTGGTATGCTTAATAAAACTTAATTTAATCAAAGTTACATGAAATGATCTCTGATAAAAATGTCTGATGGACATTTTTATCGGAAATATTGATCACGGTAAAAAACCAATTCGTTCCCATTTTTTGAGCGAAGCAGATCAGCCAACTACCTAAACAATTGTTTTTGCAATAAAATCTTTGATATGTACTGATGTAAATATAAAAATGTAAAAATGATATTTTTATTTCACACCTGCCAGCGTATTCTTCTTATTTAGTCTTTCGATCCATTCCCTAAGACGTCGCTTTGCATTCAGATTCAGGTGCTGAATGTACAAATCATTCTGAATATAATAATTTTATTTTTACTTCTTTCCATAAATTTGTCTTTCTTTATTCTTTTTACCAAAATCACGATATCATTATAACGAGCTTAATAATCAAATGAATATCATAATTTTCCTGATATTGTTAAATAAATTAATCTATCACCAAACTTATTTCGTTTCTTAATTCGCAAAATTCTGTCAACTTCCACGTTTAGTTAGGTTCCAAGAATACGATATTTATGTTTGGAGATTAGCCTAAGTCACGTTGTAAAAATCAGTTGTCCTGATTGCAGTCTTTTCTTTGAATTGAAATTTGATTACAGATTCTTTATTTGGTCTGGATCTTTAATTTGACTTTATTTTGTGCATAAGAGATTTGTAAATATGTAACAAGTTAGATATTCTACATATTACAAACGATGTGACTCAATTAACCCATTAAGTTCTTGAAAACAATTTATTATTATTTTACAAATCAAAAGTCTATTTTATAGTCCAAATATATCGATTAGCTTTTTGTTAACATCCATACTAATTAGTAGGTGTAAAATACTCCTAAAGTTATTTTTTGTCCAACTCCTGTCAAGAATATTGTGAGGATGAATCGCGTCATAGAAACTAATCCACAGAAATTACGGCTAAATAGAGTTGTTTTTTTTGGTTTCATTTTTAATTTTGATACAATATAACATAGGATAGCCTACTGGCCTGCCGATTGGAATAACTGTCTATTAGATTAAGCAAGAAAGGTTAGGGGTTAAATTATGTAGATGAGCTGTATTTTGCAATGTAACAAATATTGATTATTTCGTTATTTTTAATCCATTCTATTTTTAATCAGATTATTTTGTGCACATTGAACTGGAGTCACAATTTACGTACTTATAGGAAAATACAGAAAAAGAATGAAAATAGATGAAAGAGATCATTGCGATATATCCGTGATATGTTAGAATATAGGACATAGTGGCGTCACATAATCCGTAGGTGAGAGATGTATTGTCACTTCTAATTTCAATAGTAGTTAGTGCTACGTGCTGACTGTTTATTATAACTTGAATTTGGTAATTTTGAGCCAAATTATTTGTTTTTTTAGGCGATTCCGTATTAGGAATACAAGGACTAAGTGTTCTGGCCACTGACTACGACCATTATGCGCTTGTTATGACGTGCTTTCAAAATGGTAACTCGACAAGTGGTATGTGTATTTTTTTCTCTATAAAATTTAATTAAACTTGCTCTTTAATCAAACTATATAAAATAAATAGCTGTAAGTAAACTTGTAGATTACAAGTTTACAGTTAATATAATAATGCTTAGAATGCACCCTAAAATTGTATAGCTATTTTGAAACGAATATGGAAGCGACAGATCATTATGATAAGAAAAGTCTTTATGATATCTCAAATACAGACAATTTTCATATAAAATCTTTATGTTAGCTTTAAATTTTCATGTTTTGATTAAAAAAAAATGTTCGAGAATTCAAATTTGTAATTAATAACATATATTTTCCCAACGGTTTATAAGATTCCTGGCTTTCTTTTTAAGCATTCTCGAGACACCTTTAGTCGTAACTGCAGCAAATATTCATAGGAAAAAATTATTTTTTAATATATAAAATTATGTCAAAGCGTTGTAATTTTGATTAATTATACCTTTAGTCTAAATATAAAGAGTATTAATATTAAATAAAAAAATTTTTCGGAAATTAAGAAGCGAAACCAAAATTTTATTTTTAATTTGTGACTGAATCATTTTTATGTCTCTATTAATTTTTTTGGATCACTATTCCGATCTAAAAATAGTGTTCTAAAGATGTTTTTTGCCTCTTTCAAATGCAATCCGGAAGGCTGGTTAAAACTATTAAATAAAATTGAATGTAATTTTTCAGTAATTTCTTGGAAATTTTCCCGATCGCGGGATGGACTTTGTGCAGGATCAATTAACGCTATCAATACAGCAGTGGCAGCCAATATACACTTATCTAACCTGACATGGAGGCAGATTGATCAGTCGGTGGAGGCTTGTGGCAATTCAGAAATTGTGACAGTGGCTTCGACGTTGCTTCTCTCAGTTCTCTGTTTTATCAATCTTTTCGGAAAATGAATACTGCAAATCTAGTTACAAATATACTCGTAAATTACTTTTTGTCAATAACCTTGTTTATAAAGTTTAAAGTGATTTGTTATGGCGACTTTCAAAAAGATTAAATTTGTAATAAAAAATACTCATTTTCTTGTTTACTGCAATAAAATTTACCGGCAATTTGCTTCCACTTTGCTCGTTTATTTTTTATTTTTTATACCATGACCCTGCATGTATTCATTAAAAATTAATATATACTAAAAATATGTATCCCGCAGTGAATTTTTGACTTACAATTTTTCTTTGCACAAATCTTGATATTTCACTGTTACTTCTACTACTTGTTTTTTTTCAGGAAGGTTGCTGCATGTCAAATCAAGAGACTAAATTAATTATAACGAGTGAGGTAATAACAAAAATAATCAACGTTGTTGAAAGTATTCTTCTGATGCTGCCCCAGCCGCCGTGGCATAATATATACTTGTATCGATCAATACTTGTTTATTAAGAGTACATTTGGTGAAGTGTTAAAAAAAAAAAATGTAAAATTCCTTTCGAAGTATTTGTGGATAATTTTAAATATTTTTAATAAAGTTTCTGGAAGATTACGAAAATATCGTCAAACAAGTTTAACATTTTGAGTTTTAAGCAATTTTAATTTTACTAGTATCAATATTAATTTTTGTTTTGGGATTAAAATTAAGTATGTAATATTTATTTATAATACAAGTAAATGTCACTGCAGACTGGTCTTAAAAATTGCACGTTATGAACCAAAAATTTGTTATTCAATTATGGTTTAAATAAAAGTTACTTTATGACTAAATATTAATTTAAAAAAAATTTTGTTGAATCAGCGGAATGGTTTCAGATGAACGACCACTTGAAGTAATAAAGTTGAAAATTTGTGAACGTAAATACATGGATGAATGAAGATTTATGTATTCATATTTCCAACATTATGAATATTTGATTTGGTAACAGATATCATGAGAATGTTTTTGGCATATTGGGTTTTAAAAATGTTGACCAATTTCCAAATTTAAATGTAGTGGACCTAATATGGCCATGCGAAATTGGTACGACTTTTTTGAATCAGTTTTTCTTAATTTCAAAATGAAAATACCAGCTTAAATTAAAATCTGTTAAAAATATCAAATACTTTTGTAGAAATATCTATAATTTTCTTTTTGGACGATGCAAGGATGATTCTCGACTACTTCGACGGGTTATAATTTATGCTCTATTGACATTTATTTAGAGTGAATTTGTACCATTCAGACAATAATTCAATACACAATTTTAGGTTACAAATAGGAAAAATGAACTCAATTTTCGGATTAATTCCGTTAGAATGAAACTCATAATAAAATAAACTCGGTAATTATGAATATACTTCGCACAATGAGGGTTACGTAAACACTAATCTTTAAAGTTACACAGTGAACTATTTACAAATATTAACATTATTTCTCACCATGTAAATATGGAAATGTATTGTTTAATATATCATTCACAGAAATAATAAAAATACATTGTAGAATAAAAAGTAACTTACAATTTATTTAATTCATTTGTATGGAGTTTCTATTAACTTTTTAAATACCCTAGTATATATCTAAACTAGCAGAGCTTACTTAACTGTAATCATTTTCCTTTTAATTTCATCACATATAATGCTATTGTGAATAGTTTTAAAACATTCAAAAACGGTAGTTTAGGTAACAAGGAGTGGGCACAAATAACTGTAATAAAAATAAAGTTTTAAAGCGTAATGGTCCCTGGTTCGAAAAAGTGTTCATGCTATTCCAATATTTTTGAACGCTTCTTCAATGATGCAATACACAAGGGGCTATGTTCCACTTTACATGGAGAGGAGGTATCATAAAAAATATTTTTAAAGATTTTATTTCATAATTTTTGTAGGCGTTATACATATTTATAAAGTCGCTATTGCCCACTTGAAGATGTAATACAACGAAACCTAGGTCGTGGTAAAGAACTTAAAGAAAGTAGAAATAATACTACATCACGTAGTCTCATTTAATTGTGAATGATGAATTTCTACAAAATTAACGCCAAATATATTCAATATTTCATTATTTTATTATATTATTAATCACTTTCGAGTCCATTATTTTGATGTAAACACTCTGTTATACTCTGGAAATTTTAAAGAACATATTGTTGGTGCTATAAAATATGTTTAGCAGTTTTAAACTAATAATTATCAAATCACAATCTGTAAACATTTTTACATCAGTATAGATTTTTATTTCTTTTTTTCCTTGGAATGGAATACTTCACCCGTGGTATTGGTTTTTTTAAATTGCACGTCCATAAAATAAATATCAGAAATAAGGTTGTTATTTATTATAAATTACCACATATATTTAGGTTAAATACTGTGGGCGAATATAATAATAGATAAAAGTTACCAAATGGGTAAATAAAGTCATGCGGTAAATAAGCAACAGACCAGATACGAGTAGCTGTAATGTTATGGAAATATATATGTCAAAATATATATTTCCATAACACTACAGCCATCTCATCTGTTGCTTCTTTACCGCGCGACTTTATTTACCCATTTGGTAATTTTTATCTAAAAATATATAAAAAATATATTTTGACATATATATTTAGTCTGCATTGTATTATTTTTGTATTGGTATCTTATATTGTGTTTAAGTTCGGTTAAATACATTTTTTTAATATCATTATTAAAAAGTGTAGCCGATATCAGTTAACAGCATATTCTAAAGAATATGCACACTCCAGAATATCATAAAAAATAAACATCCGTAAATTTAAACTTAGTGCTGAGCGTAATGGATTTAATATCATTTATTATTGTACATTTAAATTATAAATAGTATGTTATGGTACATATTGTATGTATTGGTTTTTATTCCACTGTTTTTAGTATTCCTCACATATGTATGTCATAATAATGTCGATAACGGTTTACCCTTTAGGAAGTAGTGATTTTGTTACCCCCACCTTGTAGTCCGCACCCAGCTGATGAGACATTCGAGCTATCTGACAACTAATAGGACTGTCGGAGTCCTATGAGTTGTCAGATATCTCGAATGTCTCATCAGCTGGGTGTGGACTACAAGATGGGGGTAACGAAATCGACCACAGCGCTGGCTGTAGTTGAAATGAAAAAATTGAAAGATTGTGGCCAAATATTGTCAAAGGTAATAAGTATTTATTGTCATTTGTTACTTTTGGAACAAGTCCAATTTAGCAGAAGCACACATTTCAATGACTTTTTAATGGAAGAATGCACATTAAAAAAACTATGTATTTTAAAATGTTCCGTGATTATTTTGTTATAAAAAATTGCCTACAAAAAAATTGACACGCAATTAAAGCTAACATTTTTTATATTGTTTAAGGCCATTTATTTGAGTTACAGCAAGTAAAAAGTTTATAGCCGCCTACAGAAAGTTTATGCTGTATTTAAAATGTATAAATATACACATATATATATATATATATATATATATATATATATATATATATATATATATATAAATAATGCGCAGTTGAAATTTATTGGTATCTCTGTGCCTTTGTGAACGCTGTAAAAACTGTAATACTAGATATGCTAACAGTAAGTATATGGAAAGTATTAGTATTAAAACGGTCTATACATCAGTCGTAGCAGCGTATAGATGTAAATTTTTAATATTAGTAAGATTCAATGTTTGTATTGATATTTAGTGAAACAGACATCGCAATTATTTATATTTTTATATCTTGTAAACTTAAAGAGAAAATTGCGAAAATACTTTAGAATTTAAAAAAGGCTGGTATTAATTGTGAATATATTTTTTTCGAAATTAGTGGTTTTTAATCAAATAATCAAGGACAAGACCTATTTTTTCAAACATGTCTTTTTTGTGTAGATCTCTCGTCAGTGAAATTCACGTTTTTGCCAAACCGAACTCATACTTTAGTTTTCTTGTATTAATAGAACATTTTCGAAATGGGACCCGATAATTGTTTTTGTTGCAAGAAACATCAGAACTAATGAATTGCAGATTTCAATTGTCGAGTTGGAAATTAGATTAGAAAAAAAAGAATAATAACTGTAAAGTGCATTCCGTTTGATATCGATTTATATATTGCACTCCGTTGGTTGAGATGAAAACGAAAAGACGTTATGCATTCTGAGTTCGGATAACTATCATATTATTATTGCTAGTAAATAAAAGTATTTATTTAAATATTCTTCAACAACAACAACAATGGAAATGTAGTTAGGAACACACAATAAAACAATTCATGTCTCAGACAGATAGTTACCAAATTTTCAAGAATTATTGTATTTTATTCTAAATATTGTGTTTTACATTCATATTATAATAAATTAAATTCTTTTTTAAATCTATGTTCTCCGAATTCCGTAACATTTTGGTGGCAGCAATAAGGATTGTTGAAATCCAGGTACGCTCCTGGTAATGATACCACAATATAAAACAAAATGAGCTGGAGTGAAATACTTCCTAATAAGTGAAAAGCTAAAACTCTGTACACACAACCATTCAACTCTGCTACGCGCAATACAATGCCAATTATTGAATCAACGACTGATTCCTGCTAACATCAACGTTAGCAATCAGATCATCGTCTACCCGATCTTCTTTTCACTGTGCGGTAAACGACATAGTGTATCAGCACGCCTCTACGGAGATCGTTCGACACCGAGAGAAATCCCGAATTCTTAACAAGAGACCGACAACATTTAATTGTATCGTTTTATTAGGTCAAGTTTAATATCTGTAGTAAATTTTTCGCTAGAACATGAATGCAATCAAATTATATTTTTATTTTGCCTAAAGACCATTTAACAAAGTAAAATATAACTAGCTTGTGTTACAAATGATTTTAAAATAATTATTGAGCAGAATTTTCATAATTATATAAAAGTCGCGGCAAAGTTTGATGAGTCAGAACCATAGGTGTGACTCGTCAAACTTTTGAGACTCTCCTTGTAGGAAAGTTTTATGTATGTACGATACTGGCACACTTTCATTCGACACAGCCTCAGACAACGTAGTTACTTATTACTTACGTACGAACCTAATGACGACGTAGTTACAATCGATGTATTACTTACATACGAATCTAAGGACGACGTAGTCTTATTACTTATGATGCGTCTATGTAACTATGTCGTTCTTAGATTCGAAAAGAATAACATAGTTACATAGACACATCACTTGCGTACCGGACTCGCGGACAACATAGTTGCAATTGGCGCAGTTTGAGGAATATCACATCTTGAAAAATGAGGCCCACTAGGTGATACATTTCAAAAATATTATTCTTTACTTGAACATGTAAACCTGTCAAAAAGCTTTCAACTGTTTCTACCTTATCAAAAAGCTTTCAACCTGTCAAAAAGCTTTCAACTGTTTCTACCATGTCAAAAAGCTTTCAACTGTTTCTACCATATAAAAAAGCTTTCAACTGTTTCTACCATATTTCTACCATATCAATGAAAAATTATCGTGTCATTGACTTTGTTGCTTTACAAATAATCGTTTAATTTCCTTGCTAAGTTTACTTCCCTCCCATCAGGTGATGCTTTTCTCGCTATTGTTCTTTTGCTTCTTGGTTGAGATGATGGAGTTAAGTCGTCTGTATTTTGTATTAATCTACTTCTATCATCACTTGTCTCTTGTGCTGCAAGTCGTTGCAAATCTGGTAATAGGTTAGTTACTCTTGATATATCTGTGAAATACTTGTCTAAAATTGAAAGCATTTTTCATATTTTTCTTCACTCCTTGGAGTCTCCCTTTTTCTAATAGCTAAGCTATAATTTTCAAGAATTCTAGTCCATTTTTTCGTTAACTGAAATAATATAAACAGTTACATTATTATAATAGTCTTTCGTTACCATAATACGTTGTTTATTTTTAGATACTAATGTTACACCAACGGTCGGAAATCAACAGTATATGATTATCGGATGGGATTTAAATCGTACATAAAATTGTTTAGTAAACATGTCAAACATTTTGGGATATATTGTCGACCATAGAATTACCAGCAACATCCATAGATGATTGGAGGAGAATAGAGGAGAAAATTGCAAATGAAATAGGATTTTTCTAACTGCATCTATATTACTGATGGTAAGCATAGTATTTGCTAAGCCCCCTAAAAAGTTAAAGCATATGTTTTAATTATAAAAATAGTTTTAGTGTTGTATTATAATCAGTTGTTGAAACTGAAAATAATTTTGTTGTTATAGATGTTGAATCTTAAGGTAAAAATAGCGACGCAGGAATTTTTGCAGATTCCAAATTTGGCAAGAGATTAATGAACAATACGCTGAACAGCCCCTCAGAACATTACTGTTACTACTTACTACAAATCTCATGCCACAAGTCTCTGTAGGTGACGTGACCTTTCAATTACATTACGTTCTCATGAGCCTTTTTCCGGTTGGTCAGGCACGTACTAATGATCAGATTAAAGTATAAAATTATGGACTCAGCTTGGTTAAAATATCACAGAGTATATTTTTAGAATTCTGTGTATGTTCCAGACAGAGATTCGAAATATATTCCAGAAGAATTCGTTCAGAACCTAAATATATGATCAAAGTAATTTCTGAGACAATTTATTTACACAACTGTTTCAGGAGAAAGGAATTTCCACTTCCAATTAAAATGCAAACAGAACTCCAAATAATTGAAACAGAATTTGATGCCAATTATAGATTTAGGACGATCTTCAATGAAATGAATGTTAGAGAATACCAAATAATAACTAGAATTGACTAATAACCACATTCAAGTAATTTATAATCATATAGGTATAATAAATGCAATAGAAATTCCCGAAAACTAAAAGAGATGAAAGTATTCATTGTTATTAACAACTTTTAATACAGAATGTATGCAACTTGTATGCAGGTACTATTTTATTCAAAATAAATTTATATATAAAAGATACTCACGCCGCAAGGCATTATTTTTCTTATTTTATCTCATGCATTTTTTTATGTTTAATTATTCTCGCTCTGGTGAAATCGAATAGGGGATTATTGAGATATTTCTAGAATGCGAACAAATAGCCACCGCAACTCTTGATGTTAATGAACAGAGAAAAGAGGGAGTGCAATGAGGGAGTTGTATATCTTCTATAATGTGAGATGACGTCCTCTTATTGGCAGTAAATTATATATATTTACAAGTATTGGCTTAAACGTATCAACGTTTAAAAATGTTTGCGTATCAATACGAAAAGTGTTAGCGTTGAAAATAAAGATTCTCTGATTAGTTATATAATTATTGCAAAATTTTAGGTAGTTACAGCATTCATTCATGAGGAATGTTGTGACGGTTTTTGAAATAAAACGACAAATATATGTAATTGAAAAGCGGACTGGTCCTTAAAGTTATTGAAAGAAAATATAAAACAAAGTATGAAAAGCTGCTCCTTGGTAGTCAAAAAACTAATAATTGAATATAAAAAAATAATTTTGTCAATTTCGTTTATTATCTATAATTGAACTAATATGTTATACGAAACAAAGAAAAAACTGTAAGATTTTTTTGTTATAAACAAAAATGGTCTTAAACATATTATAAGATCTAATATAAAACTGCAGTAAATAATCTTTTCATTTTGCATCGAACAGCATTTCGGGTATTGTACCCAATGTTTAAACGATGAATTTACGAATAATTTCGAATAGTTATATTCTTTTTTATCCTCATAGATTTAATAACTGAACCTTCCACTCTTGCTATTTTTTCTCTTTATTAAAATATACTTTAAATTATGGTCAGTTGCATAACAACATGAATGCATAACATCTATGCTCAACTAAAGCTTCTTGTTTACTATGATGTCTAGTTATGCCCCGAGAATAATCTACTTCCCTTTTTAGATTAGATTGAGTCACAGTGTAAAAATATACAGCTTTTCTGTTATTTAGATTGAATTATTCCTACAGCTTTATAAATTTACTAGCTGACCCTGCGAACTTCGTACCGCCTCAGAGTCAACATACTTATTAGCTGAATTAAATTCGGTTTTTTATTAAGTTAAAATGAATATTCAAAATGAATTAAGTTTAATAAATGTACAAATCAAAACGAAAACTATTTTAAATAAATTAAAATAACATTAAAATCACGACTGTGTAGTCATCACTTGGCATGCGATCCAACGCAGCTATGAACAACCGATCCAATGTATGATATTCATGAAGTAGTTGATGCAAATCTTGAAGAACTTATTTTATTGCCGATTCGATATTTTGACACCGATCAAGTTGTTCCTCCATGCTGCCCATGAAGTAAATTTAGATGAATTTATGCTGTGCATCTTCAAGAGGTTGTAATAATCCAATTCGATTGTGATTTTGGCCTTGGATCTCTAAAGTTGAAGGCGAAGTTAGATTTATTAAATTATGATCACTTTAGCAGAAATTACCTTGAATGTCAGATTGAATCCGCGTTCTTCGATAATATCTGTTCCAAATGAAGTCATTTGGAAACATTCCTTGTATCTTCGAACGTTCGATAGAAAATGTCGTGATTCAGGTGTTTCGGTACGAAGTAATGAATACAATGACACGTGACAGAAGCAAGAATGGCGATTTCATCTTGCCACTGAGAGAGCACAATCCAGGCGTTTCTCCAGGGAACTAATTTAATGCACCGCAATGGTGGCTCACAATATCCAATCGTATTGAAATGCTACTCGATTCAAATCAACGCTTGAAGCATTCCTTCTTGCACGTCGAAGTTTATTACGTTGTCTGTATGATAAGCTCGATGATTTTTCGTTGCCAACTGAGCTGTTTGTCTTGTTCTTGAGTCGGGTCATACTTACGCGGCGCTCTTCCCGTGCAATTTCTTGTTCATCTGAATTTTTCCAATGTTTTAATTTTTATTATCCTATTACCGACGAAGACAAATCCAAAAACACAAAAACCAAAAAAATTAGTCCAGCTGCTCTTGAGTTATAAACGGTGTAACTAACACGACTTTCTTTTATATATATATATATATTTATATATATATATATATATATATATAGATATATTTAACTTGATCTAATTAAACAATACAATTAAATGTTATTGCTCTCTTATTAAGCAATTTAAAATTTACCACGCTTACTGGTGTGTGTATTAGTTTTATTCAATTAATGATGTATCTGAGCATTCATATTTATATCAAGGTAATTAAAACACCTCAATGGAAATATGAATGCTCAGATACATCATTAATTGAATAAAACTAATACATCAGTAAGCGCGCTAAATTTTAAATTGCTTAACAAGAGAGTGATAATCTAATTGTATCATTTAATTAGGTCAAGTTAAATATCTGTAGTAAATTTTTCGCAAGAACACAAATACAATCAAATTATATTTTATTGTATTCATACGATCAATACGAATTGAGTGTGAATTGCAATATTCCAAATACTTCATAGGTATTGATTGAACAAAATAATACTTGAACAAACTTTTTAAACTCTGTATTTGATAACCAAATAGTAATGATATAACTGAATTAAGCAATTTGCACGTAGCAAAAATGATTTAATGATAATAAAAATTAGTCGGAATAGATTCAGATTAATTTTACGGTCAACAACAATTACAAAGTCATTTATGTGTATAATATTACTTAAAAGATAATTGCAAAACTTGTATAAAACTGTTTCTTTTAAATTTGAAATTATATCAAGCGTCTTTAAACTTTGATCAACTTTTTAACTGTTTTAGATTTGATAAAGGGATTCGATATTTAAAAAAATTTCGGGGAGAATTGAAAAGCAAAATTTAAATTTTAGTTCTAATTAGTGTCCGAATCATTATCAATGTTAAGTTTTTGTCATCTTTTTACGGTCTGACAACAAGGTCAAAAAAATTCTGTCGTGTCTTTTAAAAAGGGGAGTGCAATCACAAACTTTAAATGATATTGAATGAAATTTTTCAGTAAATCTTTTTACACCCTCTTGATCACGGAACGAACTTAATGTAGGATCAGTCACCGCTATTAATGCAGCAGTGGCAGCCGATATACACACAGTTAATCTGATGGATCAGCCTGAGAAGGCTTGTGAGAGGATAATTCAGGGGTTTTGGCAGTCGCTTCGATTTTGCTCTCTTGTTGGAAGAGTTTAGCTTAACACTTGGTTGCAGTTCTTGACACATTTTTATATTAAAAATAAGTACCTTATATCGTTTTAATTAAATTTGTTACAAGTTTATTACTTTTTTATTTCTCATTTACTGGTGTTTGGCGTCCACATTGCACATTTGTGGCACTTTACGTAAGTGCCACACTGAAAGTATTTCTTATAAAAAACTTTTCCTTACAATTTTTATTTCCACAATTTCAGTACGTCTGTACGGTATATTTTCCATAACACGCTGTCACTTGACATGATATTTCATATCAAAGTATGAATTTTAACACAGATAGTACTGACATAATTTAATTTGCTGAAATCATTCCACTGGTACTATCTTTTATATAAAAAACGTATTAAGTACGAGGAAATCTCGCACTACGAGATATCGTACCCAACTAGAAACTTACAGACATTTCAGGGTACATAATACATTCATTAATTGTTTATAAATAATATTTTTATTCTCTACTAACTGTATAGTTCACACGAGTGATCCACATGGTTTCACTCGCTTGTACTTCGGAACTCTCTCATATTCATTTCAAAATTCTTGTCATAAAATATTACCATACCAAGTTTCATCAAAACCCGTCCAGTAGATTTAGTGTGATTAACGCACAAAATAACTCATACAGACAAAAATTCTAAAAAAGTTTCTGGCTTCTACTGTCATTCTACATGCTAAATCAGTCATTCTTTTTAAACTATTTTTTATATACAGAATTTACTCTGTTACAATTTTATTAATGTCAAGAAAGATAGTTGAATTTTTGCGTAGTTCTAAATATTGGTTGAATTGAACTCATGAAAATAATTTATTTTGCAAATGTCTCGCATCTTATGCCTCTCAAGTCGTTAGAGGTTTAAAAAAACCTACAGACAAAAAATTACCTTTAAGTTTCATTACGTATATTGTTTTATAAGATTAGGCGTTTTCAAAATATAGACTGGAGAGTGGGAAACGTAAAAACTTTTGGTTTTTGTTAAAAAAAAAGAATTGAGCATAGAAATGGCTTTAAAGGTGTGTCTAGTCTAAACAGTCAAAAAGATAAAACGTGCACATAACTGTATAAGTAAATATATGGATGAGTAGAGCTTTATGTACATAGAAATTTTCTTGCTACTTCTAATTTCAAAATTTTAAAAAACTTTTCCGTTTCTCGAGCTTTAAAAATGTCGGCTAATTGATGAAATAAAATTAATAAGAAATTGATCAAAAAATAATGGGTTAAGTCTTTTTCGTCTAAAAATGGAAACATATTATAAATTTTAATTAGTTTCATTTAAATGTATTTATGAGGGGTTATGCTACCCAGACGCCCAAAAAAATGAAGCATTTTGAGAATTTTTTTCTCAATTATTAAACAATGAATCAAAATGATGTCTTGATATTTTATTATATATCTAATAGGGTATGGAAAAATATATTTTATATGTTTTCACAGTACAAAATGGCGTCGTTACACTTGGATACCTGTTTTTTTAGGAGGAAAACGGTTTACTCGATATCAGCTTTCGTACGCCACCTAGAATAAGAATTTTTTTTAATCTATATTAGTTTTTCTCTGAAAGTATTCACGATTTTAAATATTTTTGAAATTTACAAAATAGCATTAATTCTAATTTTTATCTTTTTATTACTAAAAAATCGACATTAAATTATTTTTTACAAATGTAATTGTTTATCAATCATAAAAGTGGTATGTACTTCGATATATAATATAATCTATCTAAGAAGCTGAGTTTAAAGTTTCAGGACGTATTTACTAAATGAAATATTCAAAATATAGGCTCGCTAATTATTTAATTTTTACTCTGCTATCCCAGCACCGTAAAATTGCCCTTCCAAGTATGCATTTTGTTCTTCAGCCTTCTTTCTGAGCAATGTAATGAGCTTTTGTCCGTTGTTTTGAAGCTGAGTGATTTGCGGCTTGAACTCAACTTTGATTGATTTTCACGGTAAAATTATACAATTCTAAGTTAATCTTTATTTGAAATGTACTCATAATACCTAGTGTGTGTAATCACAGTGACATTAGTTAGGGCGAGCGGAGCAAGCCCTAACACTATCCCACAACCCGTACAGTTTGTAGTACTAACCCGTAGATTTGAAATTGAACAGAATAATTTAAAGTCATATCTAGTTTTGTTATCTATTAACATTATTTTTGTATTTAAACATTGTAATAAATTAAGAAAAAAAAAACGGTACAACGATGCGTAGTACTAGTATATGCTTACTAGGGCCATCTGTTAGCAAATTACGGAATTAATAGAGGATGCATGCATTTCTGGAATGTTTAATAAAAAAATCGAAACGTGATGTGTAAATATTTTATTAACTATACTGTTAATAACGCCATCTGTTAGAAATTACAGAATTAATAGGACATATAGATGTATAATATTTCAAGAAAGAGCGTTTACTAACAAAGTCGAAACGTGATACGTAAATGTTTTATATTGTAAATGAATGGATAGAAAGTTGTGGAGGTTAAATAAGCTACATTAATCGTATAAAACAAGATATGGAAAAGCGCTGAATTACAAAATTGTGGATGTACGTGAATAGGTTATATTAGATAGTATATATTAAAATCAGAAGTTAGATTAATATTTGTCACTT
This sequence comes from Druceiella hillmani, assembly GCA_039881145.1. Taxonomy (NCBI): domain Eukaryota; kingdom Metazoa; phylum Arthropoda; class Insecta; order Lepidoptera; family Hepialidae; genus Druceiella; species Druceiella hillmani. The sequence continues at coordinate 3,156,238 of JAYKKI010000040.1, read as the reverse complement.
AATTTTTAATGGGAAGAATTTTTTTGACCATACAGTACAAATTGTAAGGGTAAATTTAACTAGCTTCTGCTGTTGAGACTTCCTTCATCGTCTAAAATGAAATAATTTTAACAATTTTGGATTTATTATTGTCACAGCAAAATGCCACGAAGACTTATTTAACTGGTCTTAAAGAAAGTGACAGTAACCATTTGACCTCTGATGCAAGAGAACGTCAGAAAAGAACTCGAGATGCTGAATTGTATTCTTATCCTGAAAATACTCATTTTTTTAACATGCCGCTAATTTAGAAACTGCTTAGAAAAAAATGGAATTGACACATTGCAATGTATGTCATCGTCGTTGGTTTTATTTACATATTGAACAAGATGGACTTTGTACTCTTTGTCACAAATTTCAAATAAAAAGTCAAATAAATAAATTTTCCACAGACAATAATATGAATTTTGGATTACAACCTGATGTTTACAAAAAAATAACATTTCTTGAAGAACAATTCTAAACTTCATTCGATTATTACAGTATGTCGACTGAAAGGTGATCAACTTGAATATAGTGGGCCAGTCATAAATTTTTATCAGAACATTACAGATTTCACTACCTCTTTACCTTCATTCTATTGATATTATTTCAAAATATATATTTATTAGAAAAAAATGATGGTAAACGGTTTAAACATTTTATTGTAAACCGTAATAATGTTGAGGCTGCGATTAAATATCTTAAAAATAATAATTCTTGGTGTAGTGATATTATTATTGATCAAAATAATTTACAATGTTTATCGGATAATGAAAGTGTTTTTCGACAAATTGTATTAAGAAAATCAGAATATTTCGTTTAATTTAAATTGCGAAGATGATAATCCAAATATATTGTATGATAATGTTTATGAATCTGGACCCTAACGGTGACTTTTCAATGTAATCGAAAGGCAGTAAATAGTGTATTAAATATTCAGGAAGAAAATAATGGTTTCCGTGTATTACCTTGGCCTAGATTGGATTAATTAATGAATTCACTTGTGATGGTAAAGGTGGCCTTCGAGATAGATGAATTTGTAAAATTTCTAATAATGACTATTTTAAAGCAAAATCAGTGAGTACAGACGAATTAGGCGGACTTGGACCATTTAAAATGGAGCTTCAGGTTATGTTGAAAATGTAATTTATAGAAGAAAATTATAGTTCCTCCGATCAAATGCCACGAGTGATAATGGTTCTGTTTCAAAATCATTCTCATTCAACCTATGAAAACAGTAGGTGTGTTCCAATACCGCCCATAATTAAATTTTGGAAAAGTGGAAATACTAATTGTTACATGACACAATTTTATTACAATTAGCTTTCGCAATTCCTACATAAGTTGCAATGTTTAACATTAAATATAGCAGTTGTAGATATAGAAGAAAAAGAACTTCTCTTGGTTTAACATATGTCGCGTTTTCAGGAGTAAAACATTAGAAGGATTTTCCTGTAATTAAATAGATTTTCCTGTAATACATTAAATGATATTAAAAACTCATATATGTTAAAATGTGGGAGGCCAGAAGAAATTCTAATGAGGAATTCGAGGTTTTAATAAAGTGAAAATTTTCAAAGTAAGGAGTAATTGTTTCTTTAACATAACTAATGTGACATAGTTTTGCCTAGCAGCAGAGAAAATCTTCTCTCTTTAGATCTTTATAAATCTTTTGAACAGCGTCGAATACTCGCATTAACATAGCTGGTTTATGAGTATATATTTCAAGAGTAAATGAGGCATTCGATTTTTGCTCCTACGGAATATCTATCGTGCTGAGGATTTTAATCCGTTGAAATTTTATGGTATAATGCAGCATATTTTTCTTTGCACATATTCTCATGAATCTGTATTTCGACGTATAGCCAGTCCATAATACATACTCAGTAATGAATTTTCTCTTAATAAATTTTTTTATCCTGTAGATCTGATACATCTTTCTTCAAGGATTACCTTTTCAAGAAAACATTTTAAAAAACTATTATCGATAAAATCAATATAAGCTTTTTGTACATGGTAGTTATGTGTTAAATTTACATTTTCTTATGGTCGTTTTTGATGGAGTCATTGACGAACGAAGAAAACTCATATTTTTTAACTCTTAAATAATTATCGAGAAAAACCTGAAAATTTTGTAAAAATTCATAAAGAGTTATTGTTATTGAAAAATAAATAATTACTCTATAATAAAGGTCCAGATGAAAAAAAAATTGTAAATGATTGTCTTCTTATATTTCAGAGAAGAATCCGAAAAATAAATTTTCCGTATCAATTACCCAATATCTTTTTACAAAAATATTCAGCTCCCAAACACATTCCAGTGTTTGAAAGCAAAAATGCAAAAAAAAGCTAACGGATCTTCAACTAGTTAATACAATAATATATCTAAACACATATGGGTGGATGATGATACTAGGAGACTTTGACGAGATTTCTCATACTCGTATTTTTCTATACTTATATTACTACGCAAATCTTAAGTAATTTAAAAATAATTAACGTATAAAGATTTGGCCACAATGTGTTTAATAAAATATTCAATCAAAATATTTATTTATGTTAAATGAAATATATACGTACATGTAGCAGGGAATCTTTACTTAATAACTGTTGCACAAACGACTGTTTTAACTTAATTTAAAAACGGAAGAAGTTGTTAATTACACTACACTCTTTTTGGTTTATGTTAACTTATATCTCCGGCATTTATTAAATAATTCTGTTTTCCTTTTGATTTTATAACCAATTAAATTATTATCATTTCTTTTGGATGGGTGTACCTGCAGTTTAATTCCATGAAAATTTGATTGGAATTTGACCATGAAAATTGAAGGTACCCCACAAAAAAATGAACAGCACGAATGCTGTGAAATGTAGTCGGCGCCAAGTGAAATGTATCACTCATTCGTGGGTTTGAGTGTGCATGTATGCGAGAGAGAAATAGAAGGGTAAATTTGATATCGATTCCAAAAATCCCTAGCAGTAGCACTGTTTTGCAAATTTAATTATGTATAGAAACGATATTGTACAAAAATTCCAAATAAGTGCACGTATTTTCATTATTTAATACTTTATAATGCGCTTTTTATTTGATAGTTACTTGAAGTTGGTTAAGTTCCTTTGCTAAAGAGCTTTACAGTTATATTTTAATTGATATTGTTTTGGTTGTATTAAATGAAGTAAGATTTATAGCAGGTCTAATTTTATTTTTCCAAGCAAATTTACATATTTATGAAACAGACTTTATTGGGTGCTTTCGGTTAGTAATAAATAAATCTAATAATAATATTATACCCTTTAGTAATTATAAGTCATTATTTTTGCCATCAATTTGTCTGAAAAACAAAGAAACATTTTTGAAACTGATTTCCAATTTTTTATTATATATTTACATGGTATCTTGTCCTGATGGATTAAACAATCTTCATGGTTCCTTAGATTGTTATCTCTTTCTCAGGTACACTGAAATTTATCATCATTACGTGATTTGTCTATATTCTTATCTACTTTCGTCGTACTCACATTCTTTGATTGGCTGTGCACGAGTTAGATATTATCTAAAAACATTTATTTTCCGCTCATACTTTTTTCAGATATCTGATTCAGGGGGAAAGTCTAACGTAGTAACCGTAAGGAAAGTAACCGAGAATAACTGGACATCATCTAACGTATATTAAATACATCATCACATGTCATTAAATTAATTGTCTCCTTATTTTCTATGAATTTAATAGCATAGTATTTCAATTTTTGTTATTTAAAACATTTTGCTAAATAGGCAAATTACAATGGATATGAATATTAAATTAGTCGCATGTGCAGAAGAAATGTGAATTCAATAAGAAAGCGTAGTCACATTAGAAATATACCGCCATACAGCGAGTCTGGCTCAAACAACTTTCGTACCTCGTTTGGAGAAAAATGTACGTGACAGATGGACAGATAGACAAGTGAGTGGCTTATGAGGGTTCCCTCTTTTTCTTTGAGGTGCGGTAGCTTAAAAAGGGGAAATAAGGGCTAAATTCAAAATAATAAAATAAAATACCAAATTCGAATAATTAAATAACTTTTTCTGCATTAGGTTTATTTCATGTTAAAAGTTTGATTCGAAAATATATTGGATTTCTTGAGGTCAAAGCATATAGCTTATTTTTTTCTTCCAATTCGGTTTTTTAGTTTTTAAATTTCTGAATCGGGATTTTCTTCTTTGTACTTGTACTATTTGTTAAGGGTTTTCCTTGCGTTTAGATGAAATTTGACATTTTTATTTAAAAAAAAAAAAATATTTTGCTCCTCTAATTCCTAATCACAGGAGGAATCCATAAATTTAAGAGATTGTTTTAAATTTAATTAAATACAAAATCGTAAGTATTTCAGATAGACCTGCACCAGTCATTACAAAATAAACTAGTTTTCACCACGCGGCTTCGTTCTCTTTAGCTTTTGGTAAATACAGGATATATGGACAGAAATAGCATAATTCTTGTAGGATATTTTTTTAATTGCAAAAAGAAAAATGACTAGAGACAATGGAGGTATATGACTTCTTCCTCTCCAAATAGCCGTTTCTTTGAAAGAAAAATTGACGTTTCCTATGTATCTTAAGTTTAAAGAGATAAGCAAGAATTATCCTGGTTTTCAAGAAAAATAGTTCTCAGTTTTATGAGCTACTCGGTGAGCTCACATCAAACCCCACACTGAAAAACTTAGAAGCAGAAATGATATATTTATGAAAAGTGCATCGCTATTTTTGTCGGTATTGAGTGTATATGCTGATCTCGTTAATCATGTTCGTTCTATATTTTTTTAATAAATAAAGTTATAATGAATACATAATAAAGTATGGCCGAATAACAAAAAGTACATACTATATACATATGAATAAATACAGTATAAATACTGTATTTAAATAACTTTCCTTCCTATTTCAAACAGTGTGTTAATTCGTAAGTGTATAAGTAATTGAAATTATCTTTTTCGGATCGATTCTATATTTTAAACTATTACGTATTTTAAAATAATTTTTGCCATTTACGTCTTAGTGCATAGTATCATAGGACAAAACAATTCAATGTCATGCAGTGATACCGAAACTTTTCACGATTTAAACCTTGAAAATGTTTCTTTCTGGTACTTTATAATTCCACTTGGCGAATGAAAACCATTCCAGTTCCCATGCCAGTTATTTTTTAATTTTATTTGTCGATATCCTTTATCACAGATTTTATTCAAATTTTTACTACATTTTCATTTTAGTATGAAGGCAATGAATCATTTTTGAAAGTTAAGAAGTTTCTAATGGTATCCAAATCGTTTATAGAAATGAGATGATCCGTTCCGGTTCTCGGGAGAAAAATCTGGACAAATCTACATATATGTATACATAAACTGATAAACAGAATACCTTCCTTGGCGTGCCGTAGTCGAGTAAAAATAATGTGTCGCAGTCGGTAGGATTCGAACCTACGCTCCCAGAGGGAATCTGATTTCGAGTCAGACGCCTTAACCACTCGGCCACGACTGCTTTTCTTTTAATCACAATATGACAGTTTCTGAAGAATCAGAGGCAAGATTAAAAAAGTAGTTGTAAAAAAATTTAGACTATTTGAAAAAAAAAGTTTACTGATCTGAATACTTTTGACAAAGACTGTGGCTGGCCAAGAAAAGTGACCCTGGATGGAAAAGGTTCGTATTGGTATTAACATAGGTATAATTTTCTTGCAAAATTAATTCGTGAGATTATATATGTTGAAGGGTGGAACCGATTGTTAAAAATGTAAATAAATTCTTAATTTTTTTGACAACTTATCGACTTGGCAAAATTACAAAATTAATTTTCTAAAAATTTTCATTATTAACCTCTAAAATATATATTAAAAAAAGAAAATTTATTTTCTTGACCTTTAAAAGGAATTAAAGTGAAACTTGGTATAGGTACCAATAAATAAATTGAACAAAATTGCAATATTGAATTTATTTTGCGTTAATTTTGTAGAAATTCATTATTCACAATTAAATGGAACTACTTGATATAGCATTATATCTATTTTATTTAAGTTCTTTACCACGACCCAGGTTTCGTTGTATTACAACATCTTCAGGTGGGATATTAGCAAAGGTAATTGTCCACCTAAAGAATGTTGTAATACAACGAATTCTAGGTCGTGATAAAGAACTTAAATAAAATATAAATAATGGTACATCAAGTAGTTTCATTTAATTGTGGACGAGTACTTAAAATTTTCAAACATTTTTTGTCATATCTACTATCTCGAATTATTTGAATAGTTACTAAGTCCTTAAAAATAATACGTGATTTACATATTTTTTTTAAATACCTTATTCTATTAATAAAATTATGAATATTTTTTTTGATATAGTTCTTGGATATTTTTTTTATACAAAAATTGTTTACTAATTAAAATAAGAAATCCTATTACTGATAATTTTGCATTTTCAAGAGTAAATCGTAATTTTTTTACTGAATTTATTATCATTATTATACTATTTTAGACCAAATTATTCTGTATATAGACACCATTTAAAAAGAAGGCACAGGTGTAATAGTAACTAGGTAGTTACTGTTTTTATTAATAATTTTATTCCTGACATGGGTCTACCATTGCTCATAATAAAATAATAATATACGAGTAGTCATATGGGCAGATATCCAATTTTTGTTGGATTTAATATTGAATTAGGATACATCTTTACAGGGTAAATAAAGTAAGGTTCGTAAAAAATACCAAAAATTGTTTTTTTTCATATTTTGAAGTTTAATTATTCTATACACTTGGTATTTTGAGATCGATTTCGAAATAATTGAATTGAATTTGAAAACAAGTACTATATAAATTAGATTTTTCCGTTTATTTGAACACTTATTATGCTAGAATCAAGTAGCAATGCTACAGAGATAAGAATTGGTCTTATAATATATGTAACAAAAATATAAAAATGATTTTTTTTTATTCCAAACGGGATGCAACATGAATACGGAAACCTCGTACTGTCAGTTTCACTAACGCTTAACAAGCTAATTTATATTTTAGGGTTTTTTACGGGTCTCACCGTGTCTGTCTATGCGTGTGTGCGTACACGCGTGTATGCGGTGCACCTGTGGGTGTGTGTGCGTTTGTGCGCGTTTATGTGCGCGCGTGCACGTGTGTGTGTGTGTGTAAAGTATTTTTAAGTGTGCGCGCAATTGTTTCTCCGACTTAATCTGCTTGCGCCATGATTGGTATTAAATCAGTTTCTATCTTTTGGTAGCAATGCCACAAAACTTACCAGTTCTCTAGCCTTATCGGTCATTTTCTTTTTAGTGTATTTACTTTGAAATATGGGGCAAACATAGGTCTTGAAGTATCAAAGATTTTGGCTCTTTGTATAAAGTATTTATCAAGTTTAAAAAAAGAAACGTTGTTTTAGCCTTCGTCTCATGATTAGTACCACAGATTTTGATTTCCTCCTAACTTAGATAAATTCGTGTATTTCACCTTTATTATCCGACTAAGGTCTTTCAATAATTTCTCTTGAAGAATTCCTTTATTAGATTGTTAAACAAGTAATTTCATTAAACGTTTAATTTCGTATCTATTTTAAAAAAGTGTAAATAAAAATTAGTATTGAAATGTAACATTTTATTTTTTTTTCATAAAATAATGTTTAATTTTTTAAAAATTTTAACCTATCTAATATTTACTGCGTTGGCAAATATTGCGTTTTCTCTTCATATTTTATAACATTTTTTTAAAATGTCTAAGCTACTGATGCGAAAAAAATAGTCATTTTACTCTCGGAGTTTTATGTTTATTTATAAAAATTACAGATCTATTTATAGATCTATTTATATTAAAAGAAGTTTTTTTTTTAATTTTGTAAAATGATCTCTTATAATATTTCCTTGAATATGAGACTTGATGTAGATCTCTTTATAAACTTCAACAGTAATCTGCCACTAAGTGGATATTCCATCGTCATTAATAACACTTATTCATGCGTATATTTTAGAGAAAATTTTCGCAGCTTCTCGCTAAAATCATCTAGGTTTTTTCGGAATCATCCCAAATAAAAGTTGAAATAATGAATTTGAATACCCATGTTTTGCGAATTAGTCACGCGTTCAAGCAACTGAGAATAGCTATCTGGTTTATGGCTTTTGAGAAAATTTGTTATCAACGAGAAAAAACGATTTCCAGATATTAGACAAATTTTAGTCCTTAATTAATTGCCCGTTTCTAGCTTATCAACAGATGTTTGCTTTTAACTTTTATGTAATTTACTAGAAATTTGTGGGAAGGGTAAGCAAAATATTCATTACCTTCATTAATAATCTTCACAATAACTAGTTCATTTCTCAATGCTCACATATTTTTATACCAATAATTATTAGTTTCCATTGTCCTCATGCCACATAAATTATCGGTATTTGAAGTAGCCATTTTATTGAGCCAAAAGAAAATGTACCCTTTTCAAATCTACGCAATCACCTATTTGTTATTACGATACTTTTACACAATTGCCCATTTGTTATTACGATTTTTTCTATGCTAAAGATACTGTTATGTGTTTTTTCTTCTTTTAGGGTAGTTGTATACGGAATACGTACAGAGCTGGACATCTTTGCAACAGAACGCATTTTAGACTTCTGTTACTACTATCTATAAAAGGACTCCAATAATTGGTTCATATATTAGTAAAGCTAAATGTCGCATAACAAACAAATTAAAGTCTTTAGAAAAACAATGACATTTTCAATTGAAATATATAGGAATGAACTTTTTTCTCAGGTCAGATAGAATGAAATTTTGTGTAAATAAATTATTTCTTGTTCCACAATTTAAGCAGTTTTATAATCGTTCATTTAATTTATCTTGACGAAAGTGTTGTGGGTTTGATGACTGACTCCATCTGGAATTTGAATCCATTTCTTGATCATTTTCTTGTGTATTTCATTGTTCAGTTTCCACAAGGACTTATTCGAGGCAGGTTGGTGATATTGAAAAAAACTAACTTTAGTTTTATTTGAATGTAAGAGATATTATTGAGAGGATTCTAATTTAGGATATATTAATTTATTTCGATTTTGGCAATTAATATTGTTAATGTTCACAGTATGGATATAGCAACCATTGTGTTTCTCAATTGGGGAGCACTTCTTTTTCCAATCGATGTTTATAGGAGAGACACATTTTTCACATAATATAGTAATATATAATTTCAATAGCGAAGTCACTACAAAAATAATAGTATTTAGGAAGATATCAATATTATTTATAAAAGATAAGCGAGAAGAAAAATCTGCCCTTACTTTTTGGTCTGATGAAACGTCGTATAACTCGAATAATTATAGCTTCGACGTCATATTCTAGCTCCACAAACTAAAATGGAGTTGATATCATATATGTTCAAGGAGCAACAACAGAAAAGATATTGTTAAGTTTCTTAACACTGTCAAATTTTATATGGTGTTGACATAAAGAAAATACATGAACTATATCATGGTTAAACAAATTATAACTAACATTGATTAAATATTTATTCCATTTACTTATTTAAAATTGTTCTATTAATAAAACTATCAATAAAGAACATTGGATGTTATTAATTTAATATTTACTTAACTTCTACTTTAAGGTATTACCTAGCGAGCCTGCGCGACTAACATCTACTTTTAGATGGTACCTAGCGACCCTGCATGACTAACATCTACTTTTAGGTGGTACCTAGCGACCCTGCGCGACTAACATCTACTTTTAGGTGGTACCTAGCGACCCAGCGTAAGTTGGACCCAGTTGAAAAATTAAATTTGTTACTCATTATTTTCAGTCTAATAAATTAATAGAGGACTCCCATGTTGTTAGCTTTGATTTCTATGTGTACATGGTACATATTTATTTTTAGAAATATTTGAAGAATACTAACTATACTTTAAAGACTGTTTCAAGCAGTGTTCTGTATTGTCCTAATCTATACTTTTTTGAACATTTCACGATTCGTTTTTTTAACAATTTTTACCAAAATTTGAATGTGATTGAATTGAAAATGTGATCGCTTTCTCATCGGTCATTTATAGCTAATCATACTTAATAATTTGTTAATATCATTTAATTAATTTTACATTTTGATTTAATTATCTGGGGTATTAATTTTATTATTGTTTAAATTTTCGAAATGGTATTTTAATATTTTTAAATGTCTTTAATTTATTATAGTTTATTCAACATCGCGAGTTTCAGCGGTTTGTTTCAGTTTTATTAACTTTCATATATTAATTACAATTGGCTAATCGAGTTTCAAGGTACGTGGGTCGAGATCGAGGCTGCCAACAGCGAGACGTGCGGATGCTTGAACATGAGATTGAGTGAAGTTAGAGGAGATTCCGTGATGTTATTTAGCAAATCACGAATAGTCGATGATGACTGGGTGTATGCGTTTGGTAACGCTATGATTAATCCAACCGACTACGGCGTACTTGACGTCAATTTATTACAGGCTAAAGAATTATTTACTTAAATAAATAATAATTTTAATTGGTTTTATTCCTAGGTACTTAGAAGCTTCCGCTTCGTGTTTGTTGTAAACAGCAGATGCGTTCTAATTAGAATGGAATGATATATTATTGACATAAAAATCTCAACTATTTTTAAATAAATATCTACTTTTTATCATTTTGGATAATGATGGTTGTTGGAAACAAAGAATTATCAATTATTTATAGAATGGGTATTAATGATATTGTGTATTATTGTAGCCTTTATTTTTCGGTAGTGCATAATTCCGTTAGTTTTTGTTTATGACGAAAAAATAAATAATTTAAATAATATTTTCGTGAAAAGTATTAGTATAAAAATTCCTCATATTTAAAGAATCACGAAAATAAACTAAACACCTTTTGGATCGAATATCTGTCGCAATACAATGCTCCAAATTTTAGTCAGCCATGAACAGTCGTGTGAGATGTGCGTGTTTTTTGTCGCCACGAAGTCAAAAAACAGATTTCATGAACTCACTCCAAAAGACAAAAAACTCACTCAAAGACAAAGATGACTCACTCAAATACGAAGATATGAACTCACACAAAGACAAAGATAAGAGCTTTCAATAAAATTCATTTTTATGTTTTTTGGTATACATTATTAAATAATTTTAAATATATTTTAAGTAATGTTAATTAATCCATAAAACCGCAATAAATTGACCCACGAAACAGGGTGCAATTGTTTTTACGGTTCCGTACCTCAAGAGGAAAAATGGAATCCTTATAGGATCGATTCGTTGATTGTCTGTCTGTCTGTCTGTCAAGATCCTTTTCCTCAGGAACGCGTGGAGGCATAAATTTATATATCTATTTATCAAATATTTAGGTGTATGATTCCTTGGAGCTGTTAAAAATCAAGCTTCTGAGTAAATGTCGTCCAAAATACGGCCACTTATGTCGCATTTTTTGACACTCGCAAATAAATCAAGACCCATAGTGTCCTTCCCATTGACCCAGTATCATAAAATTTGGCAAGAAGAAAAGTCTTACAACACAAGTAAAGGAAAAATATACATAAACATATATATATATATATATATATATATATATATATATATATATATTTTTTTTTTTTTTTTTTTCTTTTTAAATATGAAGAGACGTCGCAGGCAATATATTTTCAGGCATGTCAAAGACATAGTAGGCAATATATTTTCGTTATAAAAAATTAAACTTTTGTAAATATGATGGAATCCTCCTAGTGCGAGTTCCACTCGTGCCTGATAATTTTTTTTTCAAATGTCCCTTATTTCATGCCACTTCCGATATAGGGGTTTTATGTAAGATTTCTATTGTTTATATTATGTTTAAAAAGAAAATATTGTTAATATTCTTACTGTTATGATTTAATTTGATTGCCCAACAATTATAATTATAACAGCACTTATATATTAATTTTTTTCAATAATAATAAATAACTGATTCGATAAATGTTTTTTTATTACTAATAGATTACTATTTCATTATGAGATAGTAATCTTCCATTATTTGTTAACTATATCACATAAAACACATTCTAATTCTATTTTAAAATAGGGTACAAGAACTCACGAAAAATAGGACATTTCTGAATTTATCACGAAATGGGATGCAAACACAGATTTACAAGGAAAATAATAAAAGAATATACTCAGCACAAAAACATTTAACTTATAACTCTAATTACTTATCATAGACCAATATTTATGACTACTTCTAGAACAAAATTGAGAAAATTTAAAATTAATATTAATATCACGAAATATGGGCCACTTACGTCAAGTGTATATTTAAGAAATATTTTGGCGGTCTCATATATGAAACGATATTCACATATAGCTAGTAAACCGAACCGTGCTCTTATTAATATCGTTGCGAACAAATATGGAAAAGGAAGTGTTAGTAGTTCTTTCTAACGATAGCAGGTAGACGAAGCGTACTGAATTTTTGTGTTTTTAGTGGTTAGAAGAAATAATTACATGTAAAAAAAATTAAATGTATGTATTGGATTACTTTATAAGTAACAAAAAAGCCTTCTTATAAACAAAAAATCGGTCCAGAGTGATTTCAATCTCTTGCAATGATGTCCCATACCAAAGTATATGTATGTATTATTTAATATTATTCCCTGGATTTCATGTGTGCTTACCAGTAAACTTATTTGTAGTAATAGGTTTTATACGCGTAACCTTCGGGTCTACAAATATTTATTTAATAGCACCACGGTCCTTGGACAATCTTGTTATGACATGTGCTTGGTTTGATGCGATTCATGGGTTGATACGTGGGTTAACATTCGTATACATATCGTCGAATTGAGAATCTCCTCACAATAACTTAAAATCACCAGTGCCAAAATACAAAAGCATGATGAAGTGTTCGTGATAACGTTTCCGAAGTAAAACGACTAATACACGATGACGTCTACATAAATCGATATCTAAATAACGGATTCAGAGTATCATTCGGTACTGTTTTTATTTTCTTGATAAGGTGGATATCACTGACCGTGTTTCAATTTCGGCTTTTTAGTGTTCCGTGGTAATCGTAGAAAAGCCGATATTCAAACATAGTAATCAGTGACTTCGATCTTATGCAGAAAATGAAAAGTACCAAATGGTATTTCTTAGATTTGACCTGTCCGTCTGTCTGCTTATTTGTATATGTTACGATCAGCAATTGGAGATAGAGACTACGTAATTGGTGCGATAAAAATAGCGTATTACTATTGTATTTTGTAACCAGCAAAACGTTGCCAAGAAGTATTTTTTTCACACGCAAACATAAAACGTAGACAGAAACCACGACAGTGACATCAAGGATATTCTTAGCTATCAAGGTCTGGTCATGGATACAGGCTATTACTTCGTGATAATTAAATGCAGACAAAAAAATAGAAAATTAATCAGGAAACGGTCACAAAGCAATGCTACAAAACCGTCTAAATATTAAAGCATTGAGGACGAATTTAAGACTAACCTCGTATATAGGTTAACGAGATCTACAATGTTTAGAGAAAATAACTGGTGAATAGATCCAGAAAGAATGGAAACTAAATGAGCCCAGTGAGTATGGAGACGTAGGCACCGAAAGAGAGTATCTCGATATCCCCAACCCTTTTATGGAAAAATTAACACTCGTAAAAAAATTAAAAATCATAAATCACCAGAACAGGACCTGATCACGACAGAGACATTAAAAAAAGAGTGAGAACCATAGTTTCGTGCTAGAAATTTGGAAGCAGGAAAAAATACCGGAAGAATAGGAATTAGAAATTATTTACCTAATCCACAAGAATATTTCTAACGTTGCGAATAAATAGAATATTGCAAAAATTACTAAAGGGTAATGATAGCACACCTCTATAATTATGGCTTACTGTGACTATAACTTACCGACGTGTACTGCTTGCAAGATTATTTTTGAAAAGTTGAATACTATACTCAGAGTAACTTGGGTAACTACCAAAACAGCGCGGTTTCACAAGTAACATGTATACGATCTATCAAAATCTTTGCTTTGATATGCATTTTGGAAAAGCCACCAATAGTATATTATAAAACATACAAAGATTATTTTAGCAACTCGAAATAACTGTTTAGACATACACTTAAACTGGTCAAGCTAGTTGAAATTATCCTTAACCGCACTGTAGCTGCCACTGATTCGCTTATAGTAATACACGTGAATTGTGTCTAAAAGCAAGGGTAACCTTTATCTTATGCTCTTTTTAACCTAACCCTTGAGAAATTTATGCATAGCATCTCTGTAAATGAAAGAAGAATACTGAGAACACGACATCCTGGAACAGGAGTCGGAAGCAGACTGGTAGGCATTCTATATAATCAACAAATACTCTACTTGTTCTATACATATGATGACGACTTGGCAGATCGGTAATAGTGTTATTAAAGCTTACAAAGAAATAAGTAAAACCAGGAGGGGCTTAGGACTGCACTTGAATGAAAAGAAGACTAATCACATGCTAATGTATAGAAACCAAATAACTGTCGTTCCAATCTTCACTGCTGACGACTTTAACACAGAACGAAAGAAAAAAATGAACATATCGATAAACTTTATGAAGATATAAGCCACGCTAACAGTTGTTATTTCAATTCATGTGCCAGACATACTAAAATTAATGACAATCGCCAAAGGATTGAAGAAAAGGGATTATAAAATTGTATTTGCCCTGCATGCAGGAATACATGGGTCTAAGACTTAAATGCTTACTAGAAGGGCTAACAAAATGCCGAACAAGGGTGATCAGAAAACCTTCAAAAAATATATGACTCAGTACTAATATGTGCTAATATGTGTATATGACTCAGTGCTATAATGTAACATGGAGAACCTGAACTAACAGCGAAATCTACAATCTGTACAAAGATGCTTGGTGATGATACCATATAGGAATGAAGTTTGTATGTTTTATTTAAAATTCTACGTACACGCGAACCATTAACCATATATTCAAGTACGGAATTGCGCTTGATAATTAAATATGTTTAATTTTCGTAAATATGTGATGAATATATACCAAATATTCAGGGCAAACCACTTGTAATTGCTTATGGCACTGCGCGTCACTGATAGGATTAGATCATAACATTGTCTTCCCTGAACGTAGCTATAGTTCAATAAATTCACTATTATTTCGATTGTTATGACATAGAATGGATAGTTATCATTTATTTTTGAACAATATAAATATTATATATATTTTACTTGTTTAACATGTCAATCAACTTTATTTGTGTTTATTTCGATCTAATTAAATCGTTTTATATCGTTCATAAAACATTATTAGATATATTTTTACATATATATGACGGTCGTTGTCTTGTATATTGCAAATATATAGTATATTTCAAGTATATAAATATTTCTTGTACTTATATAACATGTCAAATCAGTTCTATTAATATCACGTAAACATCTAATTAAATCGCTGTAGATCGCTGATAAACATTATCTCAATAAGTAATCTAAGTGTTTCTGAACATTTCTTGCATCAGTGTTATGATAAAATCTGACTTAAAATTTTCGCTGCAAACTGGTTTCCGTTAAAAATGCAATAAATAATATACGTATTTATTATTTCCTTCTATCAATAAGGTTTATGCGAATTCAAAAGCACTGTGCAGGTACAAGTCCGCTCTCGCCAAGCTCTGTCGTGCGACTAATGGCGCGTCACCTCACACTTGTGTGAGAGAGACAGTGTATGTATCTATTACGTAGATACACTAATGTACATACACTACATTAACAATCAAACTTAAAGTGCCTAGTACTATAACTATCAAAGTAATTACATTATAAATATTGAAAATGGATTCAAATTTAAGAGAAATTGAGGAAAAAAGTAAGCCTACAATGAATACTTATGTGGTGATATAAGTAATACAAGATATACATACATCGACATAACACAATTGTACTCATATCCTATATATATTTCCTGGTAATCATATTAATAAAGCAGTCTTGTATAACAATTGATTTGCTTAATTTATCTCTGAATACACCCGTCTGTACAATTTAAATGATTAAATTTACAAAGTTGGAATGATTGATCCAGTTGTAGAGAAACAACTATTAGCTATCGTTTGGACAATGAAGTATTTCCAAACTTATTTATATGGCCAATATTTAAAAATTAAGACAAATAATCACCCGTCAATATATCTTATTAGTATGAAAGATTCTTTGAGTAGACTAATGAAATTTAGACTAATGTTAAAGGAGTATATATTTAACGCAAAGTATGTTAACGGTCAAATAAGCTGCATTATTATAGCATAAGCTTTGTGTCGAATATGACGACATAAAAACAAAATTGTATATATATATATATATATATATATGTATATATATATATATATATATATATATATATATCTATACATTTAAGAATTAACCGATGTCCTTTGTTGCTCGCAAGTTCGTCTGTTAAGTTATTGTTTCTTCACCAATACGGAACTGTGCAATGATTTGTACTGCAAATATTAACCTAGCCTTGAGGATAGAAAATTGAGAAATTTTGTTAAATTCCGTCTTTGTACGAAATAACACTTCACGTGCCTTATGCAATACCAAAACTCTTAATTTCAAGTAATTTTTTTCATTATTCTAGGTACAATGACAGTAGTATATGTTATGGCTACTGACTACAATTACGCACTTCCACTACATTGTTTTTTTCTATGGTGTGGCTTTCTTGTATAAACAGTAATTAGGTTTGTTCTATAATCGGAGTACGAAAAATACATTTAAAAGTTTCTGTAGTTCCATTGAGTAAAGTAGAAGTTCGGTGCTGGGCAATACAACATTTGAGCAAGAACAAGTCCATTTTTATTTGTAATATGTTTTTTAATTAAGATTGACTTGTACGTAAAATTGTTAATAGTTAATAATATGTTAACTTTTTGAGTTATAAGTTAGCACACAAATCAAAGAGACGGCCTATGAGATACGAGAGCTCTGCAGCATTCATTTTATGGAGACTCCATTTTTTTGTAAAGGACAAATTTAAAAAGAACTTAGCTGTTTGGTCTCGCTAACAATCCAATGGCTTGCATTTGTATTTATGTAGTGTGTTTAGGGTAGAATGTTTAGGGAGAAATGGAACATTTGTATTTGTATTTAGGGCGAAATGGAACATTCCGATTATTTTACAGATAGTGACTATAAAAGTATATATTTTCAGACTTTTCCTACTATTTTTTTTATTAATTATATTCCACAAAGTAATTAAACAAATGAAGCAAATATTTTTGAATGTCGAAGTTATATATTTAAAATGATGATATTAAAGCTGGCATTAAAAATAACTATAACGTAATTTCTACCCAAATACAATGATTTAAAAATAATATACAATTAATTGAATATTAAAACAAATGTAAAAAAAGGGACAATGATAAATATAGATAATAATTAAAAAAAAAATTATTACTTAGAATATGAGACTACATAAACTACCTTATAACTTAGGCCCGTTTTCTTTTTGGTCCGAATCTAAAAAAGGCGATATTTCAAAATATAAAATTGCTGCGAGAGTTTAAAAACAAAGTCAAAATTAGTGACTGACAACAAAATTAGTGACTGACAATAAAATTAGTGACTAACTAGTCAAAATTAATGACTAACAAAGTCAACATTTTTATATTACAGCTAAGTTTTGTGCCACTGCATTGTTTTCTAAAATATAATCTTAAATTAAATATACAGTGACAAACTTATTGCTACAAGAGCAATATTATATAGTCATCCACAATGAATCAAATGAGAAAAATATGTACTGCCGTAGCCTGTAAATGATAATTAATGGCACTTACATAATAATATAAAGATATTTACAAGGATAAAGATACGAAAAAAATTGTAATTAATTTATAATTGAAAAAAAACAAAAGCACAATGGTGACACATTAGGGATAGGGAAATGAAAAGGTTAGCGAATGGAAGGGAATTTTGTCTATAGAATATGATATGTAATGTGATTTCAGATGATTATTTTACACTCATGCTTTTTAGCACAGAAAAAGAAGGCGCAATTTGTATATTTATATCCAGTTGATTTAATAATCTAGAAGCATATATAGTAAAGGGTTCTCCATGGAATGCAGCCTCATGCTGAAGAATTGGGTGGTGTTCTTGTTCTTAATAAGGTGTGTCGTAATTATTAAACATATTTTACAAAAATATGAAAGATGAGGTTGTGTTGGTCACGAGTGTTCAATCATTTAAGTCGTGATGGATCTTCAGTAACAACTATGATAAGTTCATCACTATAAAAATGCTCACTGGTAGGTATCAATTATAACTGATGTACATATAAGTAATGTACTCTATAATGAGTTCAGTATTTAAATTTTTTTTCACTCAAAATTTTGATATCTTGCAAACTGTTTACGCATCATGTTTAGGAACTTATGCCTCTATATTGTTTTCTTCTTTGACATGTCACTTTTTCTACTCACTTATACCTGCTAATATTTGATTATTAAGAGTATATTTTGTGCAGCATTACAAAACACTTGCACATAATGGTACGGCTTTTTGAATCCTTAAATTGGAAATCATAAACATTATTAAGAAAAAGATTAAAAAAATTAAAATAATAATACGTGAAATCGCTCTTTCGGGATCCACTATGTTCCTTATGATGAGAAACTACCTTTAAAACATCACGTTGAGCAGAAGAAAAGTTTCAGAGATCTAACCAGTCAGAATAACCCAGATTATTTTAAACACATGTATCTGGATGGTACATGAAAAAGTAAGGCTTTTTGTGGAAATAGTTCAATATTTCAATTTTTTTAAATTCGTTCAATTTTAAAAATTAAATATAGTGGATCTAATACATCCATCCGAAATTCGTATGTGACCGTATAAGATTTATTGCATTAAAATAGAAATATGCTACGAGTTTTAATTAATTTTGTTTTAATGAAATTTTAATGTATTTAGTGATAATGCTTAAAGTTGCATTTTAAAATGAGTTTAAGTTTTAAAAAGAGAAGAGCATCTTTAACAAAAAATAGAAACGTTTTTGTAGAAAGTTAGCATACTACTTCACATAAGCGATTCTCGAATACTTTGACCAATCATGTTTTAAAACATAAGTATTTTTTTGGGTTTAGATCTATAACAACATTTAGAAAATAAATTAATTTTTAAAATTGAAAATAGGCAAAAAACTTGTTTTGGGGTCACTCTGATTAAATGGGATTTAATAATGGAAAATGCTATAATCCTAACATAATAATATTAGTAGTGTCTTTATTTAAACAATTGAAAGTAAGGAAAGACTTCGCGATTTCTACTGATTAGATGTCGATCTATGTAAATGTAATCGGGTATAGCTAGTAATCACATTTGCCTCATTTGACGATATATGAAAGTATTAATATATACTAGTTGTCACTTTGATGTGTTGAGTTGATCACAAGGCATACGGAATTGACTGTTAGGCGGACCGCGGAGACCCAGGTTTGATTCCTGGCCGCTCGTCGAGCGGGGCTGCACTGGTGTTTTGGTGGGCTGTAAAAGATTGCTCTTCTAGCAATAAGTTCGACATATATATCAATTAGATACATTCAAATACAGAAATAAATAATATTGAGAAATAATGACGTGAAGTTTTACTAATAGAATACATATAGAACTGCGAATGGTCGAGGGAAGACGCCTTCGATTTGCAGTCGAAGACTGTGTTTTATTGTTACTGGCAAATTTTTATTTTTAACAATACAAATGAAAAATATCACTTATTTGAAAAATTTAATTAAGAAATTATTTTCACATTTGTTTATTAAACAAATGCCGAACTTCACGTAAGTGTTTATAGGTTTTAAGTACTTGTTTAGATAGGATGTAAAGTAAAAAAATACGTATGTGAAAAGGTATTTCCGTTTATTTTCATTTCGATTATTTTGACAATCAGCAATAGCAATAGTTGTCGTAAAAACATGAAAACTGAATATATTTCCAGTCGAGGAAATTAATTGTCGAATGATTTTTTTGATTCACATTTTATTAATAAAAACTAAATTTAATTAAGAAATGAATAATTGTTAATAAATTATTGGGAAAGCCTCAATAATTCATTAAAATTAACCTAATTTTACGTCGGTGTTTATAGGTTTTAAATATAAATTAAAATTATATAACGCAAAAAATTAGATATGGGAAAAGATATTACAATATAATATATTTTATTTATTTTTGTTTCGATTGGTACATAAGCCACCGAGATAATCATCGTAAAATATACAAAATAGATCTTTTGACAATTTTCCCATTTTTACTTGCAGTACAGGAATTTTTCAGAATATTTAATTGGAAGCACACTACATTTACGTTCATAAATAATTTTCTTGTATGACATAATTTTATAGCTTATCAATTATGCTACTTAATTTTGGAGATGAGAGTTGATGATGAACGTATTTTTCATACCACTTTCACGAAAATCAATTTGGTGGTTCTGTTCAATTAAATCAGCACTATTTTGAAACCGTTTTATAAAATTTTAAACTTGTGTCTAAAAGTAAAATTCGTAGTAGTGACTTAAGGGTATACATTTAGTATGTGTAATTATCATACTAAAAATAGGTATTTTATCCTCATACTGGAAAACCTCATCGCAAATTTCAGTCTTTGTTTGCCCTTTTCAATAAGCTGAAGATTTCCCTCTCCCATGTGTAAGCTTACAGGCAATAATTTAGTACGTCATTTTACAAATCTATGGCTAGATTTCTGGGTTTTTAATTTTGTTATGTCAGAAAAGTAAAGAATAATAAAATAGAAATTTAGAGCCCAATAAATATGCGAAGGCCAAAAAAAAATTTAAAAATTGACGCCGGTAATAAATAAAAAATAATTTTTCAAAAGTAGTACTTAATTAAAGAAACTGAGGTAGAATACCTAATTTTAGTATTCAATCTCCAAACTTATAATATGCTTTACAAGATTTACTTTGTGCTCTCATATTTACGATAGAATAGAACAATTTACATACTTTTTTCTACTGATAATTTCCTTAGGTTTTCAAAAATTGGACATCAATAGGTAACGTTGAATCTAGGATAGTATGAACCATAGATTTACATATTTTGCTAATATAAAGCAACATCCTTTTCAAAATAGCAATACATGTCATCTATAAGGATTCGTACGTAAACTAAGACAGGAAAAAAGCGAAACGAGAGTCAAGTTATTAAATGGGTGGCGAGCTTCAGAACTAACGTGTGAAAGTTTTATTTGCGGTCTATTAAAAAGAAAATGAGACATTTTTAATGACAATATTTTTATGAGTAAATATTAGCGTTAAATAAAAATGTGTTTACTGTATAAGTGATTTCTTAATATTCTGCAGAATTTTGTATACAATTTCTCTATATGCTCACGGATAAATGCTTAGTATCGACTTATTTATAATACCAAGTCCGAATATTTTGCATAAATTTCTATTAAATATAATTGTAATACAAAAAATGCAAGAAGATATGAAACAACAATTTCATCTTTTGTATTCTAAAGGCACCAAGTACTGTAACTATGACGGTGTTTGAAATATTCTCGATAACTTATTTTGATTATCGCGGAGAAGATATTATCGGTTAAGCTTTTGACTCCGAATAAGCAGCTGAAGCAGTTTATATTTTCATGGCACGAATTTTAGCAAGTTGATTTAAAGAAGTAGTTCATATTTTATCGGTCAACTGGGCTGTGAAGAAGAGTCATTTAAAAAGAAGTGAAGAGGTGAAGAAGTGAAGAGGTGTCATTTAGAAAGAAGTGAAGAGGTGAAGAAGTGAAGAGGTGTCATTTAGATAGAAGTGAAGAGGTGAAGAAGTGAAGAGGTGTCATTTAGAAAGAAATGAAGAGGTGAAGAAGTGAAGAGGTGAAGAAGTGAAGAGGTGAAGAAGTGAAGAGGTGTCATTTAGAAATAAGTGAAGAGGTGTCATTTAGATAGAAGTGAAGAGGTGAAGAAGTGAAGAGGTGTCATTTAGAAAGAAATGAAGAGGTGAAAAAGTAAAGAGGTATTATTTAAAAAGAAGTGAAGAGGTGAAGAAGTGAAGAGGTGTCATTTAGAAAGAAATGAAGAGGTGAAGAAGTAAAGAGGTATTATTTAGAAAGAAGTGAAGAGGTGAAGAAGTAAAGAGGTTTTATTTAGAAAGAAGTGAAGAGGTGAAGAAGTAAAGAGGTATTATTTAGAAAGAAGTGAAGTGGTGAAGAAGTAAAGAGGTATTATTTAGAAAGAAGTGAAGAGGTGAAGTAGTGAAGAGGTTTTATTTAGAAAGAAGTAAAGTGGTATTATTTAGAAAGAAGTGAAGAGGTGAAGAAGTAAAGAGGTTTTATTTAGAAAGAAGTAAAGAGGTGAAGAAGTAAAGAGGTATTATTTAGAAAGAAGTGAAGAGGTGAAGAAGTAAAGAGGTATTATTTAGAAAGAAGTGAAGAGGTGAAGAAGTAAAGAGGTATTATTTAGAAAGAAGTGAAGAGGTGAAGAAGTAAAGAGGTATTATTTAGAAAGAAGTGAAGAGGTGAAGTAGTGAAGAGGTTTTATTTAGAAAGAAGTGAAGAGGTGAAGAAATGAAAAGATGTTACTTAGAATCACCAAAAAAGTAATTGTGGATTTACACTTAACTGGATCTAATATTATTATTTCACTGATAATTATGCGACAAAGAGAAAAGCAATTCATTATTTTCATTCACTACCATAATTAGAGGCGATATGTAAACAGTCGATGATGAAAATAAAACTTTATTTTTTTAATACATATTTGACTCGGTTCCTATTCTAAAATTTATCTGTAATAATTGGCTTAACCACAAGGACCTATATTTCATTTACCTAGATTTTGATACTATCCAATCTAAAGGTTATCAATCCAAAGGACGTTCAATAGACTAATTTTCAGAATTAAAAATGTCGTATGATATAGAATGTAATAATTGAATGAAGTATCGTTACAAGCTCAGTTTAAAATAATTGAATCCCTCTCAACTAAAATGAGAAAATTTAAAATTAGTCTCAAAAATTTTAAATGAATTAGTTATTAAAGTTCGAAAAGAAATAGGCAAAGAATACTGTTTCCCACATTTCGAACAGCCAATTTAATTACAATTACATTGAAATGGTGGAATACTGTAAATTTTAAGATATTATATACAAAAGTTAGATTGAATAATAACTTGTTCGAAATTTTAGCTCCGGGACGAGAAAATTATAATGACTTAAAAAAATGTATAGTTTGCCTTAGATGTTTAGAAATCATGTCAACGTAAAAGTTATAAGTTTAGTGTACAGGCTTATTTAGTTTCTTCACATTCGTGTCATGATACATAGGCGTGGGCGTGTGCGTGTGTGTGTGTTTTTTTGTATTTGTCTGTGTGTATATATTACCTGAAAAAACAAATATATTCTTTCGAGGAGCGTTTCAGAAAGTATTGGCCAATGGCTGGCTCATTACACTTAATTACAATTAAGCAATTATTTTGAACTAAATAAAAACTAAGTCATTATTTCAGTTACGTTTAATTCGAAAATGTGTGTTGAGATATAAATAACATTGCATAACATACCTATGCAGTAATTTTAAATATAGTGGCTGATAATATTGAATGTTACGTTTCGGTAAAAGTAAACTTTATTTCTACGTTTTGGTTGATGAAGATGATTTTTATGAATATATCTTAGTCAGTACCTATTCTTATATATTTATCAGGCCATGCTTGCTCAGTTCTTAAAAAATTTCTAGTAGCAATTGTTCTAAACTTTTTGCGTTCAAATAAACAGAATAAATTGTTTTGCCACAGAAACCATGGTTTTTCCATTGTGTTTAATCAGTTTTTCCTTTCTAAATTTAATAAAAAAAGAAACGAAAACTTTTGGATTTGTATCACTCTCTAACCAAGTTGGCATTTTCTTAGTCCCAATTTTTTTTTAATCTGGTACCATTTACAATAACAATTAAAACGAACATTAATTTCGTCATTTCTGGTTCTTTAAAATATACTATACGGTAATAAATATACCTATGACTCTATAATTATTAAGCCTTTCCGCATCTCTTGTTTTATTTAGATTGTCTATTATCTTTTTACGGACCTTCGTTTAATCATTTCACAACATGAGAATAATTCATTTTATTGTAAACTAAAATCTAAAGAAGGTGACGTGCAAAATAATTTTGAACAGTGTCACTTCTTGTAAATGAATTCGCAGCACAATTGAAGGAAGCAACCGCAACACCGAAGCAACCAACCACCGAAGGAAGCAAGGTTATTTACCGTTATCAAGTGTCAAGTTTATAAAAACGGTTTGTATTGTTCCTGCAGATACCTGAACTATCGTTTCTAAAAGATGAAAAAGAGAACATTGATCTTATATTTGTCATAATATATACGAAGAAAATCTCTCCCTAAGTGTTATTTAATTTTTAATAACCTTCCAGCGAATTGAATTTCATACGCTATAGTATATCCCAAATACCATCAACAAAAAATAAGGCATTAAGGCCCACAAATTAGGATAGCTTTGAATTAATAGAAAGTTATAACGCCTAATAAAACACTTGACCTTGTTTGGATTGACGCTGTAGATCAGCTAATAGAATTTCTTTCAAAAATACTTGTACAAATTTTTAAAATTCTGGCTCCTTTTCTTAAATATATTGTGCGTGCTTGTCAAATGAGTGATAATATAAAAAATCCTCAAAATGCAAGTTTGATGAAAGCAAATTTCAATAAAGTTTTTAAAACAAACGAAAACTTTCGTGATAGGGTCAAATTAAATTCGACAGATTGTGATACAGAAATACTTCATCCCTGCTGGTAATTCAATATTTCATTGCGTCTGTTCTTCGCGCTGAACATAATCTAACTAGTTATCTATTAACAATTTACAAAGATATCATTGGGTAATTCTAATCTTTGCATACATTGGTTACTTATCTTCAACGGCAACTGTAGTTTCCATAAAAGTTATAAAAAATACCTTTAAATAGGAGAGTTTTATATACTAGAAAACTGAGATTTTAATCATTTGTAGTAATGTGAAATCCGTTTTTGCAAAGATTTGTTTATAACTTAGGTTAGATTATCTATTTAACTTGGTTTTTCTTTACCTTTTAACAAAATAAAAACTTTTGCGCCTGTTCTATCACCCTTTAATAATTATCACATATGCCAAATTTTACCGTTACGTTTGTCTATAAAGAGGCTAACGATAATTGTAAATAAATCGGTTCAATTGTATTGTTGCATGCAATTGAATGCAGTTTGTGTGCGCATTCGTGTATATTTTAGCTTCCCAAATAACTGGATGGCAGTTTCACATTTTTTATTTTTCGCAGCGCTAAAAATTTAAAACGTTATACTCATATATTACTTTTTTACAGAGTGACAAGCACCTTCAAAAACTTAAAACACTTGTACTTATATTAAATGAGTGGAATACATTCTATTTTTCTTGCAAGAACAGGCTACTTATGTTGGGGACTGGTTGTCTTCTTATTAGCTTGCATTAAGAAGTAAGGTACTTCTTAATGCATGCAAAATAATGAAACAGCTGTTTTTAAGTCTATCTACCTAAGTCCGCTTTAATTTTAAAAGACAAAATTATGGTGCAATCTACGAGTAAAACGTGGATATTTTTTCATTTTAATGTCTTAGATATCTTTTTTTTTCTCTTCAATTTTAATATTTAATTCTTAATTTTAATGTCTTATTTTAATATCTGTCTTGGGGTTTGCCCCTTAAGATATTGCGCAGCTCGTAAAAAGATCTAAACCTGTAAAACTATGAGGCTATGACGGACGGACAGGGGGAAGTAACTTTTTATTTCGCTACGGTAGTCAGGTAAAATTACAATTTCTTTTGAGAAAATAATAGAGTGTATGGCATTTGGCTTTTCCATTAAAACGTTAATTTTACGTTGAAAATACGGAACTGACTGATTGTCTTTATGCTACGTCTTTTACATTTCTTAAAATTCTAAAGTAAATTATATTTTTTTAAAAATTATTGATTACTTCAACCTTGAAAAGTATACGCATTGTCTCTCTGCACTTGAAGGTAACTTAAAGCTTTTGTTGTCAAAGGTTTATCAAAACTCAAAGGTTTTATGCACCAGGTCGCAAAGCTTTTTGTTGTCAAAAAAAATTATCAGCTCAGTGCATGTGACAGAAGTGAAACTTCTTTCGCATTCTAACACCTCGATTTGTAAGTATATAACAAGAATACTTACAAATCGAGGTGTTAGATCGCGAATAGACTGTAGAAAAGGCAGAGTGAAATAAATACTAATTTATTATTAATATTAGTCACTATTGAAGTACGTAAAAATAATAAAATTTAATTACAAAATCTAATAAAAATTTCAAATAAATTTACATAGATAATAGTCAATTAAAAATATCTGCGATGTCAGTACCGGAACTGCGATGTCAGTAAAGGAAATCTGGATGTATTGCTCCTGTTGTAAATTATATTTACTATATCTGCGGGTTCATTGTAGCTTTAGAAATAAATTAAGTACACAATCTTGTAACGGATGAAGTACACGAAAAATTAGTAATAAATCAATAATAAATAGATAAATAAACCAACAAAGTATTTTTGACACACGACGTTAATATCAGTAGTGAGCGCCATTTTTCGTTATTTCCGCCCATACGTAGATATGACAACATTTTGACAGTTTATTTTGACACATACGAGCTGATAGCAGTGACGTGCGCCATTTTTGTTTGTTTTCTCGTACGAGTACTCTTTTTGTCTCATTCTTTTGTGTTTAACTATTTCTCTCGGTTGTTGGCTAAGTACCTATTTTCCGCCTTTCTTGCTATAGATTCGTTACATTCAGACCTTACAATTAAATCAACTAAATGTTACAAAACTTTGCATACTTATATATATATATATATATATATATATATATATATATATATATATACTGAATAAACAAAAAATCATATACCTTGAAACGTTGAAAATAATTAATGCGAATTCTGTTCCTGACACGATCGTGACCGTGATTCCTGACACGATCTACATATTTGTTGAACTTTAAAGTAATTGTTTAAGTGTATTAAAGCATTTTACAAAGACTAAAAGATTAAAATTATTAACAACAAAATTTGCCATAACAATTTTGTGAACAGTCTTTAATACGATGGAGCTCCATCACAATCCATCAGTAAAGATGATTTTTCTCCAAGAATCTCTGTGGCAATTTTTATCTTCTTTGTGTACATAAACGTTCTGACTTTTTGGTTGAAAAACTCACTGGATTAATATTGTTTGCTGAAGACATATCTCACATATTTAAAATAAATAGACGTGATGAACGATTAGATGACGCGAATAAAGCGATATCGCAAATATTTAATTGATGGGTGGTAACTAATTGGTTACGCAATGCAAAAAGAACCAACTGTATTAAATTCACCTTCCGAATATAAGACTGGTTGATACTAACTTAGTATTTGACAACAAGAGAATAGATTTTACTACTACCACAATTTTTCTAGGTATTTTTATAGCTAGTGCACTGCGATGGAGAATTAATGTTTCAACATTGATAGGAAAACTTATTGCCGCTGCATATGCCTCAAGACAATCAGGGAATATAGAAACAAATGTGGAAACTGTGAATTTGGTTTACTTCCGTTATTTTAATAATATAATATCGTCGGTGTATTATTGCGGCTGCTAATACAGAATTAATTTTGTTTTTGCAAACGACAATTGTTGATTTATTGTCAAGTTTTCTGGTTTCTCTCAGACAAATATATGAAATAACATTTTAGCTTCGCAATATATTTTTGAAAATATTTTGCATGAGCGGGAGAAAACGAACAATTTGCTTCGTTATAGTTACAATATTAGAAATAACAATAAACTGGATATTCCCAATTTTAATCTCACAAAATTTGGTAGTTAATTTTTATGCATAAATATATCTTTCCATAATAATACACAAAAAAAATTCGTGCATTCAGACTATGAGAAAAACATTTTAAATGCGTTGTTAGGAGATATATACTCAAAAAGCGTATTTATAATTAATGATTTTACAAACGACAAAAACGACTATAGCCATAAGTTTACCTCATCGATATTTAAAAGATCGTATAATTTTTAGACTGCATAGTAAATTTTAAATTTTTTTATAACTTTATATATAACATTACAATTGACATTCAACACCGGGAAGCATATATATATATATATATATATATATATATATATATATATATATATATACATATATATATATATATATATATATGCTGAATAAAATTAAATTACAATTATCAATAAACATGTGAAACAGCAGTGAATGTGAAAATTGATGATTCTAGGAGCCAACTCAAGTAGGATACGTATAGGTGTCAAGGGGATCGGTCGACTAATGCTTCGTTTAATGCACTCGGCTATGGTAAATTGAAGGCATAGTAAAGGTTCATTAAAAATTAATGTTATTCATGCTTATTTCACTTGCTTTATATTTTGAGGATGGTTCAATATAAGTCTCTGCAAGAGTGATGATAGTTGCTTTTGGCTTATGCAATGTTATTTGATTATCGCCAGTTTTGGGATTAGGTTTTGGATTAGTTTTGAAAATTTCATCCCGTGTCCGTTTCATCATGCTATAAACCCTATAAATCAGCCAATGAATTGTCTTAATTTAGTTTCTAAAATGCTTCGAATCGGTTTTGCTGTTCTATTTGCGATCCAGTTGCCTTTTCTTTCTGGTCCAGTTACAATTTTGATTTTGATTCTGAACTAGTCACTTGTACAGTTCTAATTATTATTTATGTTTATAGTTTTTGTTGTGTGTTAAAATAAAATCTTGCTTATTTTAATCTAAGTTTAATAAAGTAATAAATGAGGCAAAAAAATTTATTAAAAAAAAAAACATAGATGAACAAAAAAATTTCAATAAAGCAGTAAAATACATAATATTAATTAAAGTTAATAATTTTTTAATGTTATGACAGCTATTTTTATTTTTATGTTTGTGACATTCTTCTAAAATTTAGAAAAATGTCACAAATAACAAGAAAATATCAATAGTTTCAATTAAATATTCTGAACAGGAAACTACTAAAATTATGAATTTATATTTAGGAAAAAATTAGAAAAATTACGATTTCAACATTAAATTTTCAGGATTGACTCTCATAAAATTTTACCTATTTCAAATACCAAATTTTTACGGCAACTAATTGTAATTTTGAAATTTTTTTTTAGTTATTATAAAATATTTCCAAAGACTAAAAATTTCAAATTGATAAAAGAGCAGCGCACAGTATACATCGAAAAATTTAAGAAACTATCACCTTAAAAAATTTAATTTGTCCAAAATAACTTGAATTAATTTTTGTACAATTATTATAATATTGTTATTTCACTACTACTTTTACAATTTGTCTGTTGTAACAAGTTTTAATAAAACGCAATTTAAATAAAATACAAGAAGAAAAAAAATCATATTTATTGGATTGTACAATGATTGTGGTAACTCATTATGAAGAAAAAAATAATTTTGAAGCAGAAAGCATTAAAAATGACATTGAGATTTATTATAAAGAAAATACTGCTTGAATAAATATTGATTACGATATTAAAATAAAAAAATTACAACTAAATATTCTTTGGTCAGATAGAACATCATGGGATAAAAATAAAAAAAAAACAGATAAGTTAAAATAAACGTTTTTATAGTGAAGAAATTTTTACATATTTAACTAAACAAAGCAATTTAGTTACTTGACACGAATATTTAATTAGGACTAAAAATCTCTTGAGCCAGAAGAATTTTAAATAAATGTTTTAAATAAATCTTGTATTTGATATAAGAAATACAGACAAATAAATTGTCTATCAACTGTATGTAAATTATACTTTTATAAAGAAACTAAACAATTTTATTAGAAATCTAACTAAAACAAAAGGATAACTACTGTAAGCTTTGCGAAAAGAAATAATAATAAAAAAATAGCCATTTCTAATCATTAATAATATAAAACATGCAAATTTGCAGTGTTAAGCTAAATCCTTCCGAGGTTGACAAAGGCGAGAATACCGAGAAGCAAGGTCGAGGCGACTGTTACGACAGCTGAACTGCCACAAGTCTCCACAGACTGATCCATCTGGTGCCATGTCAAACCAGATGTATGTGTATTGGCTGACACTGCTGTGTTTATGGCGTTGATTGCTCCTGAACTAAATCCATTTCGTGATCGGGAGAGTTTCAGGGCAGTTACTGCAAAATTGCATTCAGTTTTATTAAATGTTTCTGATCCCTGGTCAGTTTTTGACAGGCACAAATTTTATGACAATTTTTAGACTATGAAACAGAAAAAAATTTGACCATTTTTATATCATTGTCAAATTTTAAATCAAATCTTACGGCTCAAACGGAACACCTTTGTGCTATCACATCACATCATCTGTCCGTCCGTCCGACTATTTGTTTCCCTGCAAGAGAATTCTAATTCCTAAATGAACCCTTGTATTAAGAAAAGCTTAAATCGGTTTTTAATTTTTAATAAAAAGTAACAATTTGGTGGATTATCAAAATTTACAAATTTCCAAGACACATTTTTTTCCCTAACTACCTTAAAAACGCCATTAGCAAAAAGACAATTAGGACCCAATATTTGTCATACCCTTAATTTAGATAAAAAATGTTAAAAGACAGTGAAATAGTGAAAAAATCGTGAGTTTACTACTCTAAAGCATTGTTGAAAAATTTGCGTTAATTTTACTGCTGTAAATGTAAATGTATGTTATCTGCTAAGAAATGCTGTAAATGTAAATGTATGTTATCTGCTAAGAATTTACTGCTGTAAATGTATGTTATCTGCTAAGAAATGCTAGGCAGTTCATTTTTAAATAAAATTAATATATATTTAATATAAACAATATACTAAATGTTTCATTTTTTATGTAAGTATGTAAAGATGGAAAGAACGCTCGTAGTGCGAGTTCTATTCGTACTTAACACCTTTACTTACTTGTTCAGAGTTTTTGTAACTTTACGTAATTCCATATTTTAAATGTGTCTCTTTCTAATTATTGCATATATTAATTATCGGTTTTTATGCATTTCCTTTTACATTCATGGCGTACCATTTCTCTTAAACTCTGGTAATTTGAAGGCAAGTTATTTTGTAATTATTTCCAATGGCAATAAAAATATGATCAACTTTTATATAAATAACTTAAAACGTACTTACCATATTGCTGTTTGTTTATAAAATAAAATTAATGGAAATTAGCATGAAAGTTTGATAAATATATGTTTTGGTTTAGTGGTAACTATGGAGTGCTAAGAATGTTCCATTTCATAATGTGACTAAAATGTTTATTTGCAGTATCTGCATTTTTTACCGGGTGTTTTTTCATAACTAAAAATGTGAAAAATTGCAGACATAGCAATTTTACATAAAGGAAAACCTGTATTTGTGATATCCAGGTAAAATGAGCGTTAAATAGTATTTCTCATATATTCGTTACTAAATGGTTTACTAAACATTTAGCGTACCTTCTGTGAATTTCATTGTAATCGTCTTTGGACTTCTGATTATACTCAGTGTCGCTATGTAGCTATTTTTAAATTTACTTTCGTGCTTTGATTAAATTGTATATAAAAAATGGGTACACATACCTATGCTTGTGCTACCATCGAGGCAAATTAGCAAAAGTGCATAATTGCTGTAGTCCGTAGCCAGAACACCTACGTCCTCGACTATTGTGTGAGTGCCTGGAAGTATAATGAAATTGTTTGAAAATTACAATTTCCAATTATGTCCATATAATATTAGGATAAAGGGTGTTGGGTTGGATTACATAATGAATCGCAACTAAATAACTAATGAATCCATATTTGGAAAATTGCAGGAGAAACAAAGACTTAGACCATCTAAATTATATCGTCCCACGTCCATATCTATTCCTAGTGGCAGCTGTTGTTACGCGTTATTTAGAATTAAGTTTAGTTGCTTTTAAGAAAGTTTAGGTGTTTATTGCTGTTATGATAAGTGTAAAGTAAGTAATGTTTTACTTTGAAAAAAAAAACATTGCACAAGTTTTAATGAAACTGCAGTTTTATGCTTTAGAAGTTTGTTCAACATCTATCCTGGAAGTTACTGCATTATTTCTCAAGTGTGTTAAGTAGAAGAAAAAAGAATAGAGAAATTAAAACGTACATGAGTGTATCAAATATGCGATTGAAATTTTGGGGAAGATATGCTATTTTATATATATATATATATATATATATATATATATATATATACACACATATATATTGACTGTAGATTTATAAAATAACAATGTAAAATTTCTTAAAAATTTCCATATTGGTTACATCAAGTTGTCCATGGTGAAACAAATATTAGAATTCTTTTTCATTAAAGCTTTATAACTTAATTATTTTTAACTACTTATTTGCAGAGAGTGTTTATGTAAAAAATAAAGAGACATAATAGATCATACAATATACAAAAGTACATGAAGCTTTGAGGTAAATTCAGTCCGAATTACATAGGCTATACGAAGAGCTATATATTTTGACAACGTGGCTTAGACTAGCCCCAGAGGGAAATATCTTATTCTAGAAGCACTACTAAACGTTGAAGTGGACACAATATTAAGAGGGAAGAAATAAAAGGAAATTTCTGATATTTTATTACGTATATTTAACCAGTCGAGGATTTGGTAATATATAATGAAATGTCAAGAGATGTGCATTTGGTTATTCAGCCTACCATAATTTAAATCATGTAATATGTAATAGTACATATATGTAATATTTTCACAGATTCTATGCAGTAATTAATAACGTAACTTTCAGAGTCAGAACAATTCGCACATTCATCATCAGAAGATTGACTACAAAGCCACAAATGTTAATAATGTCGTCCTGAGAAATGTGTGAAATGAAAGGATTCAGTAATATTGATTTTTTCAGTCGATTCCAAAGATGTTATTGTAGTAGTAAATATTTATATTATTGTATTAACGTAAATATTTATATTATTGTATTAAAGTAAATATTTATATTATTGTATTAACGTAAATATTTATATTATTGTATTATGGTGTGACTATTTTTCTTTTTCAAATCCGTCATTTAAGTCAATAAAACTGCTTGAGTTTTCATGCTATCATACATTACTTTTACATCTGGAAATCTAACTGCTTGCTTTTACATTTCAATGTATGGAAGGATGTGTTCCTTTTTACGTCATTTCCTTTTGTATCACTCATTACTATTTATAAATGAGATAAAGGGCTGAACTTCCTGTCATCAATTTTCATATCAATAAGTATATATTTATTTATGGTAGTT
Organism: Druceiella hillmani; assembly: GCA_039881145.1. Lineage (NCBI taxonomy): Eukaryota > Metazoa > Arthropoda > Insecta > Lepidoptera > Hepialidae > Druceiella > Druceiella hillmani. The sequence continues at coordinate 3,122,817 of JAYKKI010000040.1, read as the reverse complement.
GAGACATCTGTCTCAAAATTATTGTCAATATATATATATATATATATATATATATATATATATATATATATATATATATATAAGGAATGTACATAGAAATGAAATGAAATTAATATATGTTTCAGCTCAATTAGAATTAATTACCCTGTTGTAAAGCGATCGTGAGTGCTCCGGAGTTGGAAGAAGAAATCGTAGCGACACCATGTGCATATTCTAACTTATCGTCGACTATTTGTGTGTGGTTGACTAACAGTCCAGAATTTCCTTGAATATCGTGGAATTCCGTCTCCAACCGTGCGCAGGTACTAATCAACGTTTCATCATTTCTGAAGCCAACCTCAATGTTGAACCACGTACCTTGCAACTTAGTAACAAATTTAACATATAAAGCATAATTAAATCGCAATAGACTGCTATAAATCATGACATAACATGAACTAGGTACTAAAATTTAATTTCCAGCCCTTTCTTAATATTAAATTATTATTTGTAATATACAGCGTACCTTATTACAGTAAACTAAAATTACCTTAGCTAAATTGACCAAAAGCCATTTTTATTAACCTTAGTTTAACTGACCAGTGGTCAGCCAACTTGCCCCCAAATTTTTAAGTGCAAAATTATACTAGAAAACATAAAGTTATTGCCTTCTACTTAGATAATTAAAACTTAGCTGAGGTTGATTTCTGCATTTCAAAATTAAAATGGGTTTTTATTTTGATTGTACATTCATATTCTTTGACTATGTTTACACTTTGCATTTTATCAATTCACTACTTTGGAAATAAATGGTGAAAAATATTTCAAACACACATAATTTTATTCAAACTTTAAGAATGTAATTTTTTGTTAACTTGTTATTGACAATAACATAATTTTATACTATCATCAATTTCCGGAACGAGAACGCGTCATTTACACAAAAACGGAAGTGGGATGTCCAATCGGCGCTGTCCATCGTATACAGGCTACTAAATCAAAAATTCCTTCATTAAGTTTAATTCATTTTTTGCGATTTAAAGATAATATATAGAATTTATTCTCTATACTATGGGACCCAGAACACAGAGACCGAGACCCGGAACAATATTTATTTATTATGTAATATCTTAACAAAATATCAAATTTATAATTAAAGGATGAAAATATTATCGAAATGGCCTGTAATTAATTTAAAGAAGAAAGAATTTTCAAAAAAGTGGTTTAAAATCTTTTGAAAAGAATAAATTTTCTGCTCGTCGAGTAATCGAGATTTTACGCTCGTTGAGTAATGAAAGAAAGTTTCGAAATAGCAATAAATAGAAGAATAAAGTATTAAATGTTATATAATAAATGGTCTATTAAAAATATTTAATGAAGCTGTGGATTACATTTTTAATCCATTCGAAAATATTATTATAATTGTACACATTAACTATAATAACAAAACAATTATTTAATTATATAATTATCGATAATAATAAGTTGTAATGATCGATTATGACCATTACAATAGTTTAAACGTATTTGAAGTGATTCAACACACAAACTAAAACATCATTAAATACTTCAATTCCAAAGTTTTCTTCTTCATCCCTTATTAAAGTTGTTATTAAATAAATATACATATAAATTATGGATTTAAAAACCGAATTTCCCCATAGTAGTAATTAAAAATCCAAAACTGGGAGAAATGGGAATTTTTATTTCTTTACTCCAAAGATCTTTCCCACACACCCAACAAAATGGCCTTCACATTCACCGGATCTTTTGTATTGCGTTTTTTTTAAGGATCTTCATTATAGTAACGGTTTTGCAAAAAGAAAAAAACACAACCATACTTGATGTCTTCAGATAGAATAACAAAGAATTTCGAGCAATTCTGAGGCAAATTATGGTGGTACACGCGTTTTGGATATATTTAATCGTCTTTTTTGAAAAGATATAAAACAAATATTTTTCTGAAATATTTTTGTGTATTTTTTTTTGTTGAGAGGTAATTCAACCATTGGTGAAAAATAAAAAAATAACCATTAATTTATGAAAAATGTAAGGGATAAAAGTAAAAATAAGAAAAAAAATTACATAAAGAGAGTGGTAGAAAACTCGCCCCCGTCTATATCATATTTTTTATATAGATATATCGGAAAAGGACAATAAAAATATCTGCCATAAATGGATATGTGCCATATCTATAATGGTCTAATCTAATATAAAGCCCAACTATAGTGCTATACCATGATTGGCATCACACCTAGATGGGAAATAGCGTTAAGGTCCACAAAAACTTATTTCATGCTGGACATGATCTAAAATTCTATATCGTCTTTAAAAATAACCATTGTTATAAAATATTCTTAAATTTATCTCCTTTTGGTTCGGTTTCTATTCATTAAGATGAAGTAAAAATTCTTGATTTAATCTACTATTCATGCGTCCAACGCAGCTGGTGTGAGTTTTTGTGAAATGACGGTCCTTTCACGCAAGGAGACATGATATTTTTTAAATAAAATAAGCAGGAAAAAACTTACTCTTTCAAGGTTTAAATTGTCCACGGTCTGCGTGTTTGGGCATAACGTCGAAAATATTCTTGATCCATCATGCTGTCCTATAACACAATGGATTAATACACACACGGCGAAAATGGTTTTAAAATACATAATGGTGTAAAATATTGCTTTAATTCGAAGTTAGTAATTTTCCTTGCTTATTTAGTTACAAAGTAATTGACACTGTTTGAAAAATAATGGAAGGCTACTATATATATCTAATATTCGGCCATATCTTAATTTGTATTTGATAAAGAAATTTATAAAGGAAAGATTAAAAGTTGGATTAACGGAATTAGAAAACGTCATTAATTTATCGCGCGCTTATATACTTATGATAATATGGCCCTATTTGCATAACGTGTTGTAATACCGATAAACAAATTTGCACGTATTATAAATATATATTTTTATGTGTATTTTAAGTGTAAAGGTATTTAATGTTGGTATGACGCGTTCAAAAACTAAGATTTGTTCTACGTATAATTAAAATAAATCAGTCCGTGCTGATAGAAATAGAAAAGAAATTACCGTGCTGATAGAAATAGAAAAGAAATTACCGTGCTGATAGAAATAGAAAAGAAATTACCGTGCTGATAGAAATAGAAAGAAATTGCCGTGCTGATAGAAATAGAAAGAAATTACCGTGCTGATAGAAATAGAAAAGAAATTATCGTGCTGATGGAAATAGAAAAGAAATTACCGTGCTGATAGAAATAGAAATGTTTATTTGTCTGTTCTATTCCCTTTTTTTTTCTTTATTTAATTTTGTAACTATCATCTTCCCACTCACAGATTATCTTCAATTTTATACCACATAAAGATTGATTTAGGTAGTTGTTAATTTCATTAGCCCTGGTTAAATAACTAAATGAGCAAGATGGATGCCAAAGAAAGGAAAGTTATCCAATTTACGATTGTATTATTGGTAAACCTCTCCTTGCCACGAAGTACCTCGTTTCATCGATACTTTCCATTGTCTTCTCCACGGATCATAGTTTACTCATACCACAATAAGAGAAAGTTTTCATTAATAACTGATATTTTATCTCAATATTTTGATGTCATAGACTCTAATTTTATTATAGAACAGGCCTAAAATTATTTGGAAATTTTATACTTTGAAAATAACGACGTACAAATGCCGAATGAAACAATTGCAAGTGTTAGTTTTACTTCACTAAGTATCAAATTTCTAAAAAAAAGTTTTTCATACATTACCAAGAATATGAAATAATTGAATTACTGAATTATACCAATTCCAGTCATAACGTTTTTAAAAATAATTACCTATCTAATTTCAGCATTGATTGGCCTTTACGTATTATCATATTACAATCTAGTTGGTGTTAAAATTTTTTAAAGATGTTTTTTTTTGTTTGTTTGAATTCGCACTCTTGACTTGATCAACCGTATTTTTATTAAAAATAGTTCTTCATTCCACTCCTCACTCGATTAAATATTTTCGTATGTTTTCAAAATAAGTGATATAACAAAAAATAATTCAGCAGCCTAATTTTGGGACCCATGGAAATCATGTTAGTCAAATAGCAAATGTACATATTTTATGCCAAATGGTGAAGAAGAATTTTGTTACCAGTCCATCCGTTTTTATCGCCAAACTAACTTGTCTATCTGACGGGGCTAACACGAGAAATGACTAAGTCCATTTTAATGATAGAAACAAAATTACAGATATATTAACAGCTGTAATGTTTAGATTTCTTTCATGAAAAGTTAATGAAATCTTGAAGTCGAAGGTCAAATTTTGAGTAATAAAGCAGATAAAAATAATCATTTTCATCGTTTTAAGTTAAAAGTTATCAGCCAATGCTGACGAATAGAATGTTGTTATCAGGCTTTTGCTGGCGGTAATTATGTCGCTAAAATACTTTATCGTAATTTGAGAAGACATTTTGATGGATGTTTTCGTAGCAATTAGGTAGTGACTCTTATTTCATACTATTAAATAAATTTTGGAATAATTATCTTATTTTGAGGATTACTTTTAAAGCTCTATGTATTATTGTGTATGTATTTATATACCATAACATCAATGTCGATTAAGGATTTTAAGTAATTTTATGCTTTAAACTGATATCTGTCTAGATAGTTTTTTATTTGTGGTTTTATTACTGATATGTACTAAATTTAAAAGTTCTCTTTGTTTGAAATCCTTTTTTAAGTTATTGATGAACTGTTGCTTTCTAAGGAGGGTTGTTTTACCTAAGCACATCTAGGAAGTTTTCAATTGCTTTTATAATTTAATATGTATTTAATATCTTATTGCACTCGGACCCATTATCGACGAGTGATGATAGATAATAAATTACATCTGTTGTTTTTATTTCAGTAGATTATTAGACACATGTTTGACGAGTTGACCACGTAAAATAATTAATCAAACTAAAATATGACCACGTTCACAATGCACAATTAAATGAAACTACGTGATGTAGTATTATTTCTACTTTCTTTAAGTGCTTTACCACGACCTAGGTTTTGTTGTATTACAACATCTTCAGGTAGGCTATAAGCCAAGATTGTGAATAATGTGAATAACGAATTTCTACAAAATTAACGCCAAATATATTCAATACAAGATATAAATGTGTAATAGACATATTTCTGCTTTGCTATGAAAAAACTTAATGCAAATTGACGCATGTTCAATATTATCTGATATGAGTCAATTATTTCAACTAATTAAATTTTATATTTAGCATCAATATTTTATTTGAAATCAAATTGTAATATATATGTAATTATTTTAATACTGAACTTAAATTTTCACTACAGCGAAAACGAATATTGCTGAAAAAAAATTATATCGCTTATGGTAATTTGCACGCTTCATATTTACATCCATGCTTAGTAGTAATATAAACTATTAATGAATAACTATAAAACAAAACGCTTAGAAAATGATTAGTTTTTCTTTAAATATATTTGAAATCTAATTATTTTAATACTGAACGTAAATTTACACCACAATGAAAACGAATATTGCATAAAAAATTATATCGCTTATGTAAATTTGAACACTTCAAATTTACTTCTATGCTTAGAAGTAATATGCTATTAATGAATAATTGTAAAACAAAACGTTTAGAAAAATGGCTATTTTTTCTTTAATTCCTTTTGAGACAAATATGTTACGAAAGTGGCACACGAAAACAATGACAAAACAGCGCATCTGTTAAAGAGTAGAAAGGATAAAAACTGCCTCGAAGCAACGAAAGCCACGAGCACTGTAACAACTGTTACGGCGTAAATTACATCGTCACGCTAATAAGTTTCACTGCGAACATACAATTGTTGTGAAATAAAACAAACACTATTTTAAATAGCACGAAAAAACTTCAATAACCCCTACGACTTACCAGCAGATACCATAAATTCCTGCGAGGTACCAATAATTCCGCCAACATACCTATACAAAGAATTTAAAGAAATTAATTATTTGAAAACATTGACAAAAATATCTACCTCTTACTTTGCGACACATCAACCATAGTACCAGATTGCAACGCTGTCAACTCACTAATCTACGAGTAAAAATAATCCACGTGTAAAAAAACTGGTAATTTTAAAGTTTAATGTTTTACAAAAGGAACATAAAAATGAAAAACGGTAAATAAAATGTCAGTTTCATTTTAAAGATATGTCCGATGATGGGTTATCATTAAATAGATCTTAAATGACAATTAAATGAAACTACGTGATGTAGTATTATTTCAACTTTAGCAAATTCTTTGCTAATATCCCACCTGAAGATGTTGTAATACAACGAAACTTAGGTCGTGGTAAAGAAATTAAAGAAAATAGAAATAGTACTACATCACGTAGTTTAATTTAATTGTGAATAATGAATTTCTACAAAATTAACGCCAAATATATTCAAGATCTTAAATGAGTATTTTGTACGACTGTTTGTGAAAATATTTGATGGTCCGACTGCTAGTTACCGTTATAAGATTTTAGGAAACCAGAAACCGAAATTTTATATTCTCAGATTTTTGTTTTTTATGAAGTTTTAGTTTCATTTTTATTATACAATAGGGTTTTTATTTTTTATATTTCCGTCTTTTTAGTGCTTAATACGAATTATTTAATACGAAGCTATTTAATACGAATTGGCCAACAGTATGTTCCACATAGAAATCCGCAAAACTTTTATAAATCCAATATCCCTCAAATATTAGAACCCATTTAGGCTCTATGGTGCTATAATGTCACATACAATTACCCACATGCATTATCTCACGCAGTCGGGCAAAATAGTTTGAGAGACTTCTATTTTCGGATGTAAAATTAGTTCCTAATTTATTACCATGATAATTTGCAATTGGCACGGTCGGATCAAATTAATTACACATTACAATCAATGGTTTTAAATATTAGTTAGAGACATAATGGACATATAACTGAGGAAAATATTACTATTCTAACTCTTAACCGAAGATATATATATATATATATATATATATATATATATATATATATATATATATATATATATATGTGATGTGTGTGTGTGTGTGTGTGTTTGTGTGTGTGTGTGTATGTATATGTATAATGAATACACTAATTTGAAGGTGAACAACATAGGTACTAGGACGCTTTAAATCTGGCTTCGTCTGTAGCTTTATGTAGGTCGGTCGGTAGCTTTATTGTTAAGCATTGTTTTAGCAGCTTATTGTTAATAACGGGAATGACAATATAATTAGAAGCAATAATTCAAAGTAACGTCAGTTACAAAAAGTGAACAAGTTTTTTAAGGAATACTCAAAGCATTTATTTATTAATATATATATATATATATATATATATATATATATATATATACATATGTGTATGTGTGTGTGTATATATATATTTTTTTCAATTTATTTATTTATTGTATGATAGCTACTTTGAACATATAAATTGAATAAAAAAAGGTACCAAAAAAAATTTAGGAAACCAAAATAACAATCAAATTCCATTCGCAATATATCAGCGCAAGCGAAAATGATATGAACGAGGAACATATTTCTTATAAAGAAAAGCAGAAGATAAGAAGCTTATAAGGTCGCTCGCTTGAAATTGCAATAAAGGACAAAGTAATTCAAATGTTAAATATTCCCAGAAAGCCTCACACTCCACCTTATTTCCAGAACTGGCATTGTTTAATATTACAAGCGTATCTTCAACTCCAATTTCAAGAAAAGTTAAGCGCTCAGCCTTCATCTCTTGCTAGGATTGTCAACGGCTTAATAATTTATTCTATATTTTAGTCGATTACAGACAATGATGGCCCAACCATATGATAAACGACGTTGATAACAAACAACCTACAGCATTAGCCATATATATCCCAGAACTTTACTTTAAGATTTAACTTTGATAGATTTTCTTTCTTGTACATATGATGTACGTTTTTCCAAACATTATTTTGATGATGGTTCAGTTTGATTATTTAAAAATATGGAATTGCTTCATAAAATACTGCAGTAAGTAGTAGTAAACCCCGTCAAACTTCTTTTTAGATTCGAATGTTATTTAGAATATTTTTACAATAATTTTAATATAGCCTGTAATGGTTTAAAAGTTTAACTCCAAGAAGTTATGCGATACACTGACTCCCTTCACTTGAACCATTATTGTTTAGTTCCACACAGTCTACAAAGTTATTATAACTGGATTCCCTAAACAACACGATTTCGAAAGTTTTCTGTTCAAAAAAGAAGAAATATATTCGTATTTTTTGGACCAAAATTAAATAGATTACGGAGTGTGTTCTTGTCATTTTAATTTTATTACAAAATTTTCTGATAATTTCAAAGGGTAACCCTTTCTTTGTAATACAAAATATCAAGAATGGTGTAGCATAAATATGATTATTTTTAAGTCGCAGTAAATTTTTGAGTAATGCAGTACGACGTATGTCATTTTTATTCAATTATGGTAGCATCAGTAATCACGTAGACAAATTAATTGTCTAAAAAAGCCGATAGCTTAAAACAGCTCAATTCTATTAAGAACTTTGATAATAGTGGAATGATGTCATAGTTCGATATTATTTGATGTCATTTGTTGGATAATACACTATGGCATCACCGACTAATGAACATATTGAAAATAAAGTGTTGAGATAGTTAGTGTTATTTTTTTATCTTTTTTGTGTCATTTTTTTTATATATTAAACCTATATATAAAATATTAATTAAAAACTATATATGTACGTAGTATGCTCGCTGGAAAAGGAAAAAACACCGGAAAAATTGAACTTGCTGTTAGTTTAGAAATTCTTAAAGTCGAAGGTCAAATTTTGACCAACAAAGTAAAAGGGAGTAACGCGCCCCCTTTTCACTTTTCCCACTCTAAATGTCACTTATCGCTTCGATACGTCCTCGATACGTATTTTTAAGATAAGTTTATTAGCCCTGACATTAGATTAAATATAGGCTATAAACATTATCAAACGAAAAATAGATATCGTTACAGTTAATGAGTATAGATGAACTATGACAATTTCCTCTCACACTTAAATATTATGAATGAGACGTTCACTTCAGTCAATAAAAAGAGCGCACATAAAACGAGATAGTTGTAATTATGTGACGAGCGAGTAAAATATACGTGTTAGTTAGTGAGTACAAATGAACTATGAAAATTTCCACATACACTTAAATATTATGAATGAGACGTTCAGTTCAGTTAATAAAAAGGAGCGCACATAAAAAAAGAGATAGTTATAATTATGTGACGAGCGAGTAAAATATACGTGTGAATGGGATAGCAGCATTACCAGGAAAATGAGATCAATCCATTCTTAGTAGATAATGACAAAATCATCGTAGAACGACATTTTAGATATTATTCCGCCATTATCATAGCTATGATTTTGTGACAAAAATAACTAAATACTGTAGTCTCCTTATTTGTTATCTCAACCCATGAGGGTTTGAAATATTTCCAAAAAAAATAAGAAGGGAATATCTTAAAAAAATAAGCTACATATTATCTGCATGTACTTACGAAAGGAATTTTGTTATCGGGGTTTTGCTGGCGGAAATCGTCCAACTAAAATACTTTATCATAATGCGAGCATGTATTTTGATAGATGTTTTTTTAAATTACATTTTTTCTTAAAAATTTCATAAAAATTAAGTTTTCGTAAAAATTACATAAAAATTACATAAAGCAGAGATAGCAGACAAGGCAGCAATGACGCATTATGAGTCATAAATTTATTAATAATTATCTCATTATTGAGGACGACTTTGGAAACTCTATTATTGTGTATGTATTTACATAACATAATATAATTTACTTTAAGTAATTTTATGCTTTAGGTTAATAGAAGTCCAGCATATTTTTTTTGTAGTTTTAGTACTGATATGTCCTAATATTTTTAGACTTTTCGTTATCTTTATTTTTGAAACTATTATCTAAGTTATCGGTGAACTGTTATCTTGAAAATTGTTGCTTTCTTAGAAGGATTAAAACTGATCACTTGCTAGGCATGCTTAGGTAAAACAACACCTAATCATGTCTAGCAAGTTATCAATTGCTTTTATAAGTTAGTAATTATTTACTGTTTTGTTGCACGCGGTCCCATTAGCAACAAGATATTAGGCGTATGTTTTTCTTGCAGTAAATTTTGAGGCACTTGTTTGACGAGTTAAATATGTAAAATAATTAAACACATTGAAATATGACCACGTTCAACAAGATAAAAATGTTTTATAGACGTCGTTTTCCGCTGTGCCATGAAATAACTTAATGCAAATTGTCACGTGTTTATCAACTTTGAATATTGCCTGATATGGGTGAGACAACTAATTAATTTATATATTTAGCATCATTTATTATAAATTGAAAAGTAAAATATTTGTAATTATTGTAACACTGGACTTATATTAACATCTACAGGCAAAAAGTGAGTCACAATGGAAGTTACAAAGAAAAAATTATATCGCTTACCGGAATACTGGGTTTCATATTTACATATATGCATAATATAATACAGCATAATATTAGCTATTAATGATTGATTACAGGACAACATATTTTGAAAAATATCTATTTTTTCTTTAAATTTACTTGTAACAAATATGCCATGCAAGATTGTCAAAACGGTGCATCTGCTAAATAGAGGAAAGGACAAAAGCTGCGTTCAAGGCAGCGAACAGCCACACGGTTAAAATTACCTCGTCACGCTGATAAGTTTCACTGCGAACTTACAATTTTTGTGAAATTAAATAAAATACTTTTTTATATAACACTAAGAATTTCAATAATCCCTACGATAAACAATATATATTATTAATTGGTGCGAGGTACCAATCATTCCGGTAACTTACCTACATTAAAAATTAAAACAAAACAATTATTTCAAAATATTGGCAAAAATAATCTGCCTTATATTTTGCGATTATATAAATGAAAACATCTATCTTTGTGTCATGTTGCAATGCTGTCTAACTCACTAATACACGTATAAAAATTAATCCATGTGTAAACAATTGGTAATACTATAGTTTAATATTTTACAGAGGTTAAAGATGGAAAATGGTAAATAAAATGTCAGTTTCATGTGACATATCTTGAGTGAGTAATTTTGTACGACTAGCTGTGAAAATATTTGATGACCCCGACTGCTTGTTGACATTATAAGAGTTTAGTGGACAAGAACATTTTTCTAACCGCAACTGATATTCCTATACTTGCTTTTTTATGAATTTTTCATAAATAATTAGTTTAAAAAGTGGGATTATTTCTCAGTCTTAACGTCGGTAAAAAGTGAGTGATGAGAAATTTACTCTGTTTATTATACATTTCTCAACACTTTGCGGAAAGATTTCACGAAGTCGTTAAAATTAAAAAGCTATTCAGTACAAAATAACCAACAGTATGTTCCATATAGGCATTCGCAAAACTACGATAAATCCAATGTCACCTTAAACGTCGGAAACTGTTTAGGTTATATGGTGCTATAAAGTATTACACAAAAATACTCACATACATACATATATATATATATATATATATATATATATATATATATAACCGAAAAGCATTAATTATCGCCTTCACGCAGTCAGGCAAAAAGGTTTCTATTTTTGTATGTACAATTACTGCCATTATTTATTACCATGATAATTTGCGTTTGTCATGGTTGGATCAAATAAATCACATCTTACAACAAATTGTTTTAAATACTAGTTAATATAACTGAGAAAAAAATAATACTATTCTAACTCTTAATTGAAGGTATATTAAAAAAAAATTACAACATAGTCTAATATGAAGGTGAACATCTTATATTTACAAATTGCCTACCTGAAGATGTTGTCATACAACGAAAACTAGGTCGTGGTTAAGCATTTAAGTGGAAATAATACTACATTATCTAGTTTCATTTAGGTGTAAATAAGAATTAAGTGATAATGTATTATTACAAAATTAACTCCAAATGTATTCAATACAAGCTGAACAATATTAAGGGATGCTTTAACTTTGGTTCCACTGGCAGCTTTACGTAGGTAATAGAAGTCGGCGCGAGGTGTAGCTTGGAACCCAAAAGTCTATAAATGTCATATTATATATTGTTAAGTATTATTTTAGCAGTTTGTTGTTAATAATTTTTATAGAAAATATTTTTTTTAATTATGTGGCGAGCGAGTAGTAGTAAGTGTAATGTTAACTTGAGCTTGATACGATGGCTCATAACTGCAATGAAAGACAGAACAATTCAAACGAATTTCAAATGAATTGTTCTGTGACAAAAGTTTTGCAAGAAATCCTTACACTCCATCTTGTTTCCAAAATTGGTATTGTTGAATTTTATACGAGTATTTGTAAAAAAAAAATTAAGACCTCAGCCATCATCTGTTGCAAATGCTTGCGACGAGTGTGATTAATCTTACATATTACATCTTCTTTCACTTTTACTCTCACCGTAAAATTCAAAATTTCCATCTACATCCCACTCACAACCCATAGTTTCGTCGCATTTTTCTTTCTAACCAGGCTAAAATATGTTGATAATAACTATCCAAAAAAGAAATGATATGAATATTACTACCAAGACAGAAACAATGTATTAATAACATTTCAAATGTCAAAGGCTTAGAATAATAAGTACTCTAGAAGGCAAGAACAAGTGTATGTGATAGTGTATCTAAAAAACTACGCATAAAGTGCGTAGTATCAAAACACGGCTGTCCGTGCAATTTAAGACACGGCTCTCAAAGGTAACGTGACAATATAGCTTATAATGCCGGCTTGTGCTATTCCCACTTGCAAAAATATGACTAAATTGCAAAAGAAACAAATGGGGATTACTTTTCATACGTCAAAACTATTACTTAATTTAATTTTCAATTAACTATGCAATTTTAAAATATCGAAGTAGATTATTATTAACAGAAGTGCGCCATTTTTATTGGTGTTTTGTCATAATTGCTCGATACTGAAAAACGTAAAATTTTATTTGTAAAAAAATCGGGATTTGGAAAATGTCGTTGGAGAATTTGGTGTAACGTTTGAATTTCCGTTATCATATTCAATTTTAGGATATTTTACTTATTGCGTATATAATCACTATATGTAGGGTTACGGCAAGAAACACATGTTACATTCATTCATTTCCGCCGTATTCTTTAATTTCTTGAAAAATGGGAACGGATATTGTTTAAAATATGAAGAAATTTTATCACGACATTGAATACTAATTAATATAAATAATTATTTCGTCCTATTTTGAATTTCATTAGTATGAGACCGAATATTTTAAAATTTTTATTATGGGCTTTTTCACATCTCTTTTTACTTTAAGACACTAGGATAATTCTTTACTTTTTGTATTAAAAGTGTTGTGATGAATAAAATGGTAAAATGTGACAAAGTTTTTACATAATTTTAATCTAAATACTTTAGCTATTGTGGTTGTCGTCAGAATAAACATTTTAAAAATTTAACATGGCGGCCTTAAAGCCATGACTATATAAATTGATGCAAATGTGAATCGTACTGCCGCCAGCAAATATATTTATATGCGTCGATTTCCTGATGCTCGTGGTAAATTAATTCTGCTGTGCGCGTTGGGGAAGGGCGCTAGTAGGCGGAGTGCGGTTGCCCCTCCACCGATTTTTGGCTTCACTGCGACCGCGAAGAGATTTGTGCGTATGCGCCTTCTGGTTTACTCTATATTCTAAGGTCAAAGGTATCTGTGTATAAAGACACAGCTCTATATGTAAGATGACTGCGACTATAACTCTTTTCCAGAAAGTAATTGACGTTTTAATTCGCTAGAATAACCTTAATAGTAACAAATTTACATTTTCAAAAATATAAAAAATTTATAGACTTTCACGCCATACATGGATAATATAAAAATAGAACTAGATGAAACACACGAATTGATAAGGAGGATGAAAATAATGACGTATAAAGGAGACTTTGCTGGCCATGTTATGGACGACTAGTTGCCTGTCCCAACGTGTCCGAGTAAAAAGGACCTAATTTAATTTATTGACGGTATTCTCAATGGTTTAATTATTTTTTTTTACTTTAGTCGAGTACAGAGCTTTACGGCCAAAACTTATAACATAAAACCTTTATAACAAACGACCTATAACATTAGCCATGTACATGCCGGAACTTTCTTTTAGACTTCACTTTTGTATATTTTCTTTCTCGTAGAAATTATGATACGTTTTTCCAAATATAATTTTTACGACGGTTTAGTTTCATCAATTATGAAAATATGAAAATCCTTTATAAACATATGTAGATATACACAAAAAACTCGAAAACATATACATGAGAGCGAATTCTAAAAAAGTTACATTTCCAACGTGCGCATACGTAGTACTAATACACGATTTTTTATATTAAAAAATGCCACTTTTTTATATTAAAGTCCATATTACTATTTAATATATAGAGACTAAATGACAGAAAAGAAAAATATTAACTATCTCAACACTTGATTTTCAATATACTCACTGGTTTATGACGCAATACTGAGCTACATATTGTGTCATTGGTCTGTAATGTAATAGAGTACTATCCAACAAATGAGCTCAAACACCATCGAACTATGACTTCATTCCACTATTATCAAAGTAGATTAAGCATTTTTGAGCTATCTGTTTTTAGACAATTAACTAGTCTACGTGACTAACGATGCTACGATAATCCGTTAAAAATGACGTACGTCATACCGCATGACTCAAAAATTTACTGCGACTTAAAAATAATCACGTATGCCAATCTCTCTTTTTGCTACTTTGGATTATAAATATCGTAAACCCTCGAAATATGAAATCATATTGTTTATGAAATCCAGTTACAATAACTTTTTAGACCGCGTGAGACTGAATAATAATAGTTCTGGTGAAGGGAGTCTGTTTGTCGGATGCCTTCTTGAAGTTAAACTTTAAAACTATTTGAACCATAACAAAATAATTTGTGAAGATATTGTAAACAACATTCAAATCTACCAAAAGGTTCGACGGTGTTTTTTGCTACTTAATACATGTTTTTATAAAGTATTTTCATATTTATTTAATTAATGAGACTAAACCGTCGTGAAAATTATATTTGGAAAAACGTGTCACACTTTCTAAAATAAAGAAAGAAAGAAAATCGACAAAAGTGAAGTCTAAAAGAAAGTTCCAGCATGTATATAGTTAATGTTATACGTCGTTTGTTATAAAGGTTTCATGTTATAAGTGTTGGCCGTAATGCTCTGCACTCGATTAAAGTAAAAAAAATAAATAATTAAACCATTGAGAATACCGTCAATAATTTAAGTTAGATCCTTTTTACTTAGACACGTTGGGACAGGCAATTAGTCTTCCATAACATGGTCAGCAAAGTCTCCTTTATACGTCATTATTTTCATCCTCCTTATCAATTCGTGTGTTTCATCTAGTTCTCTTTTATATATTAGTCGTAGATCTATGGCGTGAAGGTCTATGAAATTTTGATATTTTTGAAAATGCAAATTTGTTAGTACAATGCCAATTTTGGAAACAAACACCTGAAGACGTAATACAACGAAACCTAGGTCGTGGTAAAGAACTTCACTTTCACAATACTACATCACGTAGTTTAATTTAATTGTGAATAATGAATTTCTACAAAATTAACGCCAAATATGTTCAATAAATTTGAATTAAAATCTTCTAATTAATTTTTAATTCTCTTTATTAACAAGAAACTGCTAAAATAATACTTAACAACATATAATATGCCGTTTTCTTTTGGGTTCCTAGATTCACCTCGCGCTGACTTCTTTTACCTACATAAAGCTGCCGGTGGAGCCAAGGTTAAAGCGTCCCTTAATATTGTTCAGCTTGTATTGAATATATTTGGTGTTAATTTTCTAGAAATTTATTATCCCTTAATTTTTATTCACAACTAAATGAAACTAGGTAATGTAGTATTATTTCCACTCTATTTAAATTCTTAACCACGACCTAGGTTGGGTTGTATCTTTGTTTTCGTATTATATTATTAAGTCCCTAATTTTATAGTATTATATTATTATTAAGTCTAAGTCACTAATCTAAGTCTACATTTAATGAATTTTTTGGCTAATTATTAGCTGTTACTGGTCTACAAAAAAAATGTTTCGTTAATTTATATTTCGTCAAATGTGTTTATCGTCATTGACCATTGTTTGACATGACATGATTTATCGTCAATGACTATAAACACATTTGACGAAATATAAATTAACAAAACAAACTTAAAATTTGCAGGTAAAACGGTTGGAATTAACAAAACAAACTTAAAACTTGCAGATAAAACGATTGTATGCAATCAGATCACAGTGGTCAATAACAATAAAATAACTTTATTTGTAGACCAATACCACCTAATAATTAAAGGAAAAAATGAATTAAATTTAAAAAAATTAGTACCCTTAGATATAACTCGGAATGGTTCAAACTGACTTTATCGTGACTCTTATCTTAATTATTATCGTTTAAATTAAAGCGACTACAAACATTGAAATCAAATGTTTTGACTGAGCTAGATCTGGTATGTGTAAAAGCAGGGACATTTTATTAGGTTCATTTGATGTGGGAATATTTATCCATGACATATATTTCATCGATATGTTAAAAACTACTTAAAGGTCTTACAAAAAAAGTGTGTAAAATAGCCAAAAATTCAAATGTTGGGTCCAAAATAAATCATTCAGTGTATTGTAAATAGCGAAACGGGAAATATTCAATCACGAAATAATATTCCATTACTGTAAATGAATAAAAAACTTATTAATTCACTATTGGAAGTGGCTGATGTCTTTCAAAAAATGTTTACTAATGTAAATTTTGTCATTGCGAATGCTCTAAACTCAACTCTAGGCGAAACTGCCAAATTGTTGAGACATTAGATCTAATTTAATAACCACGATATTTTATTTAGAGTTTACTCATTTTGGTTCCCTTAAAATTAAAAATATTTTAAATCACCTACTTCAAAGAAAACTGAAGACTTGTGGGGTTGTCTGCGAAAGTGATTATCTCTATTGTTGATGCCGTTCCCCGCATTTAGCCACCCTATTGTATAGTTAATATGTTCATTTCGATATTTTTCCGGGTCTCCCAAATATACAAAAGTATACCAATAATTATATGATACCAATAACATTATATTTGGTGTAATAAAATTGTACCAATAATTAAATCTGGCGTAAAAATAACTTTTTAATTTTGAACCATTGTCTATTTTGCTTATTCTCAACAAAATTTTTAAATAAAGTGTGCCTGGACATATGGGTGTTCATTTTAAATATTGTGAACTACATTACATCCAAAAAAATATCTTTATGGAGAGCAGAATACAGACAATAGTAATGGTATTAGTTTCATATATTTTTAGCGCTTAGCGAGAAAGGTAGAACGCTCTCGATGTATTCTGTGTCGGTGACCAAATGCTTTAACTTTCGTTCGTGTTAATCAAAGAACGTTGTTCTGCAAATATGAAATATTACGGAGTAAAAGATGAGGCACTGTGCTTAGGGAATTATTGCTTCTTAAACAGACCTCAAAAAGTATAGTTGCGGAAGGTTATATCAAGAAGATCTTCAGTAAATAGGGTTGTTCTTCAAGAAGACCCGCAGGGACCTATTTTCCTCTTCTGTGTACGTTAATGATCTGTTTTTTTAGTTGAAACATTTTTTAAAGTAGGATTGTTTGTAGTAGTAGTATTGCTAAAGGCACATCGCGCATATTTGAAATAAATAGGTGTAATGAACAATTAAATTACACAAATAAAACGATGTGTCAAATACTTAATTGAGGGATGATAATTAGCGCAAAAAAGTGCATTAAATTTATCTTTCCAAATATAAAACTGGTTGATGCTAACTTAGCGTTTGACAACAATAGTATGAATTTTGTTATCACCACAGTTTTTCTCACATTGACGCCACTGCATAGGCCGTCAAGAAAATGAGAGAGTACAGAAACAAACGTAGAAACTACGAGATTGGTTTAGTTCAGCTTTTTTTTTAAATATAATGTCCTACAGTATATTGTTGTTGGGTGGGGCTGCAAATATTGAATAAAATTTTGTTTTGCAAAAAATAGTTATTCGTTCGATGTAGAAATTAAGTTCTTCGGTTTTCCTCAGATTAATATTTAAAATAATTGATATATTACCTTTGCAATATATTTTTGAAAATATTTTGTATGAACAGAACGAAATCGCCATTCCTCCCTAAAATTAGGTTCGTGATAACCATAATGTTAGAAAAGTAAATAAATTGAAGGTTCTCATCTTTAGATTCACAAAGTTTAGTAGTTCATTTTCGGGGGGAATTATACGTTACTGTGGTAAAATACCAGAAAATGTACTGATACTATCAGAAATTTTTTTAAAACGCGTTGTTAAAAGTCATCTACCCGAAAAGTGTTTTATAAATTTGGTTATTTGACGAATGACAAAAACGACTTAAGTCATCAGAGTTAAGCTAACTAGTACATTTAAGACAATTTTTAATATTTAACTTGTATAATATGATTGAATTTTTTTATAATTTCATATGTGATATTACAATTGACGTTCAACACCGCAAAATAATGATTGTATGTTGAATAAAAATAAAATTACAATCATTAATAAGAGCCATGAAATAACAGTGAAAAAGGAAATTTATGCATCTAGAAGCGAACTATACTTAGTTATAGGATAATTGTATACGTAGTTATAGGATATTTGTATACTTAGTTATAGGATACTTGTAGACACTTATAGGTGCCAGGGGAAACGAGTCTGCTAAGGCTGCATTCTATGAACTCAGTTATAATAAATTGAAAGCATAGTAAAGATTCACTGGAAAATTTCTTATGCTATTGACACTTATTTCCTTTGCTTTGTAATTTGAACACTTCGCCTGAGCTTTCTGCAAAATATTATTTGATTACATCAGTTTTCGAAATAGTACCATTTTTTTATCTCAAACTGTTATGTACAACCACGTATCCGTACCATCATTGCATGACCTTCTTCTTCTTCTTCTTCTTGGCATTCTAGCCTAGAGCAGGCCAGGGCCGTCCCGATGAGTTTTTTCTATGTTTTATCTATGGTATAATTAGAAATTCTGAACAGGCCTACTACAAATTTTTGAATTTCCATAACATAGAACTACAAAAACTACAATTTTAAGATATTTTAAATATTTTTATTATTTTATTTATTATTTATAATTAATTTTAAGATATTTAAATATAAATTTTCAGAAACTGCTTTCACAAAATCGGACCCATTTCTAAAATCAACATTTTCAGCCAATAATTCGAATTTTGAATTTTTTATTTTCAGTTATTATTTGAAAGTTAAATATTAAAAGTTCCAAACTAAAACAAGAGCCGCGCATTTTAATTAATATTTAAGAAGTTAGCATGAAGAGATGGTAAAAAATAGTTCGTAAAAAATAATGATTTTTTTAAGTTATTATAATATGATTAATCCACTGCTATTTTCACAATTAACCTGTTGCAACAAGTTTTAACAATTCGTGTTTATTGAATAGCATACAATAATTGTGGTAAAATGATCTAACTACTGAAATTGAATTCTTTCCCGATTTTATAAAAAAGAAAAATGACATTGAAGCAGAAAGCATTAAAAGTGGCAGAGAAGTTTATTATACGTAGATAAAAAAATCACTTGAACAAATATTGTATAAGATACATAGATGAAAAATTACAAATTGATGTTCTTTGGTTATATCTATATCAGATAGAACATTTTGGGAGAAATATCAAATAGAACAGACATATTTATATGGGCGTTTTCGTAATGATATTATTTTCACATTTGTGATTATAAGAAACCATTTACTTATTTTATATGAATTTTTAATTAGGACCAACGTTCCTTTGAGCCAGGTCGATTTTAAAAAACTACCGTTTGCATTATGGGCCTAAGAAATATAATGAAATAAATTGACCACCAATTGCCTGTTAATAATACTTTAATAAAGCAACTATATAGTTTTATTATAAATCCAATTCAAATAAAAAAGATTATTACTGTAAGCTTCGTATACAAAACTAGTAATAAAAAGTAGCCATTTCTGCATTAAAATTTGAAATGTATTAAACTAATTTTTTCCAAGATTGACAAAGGTGAGAAGAGCGAGAAGAAAAGTCGAGGCGACTGTCACGACCGCCGAACTGTCACAAGACTCCACCGACTGATCCATCTGCCGCCAAGTGAGACCAGATGTATGTGTATTGGCTGACACTGCTGTGTTTATGGCGTTAATTGCTCCTGGACTAAATCCATTCCGTGATCGGGACAGTTTCAAGGAAGTTACTGAAAAATTGTATTTAATTTTATTTGATGTTTTTTATTACAAGTCAATTTTTAAAAGACAGAGAAGTAATTTTATGACGCTATTTTTAGGACATAGAACAGTGGCACAAAATTGAATAAATTGTATATTACTGTCAAATTTTAAGCCACATATTACGGTCCGAACGGAACACTATTGTTGTACCAATATGGTCTCTTCGGTCGTCCCACCATCTGTCTTTTAAGAAAATAACTAGAAATTCACATATCACAGGTATTACTTGCACAAAACTAAAATAATATTTAAAGTGACTGCGAAATTATGAAAAGGCTCTCACACATGCAAAATTTGCATTTTTACATCCATTTTTTTAAGTAACTATTTTAAATGCGCTAACACGCAGGAAAATTCAATTCAGGTTCGATATTTGTTACATCCTTTATTTGAATAAATAATGTTAACGGGATATAAATTGAATGTATTAAAGAAGTTATGAGTAATAAAACTAAGGTATTGTTGAGAAAATTGCAATATTTTTACTCCTGTGGAAGGACTGCTAGACAACAAATTTTTGAATAATATTAATTTACTAAACAGTTTAATCGAAACATTAAATTGAATTTTTTATATACATATGTACGTAACAATAGACGTTTTCGTACGTAACAGGTTTATTTACGTTACTAATTAGAATCAAAGTTTTGATTTCGTTTTTCAAATCTGACAGCAATAATTATGAATTTGGATTCTCTTTCGGTTTCTACCAAAGATAAAGATGATCAAAAGCTCTTGCAACTTTACGTAATTTCGTAACTTAAATATATGTATTTTTAATTACTACATATATTAACAATTGTTTTTTTGTGCATTTGCTTTTATATTCAATTTATTTCCTACTTCAATTGAACTATTTCAATTTGAAAGCGAACCACATATTAATTATTTTCAGTGGTACCAAAAATATAACAAAAATATGTCCAAAACAAAAAAAAATATTAATTTTGAAATAAGAAATAAATTAAAATCTACTTTCCATATTACTGCTTGGTTATCAAGTACAGTTACATTATCAAGTACAGTAACAAAAATAGTATGAAAGTTTTATAAATGTACACTTTCGTTCAGTCACAATTATGGAGTATTCAAAATGTCCCATTTTGATACTAAAAATGAAAAAAATGTCTGTTTACCGTATCTATAATTTTCGCTGGTGTTGTTAACTTAAAAGATGGAAAATTATACATATAAACAGTTTACATAAAAGAAAGTCTATATTTGAGATATCCTGGTAAAATTAGAGACAAAATGTTCTTGCTTATTCGTTCCTAAATGGCAACAAAGATATTTATATCATTTATTCTGTGAATTTATTAAAATCATCTTTGGACCTCTGTATATATTTAGTGCCACTAAATATATACAGATTTTGTAGTTTTTTTTAAATTCATCTTTCATACTTTGATTTAATTTTATAGTATAAGGGGTGAACATACCTCTTGTTGTGCTACCTTCATGGCAAATTAGCAAAAGTGCATAATTGTTGTAATCCGTAACCAGAACACTTACTTCTTCGATTATCGGGGTAGTGCCTGAAATAGTAAAAAGTTTTCCTATCAGTAAGGAGAAATGGAGGTGAATTGGATCACAGAGCAGATCGAATCAAAAGATTGACGAATTCATATTTGGAAAATTGCGGAAGAAATCAATACTCATATCGTCTAAATTTCTACGTCCTAACTTCATACCTATTCTGTAAGCAGCTGTTGTTACTCGTTATTTAGAATCAAATTCAATCGTCAATAAGACACATGTTGGTCTTTATTGCAGTTCCAATAACAGGGTAAAGTATATAAAATGTTACTTTGAGGAAAAAACCATCGAACAAAGTTTAATGTAACTTTTCAGTTTAACGCTTTAGAAGTTCGTTCAACATTTATTATATATATATATATATATATATATATATATATATATATATATATATATACATAATCGACCTCAGAAAAATCTATGTATTTTGACTTCTATTTACTTCCACTCTTCTGAATCGATTATGTTTCTTCTTATACAATTGTAATATATGCATTATAATTGATTTATAATATAAAAATATATATATCTTTTAACAGTTCCCTACATTTATGTCAGATTGTCCGTTTGCATTTTTTATTCAAGTTTTATTACTTTTAATTTTTAGGTATTCTTTATTTTTTTACGTACACATTATCTGCAAATAAGTTGCAGATAATGTGTACGTAAAAAAATAAAGAATAGATCAGAGTATGTGCAAAATATGTGAAACTTTGAGGAAAATACAATTCAGTCTACATAGGCTACACGAAATGTCATGGATTTTGATAACGTGACTTAGATTAGCCTGCAGAGAGAAATATCCTGTCCTCGAGGAATAACTAAACGTTAGAAGAGAAAAAACCCTACGAGCGAACCAATCAAATAAATTGGCTGATATATTATTATACGTAATTAATTGATCGAATTCCGATTTCATTGTTTATTCATATATCCGTCACTCACATTTTTATGGAAATGAAAAAAAATTCGGGTTGATAATTAAACATGAAAATTAAGAAGTGCTTGGAAGAAAGTCTGCCCCCGATTTTTGAGATCACCAAAAATATCCAGGGCAACAAACAGAAATAATTTATCGTAAATCGAAATCTATACTTATGATATTATGTAATTAAAAGCAGGTTCCTAAATATTATCAAATAAGTATGTAGTGGAACCGGAAGTTCAAAAAAAGAATAAAGAACAAGAAGTATCGGATTATTACAGCATTGGAACGAAAATATATATTGAAACTATTATGCTTATAACAAAATCCTTGAATTAAATAATTCAAACTTTGAATGGAGCTTTTAAGTTAACGATGATATTTTTCTCGCCTATAAATGTGGCTGAGGAATTCTTCAGAAATTCCTTATGAAAATAAAAAAAGAATAAGTTAAACAAAATAAGAATTTTCACAAAAAAATTATTATCATAAATATTTATATTTTTGTATCACCGTGTAAGTATTTACCTTTTTCAGATTCGTCATTTTCGTGAATAAAACTACCTGAGTTTTCATACTTTTTACTTTTACATTTGGGAATATAACTATATACTTTTACATTTGAATATATGGAAGCATGTGACTGCTTTTACATCAGTTGCTTTTGTATCACTCATTACTTTACATAAACTGAGATGAAGGTGTGAATTTCCTGTATTTATTTCCAGCAATCATCAGCTTCCACATAGGTTGGCAAACATTTTTTTCCTTGGCACTTGGGACAGTTGTGTCAAAATTATTGTAATTACATACATACGTATATAATTCGATTCTAATAAGTACACATAAACTGTGTACATTAAATATAAGGCCAAGGCATATTTATAGAACATAAATTAAATAAATATATGTTTCATCTCAATTACCCTGTAGTAAAGCGATCGTGAGTGCTCCGGAGTTGGCAGAGGAAATCGTAGCCACACCATGTGCATATTCTAACTTATCGTTGATTATTCGTGTGTTATTTACTGACAACCCGGAAATTCCTGCAACGTCATGGAACTCTGTCTTCAAACGTCCGCAGGTAGAACTTAATGTAGCATCATTACTGGTGGCTATCTCGATCTCAAACCAAGTACCTTGAAACTAGATTAACAAATTTTAACGTACAACGCGTAATTAAATTGGAATAAACAACTATAAATAATGACAACACATGCACTGTAATAATTTACTTTGGAGTCGTTTTGGTAATATTAAAAATTGTATTTGTGATATTCAGCGTATCTTAGTTAAGTAAATTAAAAATAACCTCATTTAAATTCATCAAAATAGCAGTGTTCAGATACTTGTAAATTTAATAAAATTATTACAATTATAAATATGGTTAATTGTAAATGTTAAGTAACAGTGAGTTCAGTCCAGTTAACAATTTAGTGAAAATTATTACAAAACAAATCGTAATGGATCAGAAAAATGCGCAGTATTGGAACTGTGAGGAAATATAATATCGTTCAAACACATTTTCCTCAAATTTTGAAGTATAGTAATTAGTGGTATAAAATATAATCATAAACCTAGATAATTAGTAGCTAGGTGTCCTGAAGCTGGTGTGTACTGCATTTGAAAATTAAAATGAGTTCTTTTTAATTTTACACTTACATTCTTTGAATCTGTTCAGATTTTCTATATTTTCCGATTCATTATTTCGGAAATAAATGGTGAAATATATTTCATGCATTTATCCTAAATTTCAATAATATAATTTGTTTATCTTCATACCCTGTGTGAAAACTTGTCATTAAAAATAATATAATTTCGAGATATCATCGACTTCATAAAATGGAACGCTTCGTCGGCTTTCCCTATCGCATACGGGCTATTAAAGCAAAACATTCTTAATGACGTTTAACCAATTTTTTGCGATTCATAAATGACACACGAAACGTATTCTTTATATTATTAGACCCAAAATTTATACGATTGATAATTGCAAACAAAATTAATCCTTTACTACACCTGCCTATTGGATATGGGAAGCGTAGAATAAACGAGTCCGTTAGTGCAATTTTATTATGAAGAACAGAAACCCATAATATTTGCTTGTTATGTAATATTCTAATAACAATACAAAATGTTAAAAATAAAATAAAAGGATGGAGTTATCATCGACATAGTCAATAAATAGTTTAAAAAAGAAAATATTTTCAAAAAAGTGGGTTAAAATCTATTTAAAAGAATTTATCTTTTGTATTTATTTATAAGCCCTGAAAACGTGGTCACCAGATTGCATATTATTAAATTTTATCTTTTGTGAAACAATTCATATTCTCACTCGTGTCTTTAATACAGATCGACAATACAATAAGTAAAATAAAAATGTATTAAATGTCGTGTAATAAATGGTTAATTAAAAATATATAATTAAGTATGGATCTCCTAAATACTGCGAAAATATTATTGTAATTCTGCAAGTTAACTATAATAACAAAACAATTAATTAATTATATTATTGTCGGGGATAATAAGTTTTAATTATCGATAATGAATATTATAATAGTTAAAACGTATTTGAAATAATTTAGCAGACAAAAGGTCATATAAGAAGAGCCATATGTAATAAAATGAATAGCAATCGTGGCATCTGACTATTTTCCCTAGATAGAATTTTGAAGTAGAGTTGAATCTCACGAGCTTTTATTCGTTTTGCCATAAATTGTATTGAATCGATATACCATAAGAAAAGCTTTAGTGTTTAATACGCGTTCCCGATACATTTAACTGTCTTTGTTGAAAATAACAAATATTTTTCTTAAAGATTTATGTGTATCTTTTCTTTGTGTGTGGTAATGCAGTCAGTTATGAAAAAACCAAATAAAATTAAAATGAATATTACTTTATGAAAAATGTAAGAAATAAAAATTAATATATAAAAGAAAGAAAAATATATAAATATAATGATGGAAATACTCGCCCTCGTCTATTTGACGTTTCGTAATTTATTAAATAGATATATCGGAATAAGACCATAAAAATGTCTGCTGTAAATGGCTATCTATCATAAGTATTATGTCTACCTGCTTTAACTATAACGCTCTACCTTAATTGTCATCACGCCTAGATGGGAAATAGCATTAAGGTGTATAAACATTTTCTTTCGCGCTAGATATAGTAAAAACTATTAGATATAAAATTCTATATCGTCCTTAAAAATAAACTTTGTTATAAAATATTCCCAAATTTATCTACTTTTGGCTCCGTTTCTATATATCAAGATGCCATTATAAAGATACTGAAATTAAATGAATCAATTAAATCTACTATTCAAAATTATGGAGCTGCTGGCGCACAACGCCGCTGGTGTTAGGTTTTGCAAAATTACACTTCTTTCACGCAAGGAGACATGATATTTTTTAAATATAACAAGCAGAAAAAACTTACTCTTTCAAGGTTTAAATTGTCCACGGTCTGCGTGTATGGGCATGACATGGGAATTAATCTTAAGCCATCATGTTGTCCTACAACACAATGGATTAAGAGACACATGGCGAAAATGATTTTAAAATACATAATAGTGTAAAATATTGCTCCAACTCGAACTTAGTAATTTAACCTGTTTATTTAGTTAAATACTAATGTTTAAAAAAGTATGGAAAGCTACTTATATACCCAATATTCGGTTATATCTTATTTTAAATTTGATAAAGAAATCGATAAAAGAAAGATTAAATACTAGACTAGCGGAATTAGAAAATTTAATTGATTGCCTGTTTGTAAATTTAGGAAAACGTAGCTTTATGGCACAATGTGTCGCAATAATGACATATGGCTTTATATTGAATATTAATGTATATTTTTATGTTGTTTTTCAATATAAAAATATTTTATATCGTTCACAAAACCAAGAGTTATTCTACAGACAAATCGAATAAATCAATCGTTTAGCGAATAAACTAGAGACTGATAGAAATAGAAATGTTTATTGTCTATTCTATTCACTTATTTTTCCTTATTTAATTTAGTTATTAGCATCTTCCCACTCTGATATATAACGTTAATTTTAAATTGACTTTTAATGTAATATTAGCACGAATATTGTTTCTGTAATATATACACGTCAGTTTAATAAAAAATAATACGGTGCAATTACGCGCTCTATGCAATGAAAATGTACATCACATATGTACTATTTATAATATAAATGCAAAACTTGTACTTATCTATAATTGTGATAATTATATCACTATATATTATATGAATATCTAGCTTAATCAAATTTATCTTCACACGACGATTTGAAAGTATATTCAAAAAGTTTAGAATTATTGACAAAATTTAATAAAGTAAACGATAATTCATAATTACTATGTCCCACATCAAATATTTACATAAAGGTACGAAACAGTAAAAATGAATTATGTAGTGCTGAAGATGAGTGCTTGTCCATGCATATAAATAAAGCATTAATAGCTGTTTTTAAAATACTTACCCATCTATCTAAATGGGTTATAATTGGAAACGACTAAATCTATGTTAATGATCAAAAATTAAATTATAGAGATATAAATAGCTGTAATGTGCACATTTCTTTCACAAAAATGTTTAGAAATTCTTAAAGTCGAAGGTCAAATTTCGACAACAAAGCAGGGTTACGCGCCCCTTCTTCATATTCTCCCACTCTACCAAAAGATGGAAATTACACGAAGCATCACACTTGTTGCCTCCCCACGTTTCTTTTCTAACTGATTATACATGACTCTTACATATTTAATATACATTTATTAGCAGTGAAGTTATATAGACGCCAGAAAAATACGAGAGTGGGCGTGGCTAAGCAATTGGAGGAGGAGCGCGCGCAGCGCATAAAGTACAGTCTGTTTCAAAAAGGTATATAGGATTATAATTCCGCAATTATCTAGTGTATGTCTTACGAAGTATATGTAAATACATTTCAAATTACAAAATTATCACTGTGTAAAAAAATTTTAAAAGTTATACACGAAGAAGTACGTGTATATTTAGGAAGTTATTTTTTTAAATGCTTGAATCATTTTTTTAAGTTACAGTGGTATATATAATAAAACAACACTGATTGATGTTGTTAATAAAAATATACGTATTTATATATACGTATAAAAAAATCGTAATTAAGTTGTGTTTATACATCGAATATTTTTTTAAATAAGGGACAGTCGCCTAACAAGGCTCATTTTTGTAAAATGTTTTTCAAACCAAGGAATTAAATAATTGATTGAAATAATCATCAGTATGTAAGAAATTGTTTATATATTGATTTTAATCTTAAAAAAAGAATCACTACATTTTATTGCGTTTTCACATTAAGAAGATACCTTTTAAAAATGAAATTTATATGTTAAATTTTTAAGAAACTTTTTCCTAATAAGGCCTATCACACAACTATTTGTCTTAAGTAAAATCAAAGTTTATTTTTTAAATTTTAGTGCAAATTTAAATTCAAATTCTAGGTAAAATAATTTATCCAAAATTAAGTAATAGCCCTTCTTAGTTATATGATAATATTAAAACGGAAAATTGCAATAAAAAAAAAAAACTCATGAAATAAAAATGGAATTTACTTTCTCTTTTACAGTCAACTAATCTGTAAAAAAATGAAGTAAGAATTAATTATTTTCTTAGTTTATTTGCTTCAGATAATCTGAAATTAGAATCATTCATTCATTTTTAATCACAATTTGACGTGAATAAAACTTTATTCGGAGTATTAGAAAAACACAAACAAAGTTTGGCTTAAGAAACTTTTATTTTCGTATGTACAACTACTGCCTTTTTT
Organism: Druceiella hillmani; assembly: GCA_039881145.1. NCBI lineage: Eukaryota > Metazoa > Arthropoda > Insecta > Lepidoptera > Hepialidae > Druceiella > Druceiella hillmani. The sequence continues at coordinate 3,094,147 of JAYKKI010000040.1, read as the reverse complement.
TATTACCATAATAATTTGCAATTTTCATGGTCGGACCAATTTAGTTACAACTTATAACCAATGGTTTTAAACATTAGGTACAGGGATGAGGGATAAACAACTGAGAAAAAATAGGACTGTTCCTAATTTGTTGCCTAACTCTTAATTGAAGATATATTTAACAAAAGTATTGAATAAGTCTAATATGAAGGTGAACAATATATATATATATATATATATATATATATATATATATATATATCTAGTCATGACATCTTGTCAGAGTGGTCGTGGTATCAGCGATGATGTACACGGTGCTTTTTGCTGGCGGTAGCGACGCCACTAAATAAATTACTTTATCATAATGCGAGGAGGCATAATTTGAATGGATGCTTTCGAAATTGAAAACAGACAAGGCTGTGACATATTATGTCAACATTCATTATTTATAGTACTTATTCAATCTAGGAAAAAAACATTCTTTTTTGAGGACTGCCTTTAAAGCTCTAATAACGTATTTATATAACATAACATCATTGTCGATTAAGGATTGTAAGTAATTTTATACTTCAAGTGGATAAAAGTCCATCATTTTTTTGTTTGTGATTTTATTTTTGTTATGTAATAAAATTTTTAAATTTATTTATCTCTTTTTCTGAAACCCTTTTTTAAATTATTTATAAATCGTCGTTTTCTTAAAAAGGTTGTTTTATCTAAGCACCCTTAGCAAGTTATCAATTGCTTTTGTAATTTAATAATTATTTAGTATCTTATTGAACGCGGTCCCATTATCGACAAGAAATTACGCAAATGTATGTTCTGTTGTGATATATGTTCTTTTTCATTTCAGAAGAATATGAGGCGCATGTGTTTAGCAAATAAAATGCGTAAAATAATTAAATACATTAAAATATGAACACTTTCAATAAGATATATGTGTGTAATAGAAATCTGTCTGTTTTCTTATGAAATAACTTAATGCAAATTGACGTGTATTATTCAACTTTGAAAATTACATGATGATGGTTAATTATTTCAACTACTTAATTTATATATTGAGCATAAATATTTTATTTTAAATTAAATTGTAAAATATATGTAATTATTTTATTACTGAACTTAAATTTACATCTACAAGCATACAGTTGTGTCACAAATGAAATTACAAAAGAAAATGAAGATTGTAGAAAAAAGTGTAAATCACTTAAGATAATTTTGCCGCTTCATATTTTTCTTTGCGCTTAGCAGCAATATCAGTTATAAATAACACATTATAAAACAAAACGTTTAGAAAAAATATTAATTTTTTTCTTCAATTTCCTCATGACAACTATGTTATGAAAGTGGCGCACACCAAGAATGTCAAAACGGCTCATCTGCTAAAGAGAAGAAATCGTGACAGTTGCCTTCAAGACGGTGAACAGCAGAAGAGCACTGTAACAGCTATCATGGTGCAAATCACCTCGTCACTCTAATAAATTTTACGGCGAAAGTAATAGTACCCATTGGTAGGATATAAAAAGTATTTGGTTTATTTCACAAAAAAGGGTACTTTCGCCGAAAAATTTTTTGGATAACATATTTGTCATAAGGAACTTAAGGAAAAAAAAATTTTCTAAACGTTTTGTTTTATAATGAGTGATATGAAGTCATAGAGGAAAATATTAAGCGTCAAAATTATCTTAGGCGATATGCACTTTTTTTCTACAATGTTCGTTTTGTTTTGTAATTTCATTTGTGACACAACTTTTTGCTTGTAGTTGTAAATTTAAGTTCAGTAATAAAATAATTACATGAATTTTACAATTTAATTTAAAATAAAATATTTATGCTCGATATATAAATTAAGCAGTTGAAATAATTAACCATTATCATGCTATGTCCAAGTTGCATAATACGCGTCAATCTGCATTAAGTTATTTCATAAGAAAACAGATAAAATGGCTACTACACACAAGTATATTATTGAACGTAGTCATATTTTAATGTATTTAATTATTTTATGTATTTCATTTGTTAAACACATGTGTAACATAATCTACTGAAATGGAAAACAAAATATATCACAAAAGAACATACAGAACATACATATGGGTAATTTCTTGTCGATAATGGAACCGCGTTCAATAAGATACTAAATAATTATTAAATTAAAAAAGCTTTTGATCACTTGCTGGGGGGGCTTAGATAAAATAACCCTTGTGAGAAAGCAAAAAAATAATGGTTCATCAATAATATAAAAAGGGTTTCAGAAAAAGAGATAACTAAAATTTAAAAATGTTATTACATGCCAACAATAAAATCACAAACAAAAAAATTATGGACTTTTATCAACCTGAAGCATAAAATTACTTACAGTCCTTAATCGACAATTACGTTATGTTATATGAACACGTCATTAGAGCTTTAAAAGCAGTCCTCAAAAGAGAATGTTTTTTTCCTGAATTTATTAAGGACAATAAATCATGACTTTTGATATGTGTTGTCACAGTCTTGTTCGTTGCCAATTTTTACGAAAATATCCATCAAAATTATGCGTCCTCGCATTATGATAAGGTAATTTAGTGACATCGCTACCGCCAGCAAAAACCTGATAACAACGTTACATTCAAGGTACATGCAGATAATAATTAAGTTAATTTTTAAAAATATTTCCTTCTAATTTTTTCAAAATATTTCAAAGGTCTCCGTGGAATAACAATAGTAAGATTGTTTGTATGAGTATAGTAGTTTGCGTTTGTATACAATATGTATGTGGGTATTTGTGTGACACTATATCACCATAGAACCTAAACGGATTTGAGGTTATCATAGTTTTGTTATGTGGAATATATCATTGGACATTTTGTACTGAATATATTTTTAATTTTAACGACTTTGGGAAATTTTTCTGTGAAGTGTTGAGAAATTTAAAAATGTTAATGATATTATTCATTAAAACTAACTCTCCGTTCCCAATGGTGACGTTCTAGGGTGAATCTATTGTGATTAATATTTCTGTTATGTATAAAGACGACATGTTTATTTTTAATCTCGAAATAAAAAAAATGATGTTGTTAGGAGCAAACATTTTAAAAAGAATGATGATGCATGTATCCAACTGATTCCACGAGTATGCTAGCTTCAAATAAAAAAAAAGATATTGTAAGAAACTTGTTTGATAATATCTAATTCATTTTTCACAAATTTTCTTAACAATCTTTGTGACGTCCGATGAATATTTCGTAACAACAACTACTGGACTGTATCTATAAAACGTACCCCTAATGAATGTTTTGCAATGCTCCAACAAATGCGCTTTTAATACACAAATACAAACAGGTGCAAGTGAGTGTTGATGTCCCAGAGACTGGGGCAGTGTCATCCAGTACTAAGTGTACGAGTTAACACTCGGATCGTCCAGTGTTCAATAAATTAAATCAAAGTTTTTGAGTTCCACCAAATGTGTATCAAGTGGCTAATGGACAAGAAAAAAATGACGTCCGCGAAGGTACAGATGGAAAGCTACAATTCGTATACTAAGCTGAAAATCAATCTTTATTGTTAATTTTTAAAGTAACAGATAATTTTGCGAATTGTGGAAAATAATTTTTTTTAAATAAATCTTGGATAGAGAAATATCAGGTATGCGAAAATATGAATCGACTCCACTTAATATGTTATGTCGTATTGGGTTATAAGAAATATATGCACGTGAACACTAATTTCAAGGAATGGCTTTTCACCTCTTTTTTTAAACGTTTGGAGTACAATTTTAAAATAAATTTAATAATATTTTTTTTAATTAGATACGTAATTGTAACTGAAATTAATCTCTTAACAAAGATGCAATATTGACTTATCTGTCCAAAAGGGAACAAGTAATAAAACTGACATTTAAGCTTGATTCAGCAGAAGATTATGTCCGAACGCCAATCTCTAAATGGGATGCCTAAACTACTTTCAATGTAGTGAAATTAAAATAAAAACCATTTTAAATACAAAGTTCATTCGTAAGTATTCAGGTATAACAGGTAAATAATAATGAGTGTTTTATAATGATGAACTTTTCGTAGTGTTTTATAGTGATGAACTTTTCGTAGTGTTTTATAGTGATGAACTTTTCGTAGTGTTTTATAGTGATGAACTTTTCGTAGTGTTTTATAGTGATGAACTTTTCGCTTGAATCTTTCTTTAAGGTCAAATATTTTATGTACAAGATCCATTTTGAACGAATACTTCCAGTTTTATGGACATAAAAAATGGAAGCAACCAAATTGGATTCCAACTATCAGTAAAACCTATAGTAATAGGATAATTAAAATTATTAATTGCAATTTTAATGGAAAGAAAATAAAATATTCGTCACAAGCGTTGTAAATAAAACTATTTTTAAAAAATATACATTGCGGTAGTCGAATTTGCAAAGTGTTAAGCAAAAATCTTCAAATAATATTAACAAAAGAGAGAATACCAACAAGCAAAGTCAAGGCAATCATCACAATTAATTACCAGTTTCGTTAGTGGCGACAGTTCAAGGGGTGTGAACTGTCTCCATGGACTTGATCCATCTGCCGTCACGTCAAACCAGATGTATATATATCGGCTGCTACTACTGTTTTGATAGCGTTAATAGATTTTGGGTTAAATCCATTTCATGATCGAGAGAGTTTCAAAGAAATTACTGTGAAATTAGATTTAATTTTATTTAATGTTTCCGATTGAAAGTTAGTTTATAGAAGTTAGAAAGGCAATTTTTACGACACTGTTTTAGACAGTAGAACAGTGGAGTACAATTCAGCAATGGTATAAAAATAGTTCAGACACTAATTAAAACTAAAATTATTGTTTTAATTTTCGATTATTCCAGCAATACTTTTAGATGTAGACCGTTTTTTTTATTTGAATGAAAAATAAAAAGGTTGAAAGTTGAAAGGAATTTTATAAAATCTCATATTTAAATCAATCTTTCTTTAATTATTATAAATATTTGCTTCAGTTTTCATTTTATTTCCTACTATTGCTTTTAAATAATTACAATTTAAAGCTAAATTACTTTGTAAATATTTCCATGAGTAATATCAATATGACAATTTTCTAGTAATTTTGAAATAATTTTTTTATTACTTATAACACACCTGATTCATTCACCATATTACATAATAATTTAATGAGATAATTGAAATAATCATATAACATCACGATTTAGAATGAAACAAAATAAATCATATATTATTAATGATAATAATTCATGTAAGTGTGATATGGCTATGGTTCCGTATCACGTATATGGCCATATGTTTCCCTATCACGTTCCATTTCCTCATAGTTCTGAGTTCATTAAGAAACATGGGGAAATATAAAGATGGGAATATGAAAATATTAGTGATGGTAAATGCTATTTAAATTTGATAAAATCCTATTTAATTTTAAGAAAAATTTGTTTCTATGTCACATACAGATATTCCAAAAATGAAGAATGTCTTACCACTTAAAAGTTTAGGCACTATATTGTTCAATTATTCTTTTTTGCTGTTACCATGATGTCTTTTAGGTCACCGTTGCGAAGAAATTATCCAGATAACTGGTATAATTTTTGTTTTGACGTGAATACGTCTTTAAATTTGCTACCATACGGGGTCAATCCAAAAAATCTAATGATAACAAAATCGGAGGATAGAGTTTGGCGTTGTAGTTTCCAATCTATCCTCTACATAAAAAATTAAATTTATATCACTGGATGGCTAAAGGATCAAATAAATCATTACGATAAGCGAGATAAGATAAAACAGTAACGCATCGCACGCGGTGGAGGGGGAAGCACCGCCATTTTGAGGTTATTTTGCTGCGTTTTGAGATTTGCAATTAGCATAACTTTTGATTCGGAAAAGCTACGATGTTCGTTTAAGTTTTAATCGTCAGCTATCGTCAAAATCTATCGATTGTATATATAACATTCGTTTAAAGTAGTGACAGTGAATATAATGAGGTGTTAGAATAAAAAAATATTATCAAAAATATATAATGTCGGCCTATACGCATCAAAAAGCCAAAACCAAATACAGAGATCGTATACGGTTGGAAAGGGCTCTCAAGAACAATCGAATGGTAATAATAAAACACCATATAACCGAGTCAAGCAGTGCCGGGAACGTAAAAGAATGAATGCGGGGAGGTTGAAATTATCCGTTACATAAACCTATTCACGTACAGCACACGGCCGTCTCCATGACACAGCCACACCCCATTTTTTCTTAACGTTTAGTCTCTTTATATATTTGAATACATTTTTTTATGTTCTTATATAAATACATTAACGTTTTAAAGCTTGAGAAAAAATTTCAGAAATTAATTACGTAGATAATCGATTAAAATATAGAAATGTAACATGAAAAATATGTAATGGAAAACACTACTGAAATTAAACTTTTTAATAAGTAAGTAGCAATAACGGACGAATTTAAAATGAAATGGTATATCCATACGATTGCCCGTCATAATACCGACTGCACACCAGATTATTTAATATCGGTGATTGGAAAGAAATCGAATAAATTTACCACTAATGATCAAATATTTAATTTCGTAATTTTAGAAACAGTGTGCATAAATAGAAATCGGTTTTAACATTTTCGACCTTTTTTAGGTTAAACATTCAACTTCCATTAACCCTGCAAGTCTTCAAAATGAGGTGTGGCCATTGAATTTTACGTCTATAGCATTTTAACTACGAAAAATATGCTATTTTATCCTAAATTTTCTTAGATCTTATCCCAAACTGCTTGCCCTTTTTAATTTATAATGTAAGAAAGCGAAAATGCTAATTTCTGAGCTGGTCCGTTGTTACTGATGTTGTTGATGCCTTTGTTGCGTTATGAACTATGGAATCATTTACATATTTCAACTAATTAGCTATTAGTAATCGCATAAAATACTATCTAGCTAATTAGCTATCAATAATCGCTACTTTTTACCTACTTGTTTCTATGAACGAATTCCGAAATTAAGTATGACATATAATTCCTTATCGTATATTCGAAACAAATTTAATTCAACTTTGTTAATATTCTGTAAGTATTGTGTTATATTAACGATTTCGTCTAAAATATTTTAAGTATCTCCGTTTCGAATTCGATAAATAATGAGATACAAGTACCCAATCCGATCGAAACTACTTTGTTACCAATATCACTGATAAGCAGCTAAGATATGAGCTTCTACGTCCACTACAATTCTTTTCCTTGTATTTATAATTTTGTAATAATTGATTTCAATTTTTCTTTCTGAAAAAATGAAGGACAAATGACTTTTCGATACTTGAACGCAAACTTTAGCTCTATTTCTTATTATTTAGTATTGAAATTTATTCATTTAACTGACAGTATTTTTTAATTGTATATATTTTTCATATTTCTTAATCGATTTATTTAGCGGTGCTAGCAAATCGTAGGAAAATTCTGAAAGTTTCGGGTCATCTATTAGTCAGTGTATGTAAAGTATATTTAAATGGTTGAAGAAGTTGAGAGACTCTTTACAAATTTATTTTACAAATTTATTACAAATAATCGTTATACACTCATCATATAAATTACTTTGTGACTATAGTAAGTGAAGCAATAAAAATAAAATAAATTATTAAATATATTTATAAGTTATATTTATTATTAATTATATTTATCCCTATTATAAATTATATTTATTAGGATCAACATCACTAATAGCTAAGTCATGAAAGAAACAGTGCCACGGTGAGTTTATTTTATATTCTAGAAACAGAGTTTATGCCTATTAGTTGTAATTAGTTCTATCAATTCGAACAACGTATTAGATTAGTTTGAACAATCGATAAAATTTATTTAACTTGTACATACGATTTAATGTATTTTTCAAACCACTTGAAAATTCGGAATTTCTTTGAATGAAAAAAAATTCTCAGTATAAAAGTTCAATCGTAAAATTTATTAATTAAAAACGAACTTTTACATATTTCACGATTAGGAGAAAAATATAATTGAAAAATAATGAAAATATTTTTATTTATTTCAAAAATAAATTTCATAGTTTTTGTTAATATTAAAGACATCCTTTGATAATTTTTTTCCTACACTGTTTATTTGTTTTAAAGATACTTGTCGTAACAGCAAAATTTGTTATTAGTTTTACTTTCATTGTGGGTACAAATCTAATTACAAGTGTACCTATAATTACTGAAGACAATGCAGTTATCAATATTATTAATTTTTTAATAAATCCATTATTTTGTTGCATACATAATTGTTTAAGCAACAAAATAACGTAGTCTGCATTGGGGAATGTTGCAGATGTTGGTTTTTATGACATGTGATTGCCGTATACATTTACAGATGCGGATATTCGAAAACATTTATATTATTTAAATTTGAAAAGGTAAATTATATTTTAGAAAGAATAATTTTGCAGTTTTCTCGACATTGAATCGATTACGACATGACACGACGAAAAAAAATATTACAACAGAAACCCTTCTAAACTGATGGAAAGCCAATTTTTATCTGCTCAAACTTTTCAATTTTTGTCCCCTGCATCGACCCAATTCCCAAGTAAATAACTCTCGAGGGGCACAAGATTTATTTCACTATATATATATATATATATATATATATATATATATATATATATATATATAAATATATATATAATAACAATTCAATTTTTTCGTATCCGATGGACTCGCCAATGATCCTATGATGATTTAAAAAAAATTGAAATACCTCCAGATATTTCAATTTTTTCCTCTTAGAAATAAAGTGGAGAAAGGGGCCCCAGCGAAAACGTACGCACAACATTTAGTGACGGGAAAATTGGTCTTAGAATGAAAAATTTTGATTGTAGTGTAGCCATTAGTTAGTAGGACATTCCAAGCGAAAATATGGTAAAAATATGTCGACTGTAGGATGCTACCCTTAATCTTGAACTGGTTTATCACTGTCTACAATCTTTAGAGCATAATACTCAGCAGAACCATAATCGATCTTGGTGATAAAAAAATATTTAAGGGCAAAGGTACTTAGTCATCTTAAGTCTATATAGCATTTTCGTCACCTGTTCACTATCACAATTTAACAGGGCAATATTCTTATCCGTACGAGTATCGCGAGCAGCATTAAATGTGATTACTTGGGGAAAAGCTTGTAAAATTTATTTCGCGTGGGCAAATTCTTCTGCAATTAAGTTACCCTGGAGTGATTTGAGTTCTCATTAGCGTCTTATAAAACAATCTCTAGCACCATTTTCATCATGAAATTATTCGTGACGTTCTATCAAACTACAGTAATGAGCCATTTTGTCACTATTTTGACTTGTAGTAGCGTATGTGCAATGCTTATGGCTTATTTATTTTAAGCACCTTTGTGTATTCTGTCAATATTTCATCATTATCTCGCGCCAAATATTTTCATAGTAGATATTTACTATACCGTACCTTCGGTGTTAGAAATAGAAAGATTAGAAAATAAAATGTACCTTCATATTGCCTTCATTTCCCGATTATCCACAATATCAAGAAAGAAAATTCCGTAACCATCAATTTGTCAGAAAAGCTCGAATGTTTAATTTGGCATTAAAACCTCATCAATATAAGGCCAACCGTCGACAAATCCGTTCAAGTTAATGTACGTTCATGTAATACGAATTTAGTAACCCCAGCGAGACGCTACGTGGTTGAAATAGTCGCTTCCTTTACTCAAACTACCGATGCAGGCCCACCAAAATGACCGATGCAGGCCCACCAGATGCAGGCGCCTGAATTGCTCGCTCTCTCTCTCTCCATACTATCGCTGAAGTTCTGCATTTCATTCTAGTGCTATATGGCTTTCACAAAGCCCCGCCTGGGATTAACTGCAATACCAACTGCAATACAATCTTCGCATCGCCGTGGCACCTTCTATACAAACATGTCTACACGCTGTTAACCTAAAAAATTAACCTAAAAAGATGGATGCGACTGGAAGCTACTGTGCGCAGCAGATGTAACTATAGTCCTGTAATTGAATTTTTTATGCACGGTCTTACAATAGTATCTAGCACGAAAATGCTTTACGTGTGGAGTTTTCATTCGTAAATTATATTGCAAGCATTTTTAGGGTATCTTAAAGGGAATTATACGGTGGACAAATTAAACACCAAAGCAACTACACACCCTTCAAAATCTCTGTGTCAGAGACGTTGCATGACATATTATTTAAAAGGGATGCATAGCCAAAATATGATATTAGAAAAATGGTTATTTCTATGTGAAACAGGCATTTAGTAGACTTCACGGTTTATGTCCTAAGCAGTTATCACCCCTAATATGATTAATTTTGTGGTTTATTTGACATTTTTTTTTTTTGATTTTAAGGCATTTGTCCGAGTCGACAATGATATTATCCTAACCAAATAATTGGAGTTTTGCGTGTCATCTATTCTAGTAAGATTTTTCGCCAATTACTTTTGGATTCAAAAACAATACGTTCAGTTAGCAAACTTCAAATCTCCGCCTCATGTTACTCAATATGGGATTAGACAAGGTAGTCATTTATGACCTATTTTGTTCCCTATTATGATTAATTATTTACCCAAAATTCTCAGCATTGCTCATCGTCTTCTGTTTGACGATGATTTGAAACTGTTTACATAAATATAAAAGACACCTGATTGTGATCTGTTTCAAACTTATATCGACTCAGTATTTCAATGAAGTTTGCGAAATAAGGTACATTTTAATGTGAGAAAATATGATGTATTAGCGATTATGTGAATCCTTCGTGCATGATTTAAATGAAAAAACGTGATTTAAATAAAAAGGCGTTCGAAAGATTATCATTTGTATGGGACTTCAATGTGATTATGGACTACCATCAAATATTGCACATTCATATCATCGAAACCCATCAGAATACCTACAAGAGGCTAAGATGTATCATGAGACCTTCCCATCATTTCCATAAGCATGATTGTTTCGTGGATTTGTTCAATTTTGTCCGCGGTATCCATGAAACCAATGTAGTTGTTTATTTTCCATGAGAAGTAACCTATATGCTTATATTGCAGAAAATAATAGAAAAAAGTTTAATAGATCTTTTTATAAAAAGATGTACGGGCACTATCTTTATTAGATTAAATATATTTTAAGCGATAAATGGCATGAAAAACGATAATGGCATGAAAAGCGATAATGGCATTAAACTACGTGACGTAGTATTATTTCTACTTTATTTAAATTCTTTACCACGACCTAGGTTTCGTTGTATTACAACATCTTCAGGCGGGCCATGATTTAAATAAAGTAGAAATAATACTATCATGTAGTTTCATTTACTTATGAATAATGAATATCTACAAACTTAATGCCAAATATATTCTATAATTAATTCTTTATTTTTCTCTGTCAAATTACGCCCATTATCACAATGAATACTGTGGGTTTACCTCGACGTGATATCAATCTGCGTAAACACAATATAAATGCATAGACTACTAATAAATTTAAAATTTGAATTTAATTGTTTTTCATATTTAATTCATCTAATAATGAATTTTGTTAATATTTTAATACATCTCAAGTGAGACTACTTAATTAAAAATGTGAATTTAATTGGTTTTTATGTTTAGTTCATCTAATAACAAATTTTGTTGTAATATTTTAATAATTTTTGTTTTAGCGTTATGCACCTCATTAAGTGAGAAATGTCTTTTAGTTTAATTTACATTTGTTTATAAAAAAAATATTTAAACCACGAAGTGAATGAATTTAAGCCATGAAGTGAAAATAAAGTTGAATATTTTTACCATTGAAGATTCGATTATTAATTTCTACGATAATGTATATAGGGTTTGATTAATTGTTGTTTTTCTCTTTTTTAAATTGTCTTTACTAAAATTTCAAGTTTATGCTTTTACTATTTATTTTTGCAAAATTAAGAATTTTAGTCTTAAATCATGACTTCCTCGATATTTCAGATGAATCACTTAGTGGTATATTCAAGCTTTTAAATATTTAATGCTCATGTGTTTTAAGAACCTTACAATTAGGTAATTTTTTTACTGAACTTAAACAACCATACATAATTGGCTACTTGCCCGTCCAACTTCCAAGTAATCAAGTTTTCGAGTTCCGTAGACTTGATAAATTTAGTCCCAATGATTTTTATTCAGGATTTACAAGTGCATAAGATATATCCACTCCTATCAGAATGTTAGGATATATCAGATTCTAAAATTTAGGATCTGCAAATTGGACTGAATTTGGTAGTAGCAAGATAATGAGTCAACTAGGGAATTTGACATGTAACATGTAATTTTAGGGAACACTAAATATTTCACGTTAAATTTATATGTACGAATTAAAGAATATACAGTAAAAATAAAGCTTTCTGTAATATATAGTTATAATTATTAATGCTTGAAACCCAAACAGGTTCCGTATTGAGAGGGATAAAGCCCTCAGTTGTAAAAGATAGCTGACGACCTGCATCGAGTAAGTCAGGAGTGAGGTAAATGTCATAATTTAATTTATCACGAATTTTAATTAATCAATCTCAAGGAGCACTTCTTTATTATGATAAATTGAAGGAAGAGTAGATAAACACTATATTGATAAGTTACGTATGTCGTCTGACGTATCGTACGTAGCAATATTTACGTGTAATATTGTGTCGTGTTTACTGGTTCGACAAGAACCGAGGGGGCGACATTGTGACGAGTTGTGCCTCCTTGGAAGAGAGTTCAAAAATAAATTAATAGAAGGTTCACTTCCTTTTTTTCAGGATTTAAAAATTGAAATTTAGAATACTCAACTATTTTATGATCTTTCTTACAGAATGAACAAACAGGATTGCTACGAGGGAATTTTCACTTGATGATTCAAAATATTGTTTAGCTTGAACATTATCTTTATTAATTTTTAAACGATCCTGAAGTGAGTTGGTTTTTTACGAAAGTACAACGTTCAAGTAAATATGAACGATTGACTGAGAATATTGTGAAGTCGTTTGAAGTAGGGTATATTTTTATGGGTTATTTAAATTTGTCTTACTAGGAAAATTGGCTATATCTTATTTAGTCGAAATTATATATATTATTAATATATCCCATTTATTGGTGGGTTTACCAAATGAATTTAAAGCTCTAACATGTTTGTAATATGATATACTATGCAACGAAAGTTTCTATGAAATGCTAAGTAATGGCTTTTAGAGGCATGAATACGTTACATTGTTATATACTTAATCCACGTAAGATAATTTCCATTAAATTTAAATAATATAATTTCAAGTAAGTGAATGCTACAATAAGCTTTGAATTTTTAGAACATAAATGTCATCATTTTTGGATATAAAATAATCTTAACCTTCTCATAAGGTATAAAGGTGTATCGGAACAAGAGTTAATAATTTCTTGAGCAATATTTAATATATTAACAAAAATCGTTTAAACAGAACCTCTTTACGAAACTTGATCGATGATATTAAAATTTAAGTAGTCCATTTGTGACTTAACGGAATTAAATTATCCGTATACTCTTCTAATATAGTAATTTCTTTATGTTTTATGTAACGCCTTTAAATTTTAATTTTGATGAATTTTGAGGTGATATACTCTGAAAGGTAGAAATATAATGTATAAATTTGGTTAAACCGGTTTTTTTATTTAAATCCTTTAATAATTAGTTTCCTCTTCATTTAAGGGTATATCACCTAATTTATGCATGCTTATTGCTAAATCGTGTTAAATAATGAATTTAAGTCTACGGTAAGTAACTAATCATGCCGTTTAATGCTATTCATTGTAGCAAGTGAAATTCAGTTTGGTCTAGAGCATGTGGAAAAATGACTCTGCAGAATTAGTATGGAATGTCCGGTGGGGTAAATCAGTTAAACATAGAAATAATAATTTATTTATCACGTGAGAATTCAAAAATAATAAATATTAATAGCTAAGAATTCAGCTGAGTTAAATTTATCATCACGATTATAGCGGATATATCAATTTAAGCAATCTCATTCCCGTGCGTATGCGAATAAATTATTTAACACACATTAAATTAATGAATAAATGATAAAAATCAAAAATAGGTACAACGATAAATTTTGTGATATTGAGGTTAAAATGTCCAAATTAGATTGGGCTGAATATGAGTTGGAAAAATGCAGGAAAAGGAAGGCACTTGTTTTTGTACGGCTGTGTTCAGTTAGTGGAACCCAACTTATCGGATTTTATAAATGCAAAGATTGCACGTTTGATCAATTTTATATCGGCGATAATATCACCATCAACATAAATTTAGCCAGATAAAATTGATGATTGGTTGATAAACTGGTGTGACGTAAAATGAGGTAAAGTTTATGTAACGTATAAGGTACATTTATGGGTTTAACGTTTATAAAAGGTGGTAAAAACTATATTAAGGTGCTATGTAAGGTACGTCCTTTTTTGTTCAAGTTCATACTTATAAGTGAGGCAGAATTATAACGTTTACGAAACACTGGCCCGCGGCTCTCGCGCCGTGATTTTCCTGTCTTTTATCAAGCGTACTCTATCAGGTTTGTGCTTCATATCAATTGACAGTCAGTCATTTTATTAATTACCATAATTAAATTATAGCGTATTTACAATATGTGGGTACAACAATCCTCCTCTGGCTACGTATTTAGGAAATTAACACTTTTCATTATCGTCTTGACATGTAATAATTTTTCTTTGTCTAATTTTAACAATTTTGGAACAATTGCTGTTAGAAATCATTTTAAGCAATGAGCAGGTATAAATTGATTAATACGAAATAATAAATAGTTAATGAGGAATATTAAAAATATCACCTTCATCAATCGAAACAAAATTATGTTCAATATTATGAAAGTTAACATATTAAAAATTATAGCTTTTCAGGCTTATCAACAATGTATCTGTGGAGACAACCAAATAATAAATTCTTTTAAAAAGAACACCAAACAATTTCCAAGAAGAATAATCAGCTGTTGGCTTGTGTTATGCAATGCTTGTCTTTAAACAGTCCGCTTAAATAACACGCCGACATACAGTCGATCGCTGTTGCGCTCATGTGATATTTACCTACGAGTGGCTTGGAGTTTTGGGTTATGAATTCCTCGCGGCGATTCGCGGCGGAAAAAGAGCAAGCCAAACTCGCTCGCTCGTGGCTATATTTATTGATTCGAATCCGCTGTGCTCTGTCTTCTTCATCATATATCCGGATTAAATCAGTGTGTTTTGTCTCGAGTTTTATATATTACTATTTCTATTTTAGGCCGCACCTTTTATGTAAGAAAGCTTGTCCTAACAGAATAATTTATTCAGTCATTGGACTTCTTCACTTTATATTATATTTTATTTTACTTAACTCTAGACGAGTACTTGCTTTAGTAACTCGCTCAAGAAACCCGCAATTCGAGAAAGAACGGCCACATTTGTGGTTTGGCTATTTTGAGATAGTAACCGGTGATATTCGTACAAAAAAAAGTTTGCAACAACCGCCTCAAATGGTCATTTCGCAATTAAAGTTTCACAGTATGTCAAAATCAAGCTACCGTTATGGGGCCGTTATAGAATACTATCAAAGACACAGATTCTAACAAATCCATTGCGCTGGCATTATCACTGAAGGTTTATGAGAAGCTCACTTTCCTGGTAGACACTGATGACATATACATTATACCATGGAAAAGGGAAACTTCTATGCAATCACTATCATACCAGCTTTACGCCGCTAACACCATAATATTTCCCTATAACAGAAAAACGACTTTATCTTCGTCAACCATGTAAATACCGATCTATCGTCGTTGCGATCAACAAGCCTATCCTAGGAGCTAATTTCCATAAACATCACCAGCTTGTCGGTCTGAAGGGTCGACAACTAATCGACAGTGCTCCCAATAAAGCATATGCTGCAAATAAAGCAAGATATATCGACATACAACAAGTGGCACTTTAAGTTTTTTATAGTTTCACTTTAAGTTGTTTTTAGTTTATATTACGCTAAGCGACGACTGATTTCCCGCCGTGATCATTGATCAAGCTACTGGATGACCCGGGGTGATACTTATGAATAACATTACCACCGAATCGGTAGTGAGAGCCTCCATGAAACTTGGATGTCAAGGTTTGGATGAAAATGCCAGTCCGTGAGTCATCTCATCTCCAACCATAAAAATTGTTTGAGTGTTGAAAAAATGCAAATCGTGCCGTATTATCCGCAGTATAAAGTGTAACGATAGTGATCCGAAACTTGGATGTCAAGGTTTGGATGAAAATGCCAGTCCGAGAGCCATGTCATCTTTAACCACACAAATTGTTTGAGTGTTGAAAAAATGAGAATCAAGCCGTATTATCCGCAGTATAAAGGAATCATCTGGCTTTGGCATGGTCCACGAAAAGCTGTATTAACGTTGCGTACAGGCAACGGAGTAAGTACCACCGAACTAATCTACGGTTATAACCTAAGATTACATAAATGCAGCTACAGATAGATAAACCGACTTAGGTTACTATATGCAACAGCTATGAAACACGATAAGTGCACTCAAGCCTTATACATCCACGCAATTGCATTCGGAAAATCGATTTATCTTCATTTTCCAAGATTTTTGACTTCATTTCAATCGACCGTATGAAATATGCTTATACATTCAGAGAGTAAAAATCCATCTATAATAAAACACTCACCAGGATCTACCGTCAAAAAATAAGTCATCCTATTGAAAGGAAACCAAACTTCCGGACACGTTACCTGCCGTTCCCCTTCTCTCAGCCTTCAAAACCTGGGGTAAAATTTGGCTGCCGGTGCGCTTTTTTTGAGGGGGAATATCACGATCATAATCAAGATAAGCAAATAATAACAAATTGTTAAAAAAACAACCAGATAATTTCCATGAAAAACAATCAACCCTCGGCACGCGTTTCCCAATGGCTACCTCCGAACGGCCGGCATAAGTAACGTATCGCTATTCAGTCGACCATGCGATACCCATATCCAAGAGGCCGACTTAAACAGCGAGTCGTCCGCCATTCAGTCGACTGTTGGCAGGTGATAGGCGATATTTATCTCCGAGCGGCTAGCTTAAACAACACTTCGCTATTCAGTCGTAAAGGGTGCCGGCTCGGAGTTCCGGGGGTGTACAATCTTATCAGCGATTGAAAAAGAGGAGCGTTTAAAAAAAAACTTTTTGGGTCATACCATATTTAGACATATATTTAAAACCTATGTTACATTAAACAAATTTTTAACAAATAAATAACAAAAATTATAAAAATTTTTAATAAAATTATCCAGAGAAAGAATGTTTTTTAATTGTAATTTAAAAAAAAAACTTAACAGTAAGGGTCGAACATGGACTCGCCGATACCAATAGAGCGCATTACCACTCTATCATTCGATCTAGTCACAAAGTTATTTTTCATTATTACCTTGCGTACATAAAAATGTATCTCAAATTAGATTTTTGCGTCTCCGTAAAGGTATCGTGAAGTGTTTACGATTTTCATAATCCTGTAATAACCACATATAATTACATTTACTCATAAATCGACATGTATTCGTAATTAATAGAAATCGCGGCATCTTTCGCTACTTTATATACATTTATATATATATATATATATATATATATCTGTATATATGCATGTACATACATAAATATATATATTTACATATATATATATATATATATATATATATATATATATATATATATACATTAGCTCTGCCCGCGGCTTCACCCGATGTCAAAAATTTTTAAAAAAATCTACAATGCGGTCGCAGCCGTTCCTATCGGATCAAGTTTTGAATTTAAACCATTCTTGAATCAACTAAATCACACACACACACACACAATTTCATAAAAATCAGTCCAGTTGCTTAGGAGGAATTCTGTCACACAGACAGAAGAAATATATATAAAGATGTTTGTATTGTAAATTAAGTTACATTTTCGTTTATTTTAAAGTAAAGCATTTTAATGAAATTTTGGTCTAAATGTTCTAGTTATCAAACTGAAAAAAAACTTTAGTTTGAGAACGAATGTATATTTTTTAGATATAACCTATTAAAGTGGTCGAGAATAACTTGTATATCATTCGATAATCGGATTCGTACTTCACGAAATAATAAACTATCTATCGCAATAGTTCTATTATTACTAATATTTTTAATTTTTTGTATTTCAAACTTACTTTGAAACTTTAATTTAATAATTATTATAAAATACTTTCAAAACGCAATCACATACTTTTTAAACACAAACACAGTGTATTTTAATATTTATCCAATAAAACTAATATTCAGTTGCAAACCAATCTTGAACAGATTTATTAAATCCATCATATATAATTTTGAAAATTGGTTAAATTTTCTGAAACTTGAGATTTTAAAATTAGAGGTAAGAAATACAAAAAATTACATTCCTCATTAAATAGTTGTGCCTTCGACTTCAATCGCATGAAATTCACTGATAATATTTTTTTACAATAACTGTTATGGATATGAGGCTATAGTTGATATAAGAATAAATTTATTATTTTAAAAATACATTATATTTGTTGTGCGTTACTATTACAAAAAGTCAGGGCACGCAGACCTTTTTATTCATTTCCATACAAAGACGTGTTATCTTATTCATGCACATTAAACACATTTAAAAAATTTAAAAATAATATCTTAAAATTAATAGTTCGCTTTTATCTGATAGTCGCTGTTCCTTGGGGCGGCGTTATCTCTAACAGTTTTGTATTGAGTGTTGTTAATTATGAGTCGAATGTTGTTCTTTGCGGCGGTCGGCGTCATCGGCACTTAACAATTAAACGGGTTCATCATAGATGATAACTATTCTCCATATGGTGGGATGGCGTTACCGGCACTTAAAAATTAAATGGGTTCTTCGTAGATTATAACTGTCCTCGATGTGGCGAAGCGGCGTCATTGACTTAGTAAAAAGCAACACAAAGATGATTTTTTCATTTGTATGTGATAACCGTTGTCCATTGCGGCATGTCGGCGTTATCGCTAATAGACCTGTTTCGCGGGTGGGTACAGTTATGCTGACTTACGTAAAAATATCAATGATAATGAATGAATTAGGTGGTGTTGGCAGTACCAATATCACAATACTCACCACGTAAGGTCTTTCTTTTAAATCTGTAGTATGCAGATAAATATTTGCAGCTTCAAGGTATAAACTACTCTGATACTAAATTTTATTAAAATTACTGTTAAAATGTGATTTGAAAAGTTAAAAATGTTTACTTTTATGTAGTCAGTATCTACGAAACATTCAGAATATTCCATTTAGTCTTAAATATAGGACGCCATATTCATAGTGAGATCAAAGATTACCAAGTTTATTCCATAGAAAATATTGAAGTCTATAAAATATTGGAGTTTAGAAAATATCTAAATTTTCATTGCGGTCACATTTATAACTAAAAATATGAAAAATATATATTACGTGCAATTAAGCTTATATGTGAAATATCCTGGTAAGTAGGCTATTATAAACATAATCTTGAACAAATATTCGTTTCTAAAGAATTAACACACCTTTTAATAATGAAATTAAATCAGCCTTGAATTTATGCATATATTCACCACTATAAAATCAATTTAGATTAGTTTGATTAAAGAACAAAAGTAACCAAATTTACACAAAGGAGTAAACATACCACTATAGTGAAAACATATTTGCAAAAGCGCATAATAATCGTAGTCAGTAACCATAATGCTCACTACTTCAGTCATTCTGTCACTGAAATAATAAAAAATATTAATTCAAATTTTTATTAATTTAAAAAAGTCTTGATTTACAAACTATGATGATAAATCAGGAACCTAATCATGATTATGAGCCGTAGCTCTTCTCCATTCTGATACATTTCAATAAAGATCTCATTTCATCTGTTTTCATTTTTTTGTTTTGCATAGTCCAGCATAATTTTTGATTTAGTAAGGATTAGTCCTGTCGAATCGAATCATAGTAACGAATGAGTTCATATTTATAGTATTTCAGTAGAAACCAAAACTCAGATCGATTCCCCCTCCCTCATACCTAATTATTTAAATCAGTCATGTAAAATATAATGTTAACGGAGCGCAGTATAATGCTTGAGATTTAAATTGACAAAAAGTGTTAATTTAAATACAAGTCGTGAAGCAACAGGTGAAACTAAATAGATCTCTTTGTTGCCAAAAAACCAACCTGTTGACAAAACCAGGTTGGAGACAGGTTGGAGGTCAGGGTGGGTGGTGCACCAAGTGGTAAATTGGGACACTTGCCGACTTTGTAAGTCTAAATATAAACGTTTTCTTAAAACGGATATGATAACAATGTTGGAAAATTGTAAATGGGTGATGCGTGCTGGGTTTACAATCCAAAATGCTAAATAGCATTTTATACAGAATGAAAGGTTAACCATATTATTTAATTTGAAACCAAAATATATCTGAAATTGAAAAGTTTATCAAACGAATAGTGAATTTATGAAACGTTTGGAATTGTCTTCTGTCGGTATTGTCCATACAATTTTCGAGGAACTCCTATGATAAGTACCACACATATCTTATTAATCCCTTTAATTAAGCTTCTGACACCATTTTTTATCGTTTTTTAAAACATATTTATGATAAGATACAGTCTTTACGTATTTAAATAGTTTTTCCTTCTGTTTCTAACAGTATGTGTGTTAGTTTAGAACTGAATAACTGAGTTAAATTATTAACTTGAAATCGGAGCAATATTCTAAACAATTTTGTGTTTTAAAATTATTTTTGCTATTTCCTTCTTAAACCATAGTTTTATAGGACAAACGCTTCCATACTCATGCAGTAACAGGCGGACCGTCGACCATTTAAGCCTTGAAAACGTAAGTTTGATTTTTTCCCACTAAGGCTTATTTAGCAAAATACCGATTCACGTCGTGTGAAAGAAGTATCGTATTGCAAAATCTCGTGCCGCGTTCCTTCCCGTGGCATTGTAAGTATTGCTACCCGCGGCATTGTACGTATTGCTACCTGCGGCCTTGTATACAGATTTAAAGGGTACATTGAGAATTTTGTTTCTGTTTCAATTTCATTCTAACTTAACGAACACTGCATGAGACGCAGATCTACTCTAGAATTTACAGCATAAATGGCATTTGCAGAAATGATTTTTTTCCTTAAAATGTAATTAGTTTTTTTGTGTTGAATGTAAATTCAAATATACACCAATTATGTGGCAGATACTTATAGATTATATAGCAATCTTTATATCACGAGGAACCTGTTCTGTTATAACAATTGCGGGATACGATATAGAGGAGGAAAAGCTTTTCTGCTTCTGTAAAATTTTAATTTATTACAATTATAAGAAAATATATATTTCTGAATATTATATTCGTAAATATTTTTATATATTCAGTAAATGCAAATACATAATAAAACATATAATGTTTATATTTAATATTTTATTAGCTTTTGCAACAAGATATGTTCAATATTGAAAAGATTTAAATCAAACACAAAAGGTATTTGATTTTCTTCTTTACAGTAGTGAACATTGAACATATTAAAAACACTTACGGACTTGGGGTAATCCATTTCATTTAAAAAAAAGTGTCGCTGCTTTCTAGCATTGAAAGTTACAGGTTGAAGAGAATACTGGATTTTTAAATTGTCATCATAAACTGAGTTAAAGAAAATATTGGATTGACTTTTCAACAAGGTGTTTGAAATTAACTGAATAATTACAAGGTACAAAGTTAATTAAAATATGTAAATACGCTGGAGTGCATTCAGTTTATGATTGCGCCAAACCTCCAAGTGGACTAAAGAAAATGGGCATAAAGTATGGAGTCTTGGATTTTCTGAATTAATATTTGTGAATAATTATTGGTATTAAAATGCGAGTTAGACTGTATTGATATTAAAACGTCACTGATATAAGCCATTGATATCATTTGTGTGATTAAGTATATCACGTATTTGAATCACACGCTAATATACGGATGACTTCGCGTGGTTTAAAAAAGAATTGGAATATCCTACCTAAAAAGATAATGTTGAGTTGCTGGTGAAATATTAAGGGCATTATTCATTGGCAGTTGCTTTCGGAGAGATATAAATTGAATACAGAGACTTATTGCCAGCAATTAGATCTACTAGATAAAAAGCTAAGTAATCAATGGGATCAAGTTTTTTTAAAACCATAATCATTTTGAAGTATATACTGCAAAATATCATCGTTGGTACTTATGTCGCCTGGATTGATTTCAGCTAGTGCGTTCGCTTTATTTACTCGACATTGTGCTGTCTAATTATCAATTAAAATTACTGTTTTAGAATAGTTAAATAAAAATATGGAAAGTTTTCAATAAATATTTTAGAAGTTTTTTGAGAAAACTGAGTAGTTTTGACAAGGTTGATAAGAAGACTGAATTTTGCGGAAGTATTTCCGTATTAATTGTGGCCTTTGTGGTATTCCAGTTGGTATTAAAGTAAAGAATACTAGCACATCATTCTTCAGTATTTGGTAAGAAAAAATTGTCAGTCAATTGGCTGAAGTGACTTAGATAAAAAAATTGTGGCGGTTGTATTGTACATAATTGAGACACATTTATGGAATAATTAAGAGAAATATAGAATAATCATTCAATTTAAAAAAAAAGAAATATATATGTGTATATATATATATATATATACATATATATTGTTCCTCAGAAATTTCATAGTACTAAAGAATACAATTCCAGAATAAAAATAATAACGAAAAATTATTTCTACAGGACTTTCGGTGTAAATGGGAATTTTATAAAATCATGTTATATTAATAAATAACTAAATTTTTTTTAAATAGGTACTTAATATTAAAAAAATTATGAACGGTTTATAATTTTTTAACATAATATTTTACATGACGAAGTTAAATAAAATAACTTCATTAAAAAGAAAATAGAAATAATTAGAAAAAACAGAAAAAAGTTATCAATACTCTTTATTGAAAATATCTCCTTTGACTAATAGATTAAAAACATGTTCAAATATGCTGATGTTTATATACTTATTTATAACATTTTTTTTAACAATTTTTTTTAAGTCGATACCTGCTAGCTATATCTTGTTTTACACCGACTTCAAAAAGATGTTCCACATTATCATTAGAATGTTATTGGTCGTTTTGTTATTTTCAAGTTGTAACTCCTTTTACTGATTTAATTCATTTGGGTTTCTTATAGGTATTTTTGTTCCTTCTTAGGATAAATTAATAAAAGTTGTCATTTTACTATACTTTGGGGCACTTTTGTATGTTTCATCAATTTAATAAATTTTTTGCTTATTTTGTTAATTTCAGTGAGCGTATAATAATTCATTACTTTAATAATTCAATGTTGTTATTATAGCCATTCAATGTTATTATTTATCGTACACCCTATCGTTATCGGAGGTTCAGCTTTAATATTGTGTGAAAGGAAATGACATAATTCTTAATTAACAAAGACCGCAATGATGACGAGTCTGCTAAAATATGTCATAGCTAAAGATCGTTTTATTAAATATGTAAGTAGTTTATTTTTGAGGCGTATTAATATTATGTGCAGATGTAAAAGCGTATAAAGCTATATTATTTGTTTAAAGTATCACCATACTTCTTTTACAGAAATAAATACAAAGAATATCTAAGACTTGTATAGAAATACTTCGTGGTTGTACTAGTGTTTTTAAAACAATGATAAATCGCACATTACTTTCTCATTTGTTTATTGTACCAATTCATAAAATTATATATTGTAATATAATACCTAACTGTAAAAATAAGATTAGTAGCAGTTTATTTTTGATGTTATTATCAGTCATTTTCTTTGTTAATTCTTCAGTAAACGTGTCACACATATATTTATTTTATATAAATTAATTTAGCATCCAACACGTATAAATTAATTTTATTTTTTCTCATTTCTAATTACGCTAATAATCTGGGAAAATTATCATTATATTAACAACAACTGAAGTGCTTAAAACGATCAATATTTACGCATTGTTTCACATTCGCAGTTTCTTATCTAATCAAGGCCTTTTGATAATTTATTTTAAGCGATTATTAAATAAACAATGTATTCATTTTATGACTATTTTAAAAAGGTATTAAGAAAGTTATAAACTTGATGGGAAGAATATTTTATTTATTTTTGTGAAATGATGTTTAATTTTTTGTTCTAATTCTCTTTTAAACCATTTTATCAAAATTAATTGTTAATTACCTTTTTTACTGTTATGGGTAATTTATGCCTTTTGAATATAATTTTCACATTTACATTATGTTATTACGTTTTTTTTAACTAAGCACTTGTTATAGAAGGTTTAACCAACGCTAATTATAAGTATCGGGGTAATCTATAAATGTAATATTTTTATGAATAAGTGTTATAAAAGAGTTTTAAGGTGAATTTTTTTAATGTGTTTTCAACTTGAGGTATAGTCACGTAATTTTTATCTACCTTAAATATTTGTAACCCTGTTTTTAATTGGAAATTAAATTATACTGAAAATAGTTTTTGTCTGAAAATGGTTATGGAATCCTGGGGAGGCCGTTAATGTAACTAACAATATCTACGGCCGATTGTTTAGGAGGATCACTGCTAGATAATATTTATTGATTCATGTTATTTTTTTTATTAAATTTCAAGGAAGTTTTCAATTCGACTTATTAGGTTCTTCAAAATTTGTTCCATTACTTAGTGATCTTTTACTTAATATGTTTCTTTAGGGTGACCAAGCATAAAAAGTATATGTGGAATAAAGATTTTTAACGCACGCTCTCATATTCACGGATTCAATATTTATATATTTATATCACAGTGTTTGTAGTGTTGTATAAATTTCCATCGTGGACACGTAACTCACTTTCTGAAAAATTATCGTTTCCTGACGCTGGGTGCAGGTTGGGTCATTAACATTTCTATTTTCATCTACACATTTTGCATATTTATTAAGATATTATATAGTAAATGAACATGAAATATAATTTCGACACTCAGGTGTTATTTACAGGAAAATTGTTAACTGTTGGTGATATTACAAGTTACCAATGGTTAACAAATTAGCTGTTAATAATACTTGGGTGTTGAAATTATTAGTAAGTTCAACAGCATACATGAATTGAACATTTTATCAGTTTATAATATCCACATAATTCCAAGTACGTAGGTGTTACATGATCAGTAACAAAGATATGGTAAACGATTCATTATATTTGCAATCGACAGTTTAGTCGTTTGCTTTCACTCGCATGCTTTAGTTTATACGAAATTAATTAAATTCGATAAAGGAGGACGTTCTAACCGTATGTAACAGGTAGAGTTATTGGGAGGTAATTTCCACTTTAATATGTGCTTTAATGCCGCATATCGCTCTACGAAATTTATCGTATTACGATTATAGTTTATAATATTTGGTAACGTCCTATTAAATATATCAAAAACGCACAAATTACATTTCTTGAAGTTTCTTCCTTTGACATTTTTATTTTTTCAATGCATATTTTAAATTTAAAGAATAAATAAAGATGTAAAATATTCGCAGATTCAAATAATCTGTATCGAAAGATCACAATTAAAAAAAAATAGTTTTCAAATGGCAGCTGACTCATGCGTCTTTCGCTTTCAGTTCTTTATGTGCATTGTTATTTGTTGATATCTCCTAATACTATTATGAAACTTAAAAATTAGGGGGAAATATATATGATGGTTGTCATATTTTCTCAACGATTTCAACAGTGTCGCAATTTGTCATTTTTCTATCACTTCTCGATTTGTCTCGCTAATAATTAGCACTGGAACTCTAAAGCAAATTAAAATATGTCATTGCTCTCTTATTTGGACTTAATATAAAGTGACATATACTTAGTACTAACATAATAATAATATTGATAAAATAATTACTTTAGAAATAGAATCGGTTTATAATGAAATCATCTTTTCGACGTGTATCAGTCGCAATGCCGTAGATCAGATGTTTGTTTTTTTATTAAACGTCATATTCAGGTTTAAATAATTGTATGATTTTATTAAAATAATAAATTTTAAATAAACATTCAATTATTGCATGTAGCACGTTCTTCTAATTTTTTTACTGCTTCATCTTGACGTATGATCATAGATAATGAGAGCCGAGTTGCATAAGTCGTATATTAAAATATAATATGTTGTTCTTTTTCTATTAACCCATGTATTTTCGGCATTTATAAAAACGAGTAAAATTCCCATTATTGGGGTTCCATAGATATTTCAGCAATTATAAACATTTGAGGATATATAGTATTTCTATTAAAACGTTTAGAAAATAAAAATGTTGTACAACATCAATTTATTTATGGAAACGTATTATATATTATATCTTTCACAGGCGTAAAAACATGGTACATGTTCCAAATATTTATAGGGTCTGGGATAATCGTTAATCTTCCTGTAGTTTTCGATAATAAGCTATTATAAATGACACGACACTTGACATATGAATTGGGAAAAATATTGAATCCTTTATTGTTTTTACTAGTGCAATATGTGGGGTTTTACTAGTGCAATATGTGGGTTTATGAAATGTATCACCACGGCAAATTTCAAGTTCCTATGTCACATGGTTCTAAGAAAATCGGCTATGTCAGACGGGACAGATAGATAGATATGGAAGAGATCTTATAAGAGTTCCATTTCTCAGTTTGAGGTATGGAATCCTAAAAAGATCGTATGCTATTCATAGTGATAAAAATAAAAAAAATCTAAATTGATATCATTTATTTTTTGCTATCGTGAGCGGAACCATATTTAAGCAAAGTATCGCTCTCATCATGCATAATTTATTTTAATAATAATGTAAATAATTTGATTTGACAACAGTAGGTTGGAACCCAGGTCATAAACCAAGTGTTATACCACTTTTATTAACAATGTAAGGTAAATTCAATAGTAAACTCATAAACATTGGTAACATTAAATAAGCAGAATAAAAATCATACAGCCGACAAGCCGACTTATACCCCAATCTATCGTAGCGAGGTGTAATTCGCGACTGATTCATGTGCTTGCTCCAACAAATAAAGTTCATACTAGAAAGTATGGAAAAGTACGAGGGAAAATATAATTTCATAGTTGACTATGTGCATAATAAATAAGTATATTTTTTTGGTTAGATTTCATGCAACTTTATGTATTCGTTCGTTAAAAATTCACCTAACTAAACATTTTTCCTCTGGTTTCACCAGTTTTTGCTGTTAATTATTTTATTTAAAATTTTAATACTGAAAAGGCGAATATACAAATAAAAATGGATAAATTATCTGACAAGTGATACCTTTGGTTACCAATATGATAGGAAATGAAAGAAGATTGTCCAATTATCGTTGTATGAAAAACGATGGAACGACTAATTATAAACATAACTATTTAATCATTAAAAGAACCAATTTTCAAAAGAAGCAACAAGAAGAAGTTGGATTTGAAGGAATATACATTTAAAAATGCACATTATACAACCTGAAGGAAATTAATAAAGGAAATAACTGTATATTTATTAAGCAAAATTATTTTAAATTTTTCAAAATTTCTTTTTTATGGGCATATATATTACTTTATATTGAGACCAGATGATTGCTTCAATTTCAAAGAGACTATGGAATAGAAAGTCATAAAATAAACCCTGTCTATATATCCCTGTCAGAACGCGTGTAAAATAAATCTTGCACGCGTTCTGACAGGTTTTAATGCTATTAATAAAAATGCAGTACATTACATAACATATTTTTTATTTTAAATCATCATCATCATCATATATATTAATATGCTAAGATTAAGATGTTACACTCCCTTTTTAGAAAAAACCTCACAACTAATCCAAATAAATCATATATCATTTTATAGATAATTGCTTGCTCTACCGGCATCCACAACTAAAAAATTTATTATTGCTATTGTTTTTGCAAATTAATTAATTATTAAAATTATATACACAAAACAGCAATGCTGCCATCTAACGGCTCAACGTCAATATGATTGACGGTCGGTAACATTTTTGTTTAATTTCAAATCCACTCACGTATAAATAAAGTGGCGCTTTAGCTCAATGCTTTTGATACTTGCGCCTCTATATGTCAATTTTAGTAAAATAGAATAAATAATGCGAAGACTTCGCACGGGTCACGCTAGTCATTTATTATAAAAAACGTTATTTACGATTACGACTTAGCGTAATTATTGTCTTTTCAACGTGACGACGATTGGTGACCTAAATTTTTTGGTCTTTATGAATTCTAACTATTTAAGAGCCATATTTGTCGTACTCACTTTCAAAATAGACAGATGTCAGTCGGTTGGATTAGTCCGATATTTAATTTATTAAATGCTTGCATAAAAACGCACTCCACAAAACAAATTTAGGTCTTAATAAAAATAGGTCTTAGTCTTAGTCCAGTAGTGGATAGATCTCATTCTTGGTCGATATAAGTGAAATTTCAATATAAGTTCATTTAAATTGCATTTAATATTTCTATAGTTATATTATCTACTAAGACGGAAAACAAATGTATAAAAGTATATTAATAAAAAGAAGCTACAACATTGCCAAAGATCTTATCATTTTGCGACCCATCAAAATCCAAACTTCAACTTCCTACGAAAAGTAATTTCTAGAAATTAGTTTCACAAAATCTCCCGCAATTATGATCGTCACAAGTTTTTATCTCACTTGTCACCAAAGTTGCAATAAACGTGTTCAAACCAGATAAATAGCTGACAATCGGGCTCAGAGCTTTCAAGTTTATGTCTCTACGCTGAACGTAGGTCAATGTGCTACGGAGCCGAGTATGGCGTAGCGAGCGTAGAAGAAGAAATATGTGCGGGCGTATGAACAAAAAATATCTTGAGTGCAGTGGATTACGAAAATGATTAAGTTGTATTTTTTAGGAAGGAATTATAACCAAATTTGATAAAATTTTTTTCAATATAAAATTGATATCGTTGACAGACCACAATTAAATGAAACTACGTGATGCAGTATTATTTCTACTTTATTTAGATTCTTTACCACGACTTAAGTTTCGTTGTAATACATCTTCAGGTGTTTTTGGTATCTCAAATTTGATGAAATTTGGCAACTTTTGAAAATTCATATACTTGTTCAAAATGTGTATTAAATCGAATATCAGTTTTTATGGAAAAAAATTGACAAAAAATGAGTTTTAAATAGTTTCATATGAATATATTTTAAATCTATTTCATAACAATGATTAAATTTAAATTTCAAAATTAGTTTCAAATACAAAAGAGGGAAGTCTGTTGCAAATGGTCGAAATATTTTTGCAAAATGTTTCTTAGTAAAATATTAATTTGTCTTACTTTGGTAGGTCATGTTACAAAACTCAAGAAAACTATTTTTTGGGTAAATATTTAAAATAGTATTTCGACCAACTCAATTAAAAATTGTGAACATTAAAATTAGTGAAAAAGTCCTGTTTTTGGAGTTACTGCTTGACTGGAACATGTAATAAAAATACTATTTTAAATATAAATATCTCAGTAGTAATCCTGTGTAGGAAATTAGAAATATAGAATGAAGCCGCAATTTCCATTATTTACATATCGATCTATGCAAATGTAATCACGTGTGGCTAAACCAAGATTTTGAATTCATAATCACTTTGGAAGCACTTCACGATAGATAATTTTATGGAGACGGCCCGATGGGGAATTTCATTTGAGATCAACTTTTTTGTAGTGATATCATACCTACATTGAAGGTGACTATTTTTGAAAGTATTACTGCGTATATATATATATATATATATATATATATATATGTAATGTGAGAAATAATGTTAGGAAGTGTAACTATTAGAACATATGAACAAATTATTATTTGGTTAACAATGAAGTGTAGAGTTTTCCGAATAGAATGAATGAAAAAAATGGCTTTTAATAACTAAAGTGAATATTATTTAACTTTTCAAATTTCACTCCTTTATCCGTTTTAGTTTAGACACAAAAGTAATTTAAAATTACCTTTCCTTTTGTAGCTGAAAAAGTGTTTAACTTCCTCTCGATAATCTATGTGGGTAAACAATAACACTGATGTTCATAGTTCCCTTAAAAATTTAAACTATTTAGTTTCTGAAATTAAATTTTATTGGTTTCGCAAAAGTTTGCACAAAAATTTTTGTTTTCTTTTTGAGAGAAGTTGCATTCTGAGGTGTACGAGTCAAATTTCTACTTTTGTACGCTATATCACAATTTCCTATTTCCCTGTGTTCAAATTTTCTCTTGGAAATATATAATGAAAATTCTGTCAAGTACGACCAGAACTCGTAGAGGGTTTCGCGCAAATTTATGTGCATTAAAGTGCATAGTATTTGATTAAACTATTAATATATAAGTATAAACATTTAAGTGCATAGTATTTGATTAAACTATTTAAAAATATTAATTTTGCACAACCTACAAATATTTCCCAATTTATTTTCACAGGAGTAAAATTGTGGTGGACATTTAAAAAAATTATAAGATCTAGGATAATCGTTACAGTTTTCCTATAAACATTTCATAGGTTTTTAAAACCCTATTATTTATCATTTTATATTGTGTAGTTTCAGAAGTAAGGGAGAGATTGAGTAGTTCAGAATAAAGGGAACATATTCTTTGCATATTTTCCAGTATATATCTGATGACATAACACATAAAATTATGAAAAAAAATATTTTAGAGTCTTGTATCGCTTGATACAAGACTCTAAAATAATTTAATCTAATGTCGCTTGAAAGGGTTAGTCTCTTTCAAGCGACATTCTATACTATACGAGCATATAGATTAAAAAAAATTTCAAGTGATTAATTTTCCTCCACGAAATTTCTATTTAGATATTTTTAAAATTTTAATTATTGAGATAAGTGTGAGACATATAACAAATTTACATTTTCTTCGTGATGCCATTTCTGAGAAAAACGCTATAACCTACAGTCTATAAACATGTAAGTGATCTTATTAGGGTTTCGTTTTTCCCTTTGAGTTATGAAACCTTAAAGACATGAGGTAATGTCCAGGTGTGTACTTAAAATATATTAATACAAATATATAATTAAAATATATTATTTTTTGTATTAATAGACATTCAAGTAACAACGAAAACTTGGCAGTGAGATTCGAGCTAGATCTGCACGTCAGGTATGTTTCTGATTAGGGCGGCATCTAGACCCAAATCCCTGGGGCGGGACAACTTTATTTTTGTTGCTGTTGCCTTTGGTACCGGCTGGAAAACAATTTTGTAGAATCGCATTTCAGTTTCCTTCTTTTAACTGTTGATTATTATTGTGACGTTAGTGCTTTAGGTTTTAACGTTTACTATATTTATTATTTGTAGGTGAATATCAAATATGAGATTAAATTGATATTCTATGTTGAAGGTACTTCATTCAAGTATTAACTAAGTAAGTATTCAAGCGTACTAGCAAATCAATGAGAAATAATGCCCATTTTTTTTTCAACAATAATACACATGTCTATAATGCAAATATCGCCGAACTGTCGGATGATCGAATGTTAACACGTTGAACCCGCTGGGTTGATCGAAAGTTGGTCGATCTAGGGGACACAGAAATTTAAAAAAAAAATGGTATTTCCAACTACGTTTATTGATGGATTATCATTATCTAAATAAAGATTTTTAATTGATATATCGCTTTAAATTTGTGGTATTATAAATATTTTTTTTATGTGAAACGCGACATGAAGAGTCATGTGTATGAGTATGTTTTAACCATCGCGCTTTGCGGCCGTCTGTATGTAATTTATTCCAGTGTTCTTCAACTTATATATATATATATATATATATATATTTATATATGTATATATATATATATATAAATATATATATATACATATATATATATATATACATATATATACAAGCTTGTATCCGCGTCTCCGCTCGCATGGAAGTTGTAATGTTGTTTGTTACTTTTTAAGTAATGTCATCAATAGTTTGTTTTTTTGTTTAAAGTAGGATAAGTTTGCCATTATTTATTAATTTATTTATTCATACTTTAACGTACATATAACACATACATTTGGTGGACTTATTGCTACAAGAGCAATCTCTTTCAGTCAACCACATTGATTAAATGTAAACATTTTGTGATGTGGATGACTGTAAAAGACATTAATAAAAAAAACGAAACTTAGGTCCTAAAAAATGACAAAAAATGTAATAACTTATAGATAAGCAAAACTAAGCTACATATGAATGATACATATAAAAAAATCGTTAATTATAGAATTTGAGATAGTTAATAATAATAATAATAATATTCATACATTATAGTAATATAATATAATAATATAATTATAATAATAATATTCAAAAGTTTAAAAATTAAGTGTTATTTTAAATTAAATATTATTTAAGTAATATTTAATATAAAATAACACTTA
This sequence comes from Druceiella hillmani, assembly GCA_039881145.1. NCBI lineage: Eukaryota > Metazoa > Arthropoda > Insecta > Lepidoptera > Hepialidae > Druceiella > Druceiella hillmani. Next base: position 3,061,717 of record JAYKKI010000040.1, on the reverse strand, counting down.
ATATTTGAACCATCGAATATTATTATTATCATGTTTATGGTTCCTGACTTACGATATTTTTAGTTATATTATTGGGGCCAAAACATATCGATGTCTCGGAGAACTGATTCTATAGAAGGTTTCATATAATTGGCCAATAGGTAAGCAGAATTATGTTAAATTGACTACAGGAATCTTACAAATATGACTTTTTGTTTTATTTCCGGTCATGTCAAAGCAAAGTTAAACAGGAAACTGGGATCGTTTAAATTAAAACGGCAAGTCTGCGGAGGTTAATGAAATTTGGAGTATAACAACCTTCTTTCTCCTACTACAATTACTAATTATAATGGCATTTGATAATTGTGCAATTTTATTATTTACAGACGTAAGAACTACATAATTTGGGCATTTTTTTATTTATATTGAGCAGCAGGATGATCGGTGCTTCAGCTTTGAGTGTGAGGTTGTGTAATGATATGCCAGGTGGAATGACTGAATTTAAATATTCAGTTAGATAATGCACAGACGCTTGTTCATCCATCAATGTGTTAAAAGACGTGTACGTAAAAGAATACCACCAAATTTGGATTAAATCTGATCATTGATACCGTCAATGACATAATTTCTTGGAGCCAAAACGACTCTTTCGTTAAATAAGCAAGCGGTAGAATTAATAACGAGTTCAATTCGAATAGATGGCCCAGTGGTGATCCGATATTGAATTTTATTACAGATCAAACATAAATCAGAAACCTCCAATGAAAATTGGGCTTCATGTGTTTGGATAGTACCGTTTCAAAAATGGTATAAATTTATTTATAAAATAAATATCACTATCTCCAAATAGTTAGGAACGCATATTTATAGCGATATATTTAAATTTGCTGCCATACACGAAAACGTTTGAGGCATGCGTTTATCTCATCTGCGTGTGTTACTCGTGGAATAGATGGTAAAGTTTATATGAAATTACAGGCAAATGGACCATCCCATACTTATAATTTGATTATTGTCCCTGAGATTTTGGAAAGATATCTAACCTTTAACTTCATGCAGTAAAAGGTACAGGTAAAAACATTGTGCATTACTGGGATGGACAGTGTTAATGGGATAGAGCGCATTACTCTTTTATTCCACAATAATCTTCGTACCGGACTACTTTGTTTTCGGAGAAAAAATATGTCATTAGCCCACATACGATTATAATAAGATGGTACTTCACAACACAACAACGTTTTTGTGAACGGGTCCTTAACACATCATATGGAAAAAGCTGTAATAGTCGTATCCCGAGGATTGGCTATTTTCTAGATGCGTGGCTAAATTAATGACTGGCTGTGATCTTTCTTGAATACTAAAACCCAGTATTCTCCATAGGGTGAACTTACGTACCGCGCAGACGGAAATTGAGATATGTTATTATGAAAAGCTAAAAAATAGTCTATTCACTTCCTTTATTTATGTGTTCGCACACGTACATTATCCCCTTGAATGGGTTGTGATACCCGATATTTATGTTTGCGTCAAAAACTTTGAGCAGCATGGGATTGCACAAAACGATTTATCGGTTTTCTTTTTCAGGTTAATATGTCCTCATGGACCACATTACCTACTACTTTTTTATACAGATCCTCATTTAACGTCGTCAATTTGATCAGAACGTAATTTGTTTTCGACCCAAATTAACAGACGAACACGAGGCAGACCTCTTTTTGCCATTATTTTGTGTACATAAAACATTGGTGTCTTCCAAAAGTTTCGCATTTGTTTATCGAGAGTATGAAGTTTTGAACTTTTAAACAAAATACTCTAGTTATAAAATCGTGGTGACTTCTAAGAATGGTGTTGGGATACAAATTTCACTCTATTTTCCCCCATTGCATATTGCAAGTATAATAAGAGAAAGAGGTCAAGTTTTCGATAATTACGAACATAGCTCATGGTATCACATGTACGCTCATGCATGTAACGCAGCTCCACCGCAAATTATAAAAACAATATAACTAATTGGCTTACATCATCTGGACTTGTATCTGCTCTTAACGCGTCTTACAGGTGAATATAATTTTTAGCGCGTAATATATTTTCATTTCATATAATGAAGGGCAACCTTTCTTCTTCTATTTTGGGGTTCATAACCATCCAAAATTGAGTCGTTAACATGCCATAACATGCGATCCAGTTAAATTCTTCCCTTTGTATCACACTTTCGACACAAATGTAGATATGCTCTCATATTAGAATTAATTTGTGGGATCGATATTGTACATAAAGGGATCCTTTCAAAATAATAAAGGATACTTGTAGAACATATATATACAATTAAGAGAACAAATATTTTGTTTCCTATTATCTCGTCCACATAACACAATATCTTTTAGTCCAAATTTAGGCGATCTATTAATGAAGCAACCTCACTGGTTGTAGTACTATTTTATCTACGCTCACGTTGGTTGGAAAATTGTTTATCAGCATGGATTATAATCTTGAATTCAGGTGAGTTTTATGGTATAGACTCTATTACGCACTTGAACGACCAAATATAATTATTGTTCTCATATAGAAGATTTTTTTAATGATGTATTAAATCCGGATTTAATGATGTACTAAATCCGGATTTAATGATGTACTAAATCCGGATTTAATGATGTACTAAATCACTTGCATTAGAATATCGAAAATTTCTTCAGCATCATATTCTTTAACGAAATACATCTGTAAACATTTTGCATACGTTTCATGTGACTGATAGTACTTGATCTTATATTTTTAAATGTAGGCATATATCCTGGTTGCTCTAAACGACGTTATTTGAAATGCTTGATATTTAATATTTTTTTCAATAAAGCATTCTTCCATAATAATAAAGATTTAAGAGATCTTGGAGGTTACTGTCAAAGTTTTAATTATGCTTTACCCTACTGATAACGTAAACTTGCAGTTTTAATCTTTAAATTTAATGGCTGAATAAAATCTACACAGAGTTATTAATTGCTCTATCTATGGTGATTTTTCATTATATATTATTTTTGGAACGTAATTTAAGGCATTTTGTTGTTTATTTGTCCACCTTGGTATTGGTGGAATATTTTTCTGGAATTAAGCTATTTGCATAGCTTTCTTTCGCTATAGAACATGCCGTAAATAATCTTGCTTCAAGCGAACTGAGCGTCTTGACTCAAGTTTGGGCTGATGTTGAACAGCATGTCTTTTCTTGGTCAATCACCTGACATAAGGTACATTAATAATAAGTCTGTTTTTATGATGAACGTATCTTTCTCTAAATTGTGTATGCCTCAGCTCTTGTTCAGATTAGGATTCAATTTGTTTGGTTAAACGCTTTCTTTTTACATCATGTGTATATCGTCCCAAATATAACTTATGACTTTGAGGTATATACTATCTGTCTATACTTATCTATTCATAGAACTATTGATACTTAACTATCACATAGGGAAGAGTGGTGAGGTTCAATGAATTATTGAATTTTTAGAAATTTATCGAATGTTTTTGCTTATTCAAGAATCTTCCCTAATCTTGCAAGGCAATCAATCTTACTTTAAGCTAGTATGTTCCAGTGAGAAGAAAGTCTGGTGCTAATTTTTATTAGAATTTTCTGGTAGTTTCCTTCTCCTTCAAGAATCCTTTACATTTAGAATGTTCCTTGATCTTGCGTTTTTCTTACTTGCAAGTAATTCGTTTTTGAAGAGAAGATTCAGAGTCAAACTTTTCTAGAACTCTCTCGAATTTCAAATATGCTGATGTTTACCTCGGGCAAATATGAACCGATTAAAATGATATTCTGTTGAGAAGGATGGCCCCATTTAAGTTTGCTTAAGATCTGACAATGCTATTCGAAAAAAGTAGCGGAGCACTTCAGTGGATGATAGTACATCACCATGAATAGAAAAGTTTGTCCTATTGCGCACATTGTTGTCCTTTGAACAATCGTAGTACATCCTGAACCAGACTGTGATAATGGTGTTTATGGCAGTGGAACTCCTCAATAAATGCCAATATCTTATTCAAGTTTAAAGTATTTTTTTAAAGATTAGATAAACTCTTACGTATAAAATTGAGGCGGTGTAAAGCATTCTGTACGCTTTCATTAATTTGCATTGTATTCATATGTGTTCTCGTCTGTGAAAGGCCATGTTTACATTATTCAGTATTTCTTTTGAAACATATTTTAAGTAGCTTTCCATATTTTTTCTCAAAAGATCTTCACTTTCTTCTTTCGTTTTGTTTAAATGTTGTTTTGTCTGCAGAGTACTAAGTAGACATAGTTTTATTTAAATTTAAGTCTCTAACAAACCACAAAAAAATATAAAACTAATTTTTCTTAAATTAATCGGAAATCAACTAAAAAAATGGACTTTTTTTATCAAGCACGGACAAGTCAAAAACAATTATTATTTATACTAATCAAGTATATTACAAATAATAATTAGTTTTTTGGAGTCGGCACCAATTTGAAACAAAAATAAAGAGAAAAAAGAAAACAAATTAAATAAATGTTATGAAGGATTTCAATATTATACTTATATTTAAAAAAAAAACACCCAAGAGAGATCCTCGCTCACGCCACGAGGGTTTCGTATTTAATTTGAAGTGAAATTTCTTTATTTATCGGAATTCACAACTAATATAAATTTTCACATTCACGCAACAGCAAGTGAATAACATCACTTGCTGTTTGTTTACGTTGCATTTCTAGGATAAACATTTTATTTTAACTTCTTGGCACCTTCTTGTGTACGGACCTCCGTTGTCGCCTTATTTTTGAATAGCTGTTGTATATATGCTCTTTAACCTTGCGACCTTGGGCTGTGAGTATTGGACATCGAGTTATCTATTACTATGGCATTTTAAAATATTAAGCCCATTAGAAGAATACGGATGTAATATATGTTAACAATTTATTTATTTATAAAGCCTACGTATTTTGAAACAAAATATTCCTGAGTGTTTTTAATCTTAATTGACAGCTTATACACGAGAATATACTTTGATGCATGCTAATGATGCTGACCGGTTGAATACCAGTATTTATCATGTATTTTCTGTGAATACCAGTATTTCCGTGAATACCAGTATTTATCGTGTATTTAACGTATATCAGTAAATACCAATATTTTATCGTGTATTTTATATTTAGTAGAAGTTTTATTAATATTTATTACACATCATTTGTGTTCAACTTCAAAAAATATTTTTAAGTTAACTGTACGATCTAAGACGATCACCGAACCGCCTATCTAACAGTACGATCGGGACTTTTGGAAGGAGTTTATGTCCAGCAGTAAACTGTTACAGGCTGTAGATATGATTATTACTCAACGTAAATAATATCCTATATTTATTTGTCCTATCTTGACTTGGTTTACCTTATAATTGTGCTTTTATTATATTTTCAGGTGGAATATTTATAATATGTCTTCAGTGTCCTGTAGAGGTTGGCAATGAATTTATAAGGCCGTATGAAGAGTCGAAGCTGTAAAGTCCTATTAAGCAGTGCAGCACAACAAAGCAGTGCAGCTCTATGAAGCAGTGCAGCCTCATGAATCAGTGCAGCCTTGTGAAGCTCTGCAGCTTCACGAAACAATGTAGTCTCATGAAATACTGTGTTCAAATTATCATTTGGTTATACCTAAAAGTTTCCTGTTATTAGGTTAAATACTGTCCCAACTCCTTTTTTCATTTAGCACCATTTTTCGTGGAATGCATTTTGCGAATGCTCTAATTACTCATTCCACTTTCAACCAAGTCATTTTTATTAATTGCTAGCATTATTAATAGCTAGTACAACGCAGAATACCTAAAACAGTTAGAGTACATATGTTCTGTGAGTACTCACACAATTTGTAATATCTCTGAGTGTTAGCTGAAATCAATACATGTTAATATGCTATGTCACATGTCAAATTTAAAGTCTGGACATCAAACAATTTTTGAGAAAAAAGTTTGCAACATGTAGGCAGATGGATGGACAGGTACAGATAGGCAGATGTTCAGATCTTACATGGATTTTGTTTTTTTCTCTTGGAGGTTTGCAATTCTTAATTGGTTTATACAGTACCTACAAGGCAAGAGGTTCGACTTACTGATAGGATATTATTATTTTGCAATCGTCTGTAATCATGTATGTATACATATTTTCGAATGATTTTATTGGCCATATGGCTGACATGACTATGGATACTACTAACATCTGAATCTGCATCTGCATTGCTAATATTGTATACGTAATGCCATCAAATTTTTAGGTGTCAATAATAACTCTGTGTCGTTCGCTAATACGTTGTTAATTCGCTCATAAGTTATAAATATTATTTATGAATGAATATTGACAGCTATTTATTTATTTTTACAGAACGTTTTGTCGAATTTGAGATAAAAATGTATCATTAGCTATATGCTTATAAAGTTGTGTGATTTATATCTTTTTTGTCGTCAGACCACAGATTATGCAACCAACAGACTAATAAAATTATTTATTTATTTAAAAAAATTATATCAAATTTGAAAGTTCACAAAAAGCATTGAAAATTTGCAAGCACTAAAAATTAAACTTACTTAGAAAAAAAAATTAAAATTATTTAGGAAAAAACAATAAAAAAAATAATGCATAAAACGGAACTCGCATATCACGTATTAACTCTATAATTGCATTTACAAAGTGGTCAATAGAACAGGAAAAAATATTTGGGTAGGATAAAGTATTAGTTGCTGTGCGGGAACTGACTTTTTTAAAAATTATAATTGTAATAATTATTATAAGAAAATATTATATACTTTATTTACAGGATTGTTTATAAATGTGACTTAATTCTAATACACAATTAAATGAAACTACGTGATGTAGTATTATTTCTACTTTTTTAAATTTCTTTACCACGACCTAGGTTTCGTCGTATTACGACATCTTCAGGTGGGATATTAGCAAAGATGTATCTTTGCTAATAGTAAATAATAGCAAGGTCAATCTTTGCTAATATCCCACCTGAAGATGTTGTAATACAACAAAACCTAGGTCGTGGTAAAGAAAGTAGAAATAATACCACATCACGTAGTTTTATTTAATTGTGAATAATGAATTTCTACAAAATTAACGCCAAATATATAATACTTTCAAGTTATTATTAATTCTAATAACTACAACTAGGGAATGCTTCGAATATGGTCTTCGATCTGTATATAAAACGCCCGTCGTCTGGTTTCACGTTCTTCTTCAATCTACTGTGTTAGCTCGTTTATGTGAATTGTCGCTGGATCAGGTATGATAAAGAAGTGTATCTAGTGCCGGTTCCGTTCCTGCTATTTGCTTATTTGTATTAATCCCAAGATTCTTCTGGCTATTTCTTATATTATTAATTTCCGTTTCAAAATATTCAGCATCGGCATAATCTAAATTACCACAAATTGCCTTTATTCTACTTCCAAGTAAATTAATGAGGCCCTTTTCTCTACACTTCCTTAATACTTTCAAGTTATTATTGCTCGTTTTAATGCTCTCCTTACTTACTTACTTTCTTTTCTTATTTTATTAAAAACTAGCTTATATAACGTTTTTAATTTATGTCCATACTCTTCTGTGAATTTATTAGCAAGTATTTTATTTCTGGCGATATTTGATATATCCGGATGACTTGTATGTCCAAAATGAATTTCGTTAGGGCTCATATCCGTAATCGAATGCATTGAACGATTGTAATATACATTGAACGATTTTGGTATTCCATTGTTAGAATAAGCATCATTTATTTAAGTGTATAGCATAATCTTTCTACAGGTGAGTTTGTTGAGGTGAGTTTGTTCTTTACAATCTACCATGATTTCCCTCGGTATTCCTGTAATTTATATATTCATACTTAAAGCTTCTGCAATGTGTGTCGAAACCGTAGTTTTGAAACTGTACGTACAGGGGTATTATAAAAACGCTAGAAGTAAGATTTCCAAGGTTTGAATTTTTTTAATGGTTACTTTTATTTACATAAACGTGCCAAAGCTTCATTCATGCAGTTACGGTCTCTGTGAGATCCATTGATACTGCAGCTTCGTATGTATTACAAAACCGTTTCCTTTAATTTTAGTCAATAATCACTTCTTGAACTTGCTTTACAAGTTTCGTCAATGATGCCATAAGCTGTTTTACTACAATGAAATATTTCCGCTATTTGCTGTATTTCTTCATTGTCTACAATTGTGTTTACTAGTTTTCAACACTCAATTTTGCTCCTGTTTTATTATATAAATCTCTATGTATAGTAGTCAAAGTTAGTAAATTCTTATTTTATAGAAATAACAGTAAAATGTAGTTTTAGAATTTTTTTTAATAGTCTACCGAGAATATTTTCCTTGATTTCTTTATTAACGATAACGTTTACGTCAAAATATTTTTCTAACTGTATGTTGTCCTGTGTGTTTAATCTGAAGAAAATTTTATATTTTTGGCATTATTAATTGCATCTTAAATAGCCTAGTACCTATTATTTCATCATGCTCTGCACAATTAATAGTCAGAGTTTTCTGGAGATATACTGGTTTTATCAGTTATATTGATGTTATCGTTATTGAGGTCTAAAATGTCATGGAAATCTAAAATCTTGTTTCTTTTTTGGAAGGGTTTCATTATAGTTTAATGTTATCCTTCGGAAAGCATCTGCATTATAAATTTTACCCTTTTATATTCAATTTTCACATGATATTCGCTAAGCTTCAATTTCCACCTGGTTAATTTGGAGTTTGATTATTCCAAATTATTTAACCATATAAGTGGTCGGTGATCTGTGAGAGCCGCAAAGCTCGACCGTATAAGTAATGCTTAAAATATTTGGTGGCAATCGTAAGCAATTATTTTTCGGCAATGGAATGTTGGACTTTGTGTCTGATAATGTCCTCGAGCCATATGCAGCTGGACGATCGTTGTGGGATAACATGGCTCCCAGCGCTACATCAGTTTCTGATGTAAATTCTTCATTCCAATCAGGATAATGAAGAATTTTTACATTCGTTAATGCCAATTTACCGGCTTCGAATGATTTTATAAACTTGACGTATAAATTTTTTTTTTTCAAAACAACTAGTTATAGGTTTACATATATTTCACACCGCCATATTTTTTTTATAAATTTATGATATATCTTACTAAGCCAAGGCAAAATTTTATTTCTTTTGGCAAAATAGGTATTGGGTTTATTTTAAAGCCTTAATTTTTCTTTATTAGGTTTTACTCCCTCGGTAGTAATATTATCACCGAGGAATAAAATTTCACTTGTGTTCAACTGAAGACATAATTCTACATAATACTGGCTCCTTTATATATGCACTTAAGTCTTTATAACCTTTCATATGTACACCTATGTCTCGATAAGTCTTTGTTATTAAATACGCGTATAATTTATGAGATTTTCCCTCATATGTCAGAACAATAGTACTTAAAAAATTAACATTTTCTACGTTTTTGGGCATGATTAAACAACTTGAGAAAATGTAAATAAACAATTATTAGACATTCACACTCTAACAAAATAAGTAAGGCAAAGCAAAAAGAGAAGGGAACAGTAACAGTACTGAAAAGATTTTACTTACAATGCCGTCACCAATCCGATAGTCTGCGTTTGCACTGGACTATCCTGTACGCAACACAAGAACTTATAATGTATCTATTTTTTCGTAGGTACTACTTAAGTCCTAAAAATGATAAAAACTCGATCACGATTAGGGGAGAAGAAACTATCGACTGCGCCAGTTATGAGTTGACAGAAGTGAACTTAGAGTAACAGAATTGAACTTTTTAAATACCATATTTTTTACAATTATTATGAAAATATATACTTTATTTATAGGGTTAATTACAATTATGACTCAACTCTAATGACTACAACTAAGGAATGTGTCGAGTTTTATTTTCGAGCTTTACATAAAGCATCCGTCGTCCGGTGTCACGTTCTCCTCCAATCTGTTGTGTTAAATCGTTTGCGAGAGTTGTCGCTGGGACTCAGCATTGTGGTCAATTGTTTTCCTTAAATATAAATCATACCGTGACTTCCTCTAACTAACGTGAAATACTCACTTAGTTAATTTATTCGATTTTCGTAATCTCCTCTGACCGGCAATGTTAGCTTGATTGTAAGAATTGTTGCTGGATTTTGTAGGATTGGCGCAACAGCTAATTGTTGTCGTTAAGCATAACTCATACCGTAAGATTTATATAACTAGCACCTCTCGATTTTCGTTTGTAATCTAGGCAGGCAAAAATTATCACTTCTTTCACCGACTAATAGCTGGGAGTGCTAAATAATTTAAAGTATCTGATTTCGATTTGAGTGTTATTTTGAAATAATACTTAAAAAACTATTGAAACAAAAACTGGATATTAAAATATTAGTTAAAATAAATTAAATTCAAAATTTAATTAGTGAATTATTCATTAAATTATCAAAATCATTCGGGTTTTGTAATTTTCTATTTATTTATTTTTAAAATTTACTTATTGCAGAAATTTTGTTTTTCAAATATCCGCGTTCGCATTTGAATCTGTTGCTGAGGACGTTGCAAAATTAGCATAGGCATCCGTAATTGCATTTTTCATAAAACCAACATCTGCAGCATTCTCAAGAGAGAAAAGTAATAAATTTGCGTCCGAAATTTTGAAGAAATGACCTTTTTTCTAGAAATGATCGCAATCCATTCAATTCTTTTCTTGGAGGTAGATATGGATAAGGAAAACCGTACAGTAATATCATATTGTAATGAAGATGTCAAGAATCAGTCGTGTGTGTACGCCAGTCGTGTGTGTAGTCAGTCGTGTGTGTACGCCCTGTGTCCAGTGTCCTTGTAGAATTTCATATTTTGTGTTTGAAGTAAATTCCATGATTTTTGAATTTATGGCACCGCAAACGTTGTAAAATGTGTTTCCTTTTTTAAACTACGCCTCATTGATGTAGTTAAAAATAGAAGGCCTATTTTACTACAGCCTACGGTACCTTCTTCCATTGTAAATTTTTTTTGAATACTTGTCATTTTTTTGCCAAAGATGGCTGCAATCATGATTACTTCTTTAAACTTTGTTTAATTTTCATTGGTGTACGCAATAGTACCTATGATATAAACTCAAATATTATGAGTTATTGAATACTCGTAGTATTTTTTAAAATATATCTATATCTAAATTTAAGGGAAAAGTAATTTCGATGAGGGAAACTTTATATATCCCAAGGAGTAATTTTGATGAGAGCCTAAGTTAAGGACTAGCAATATTAATCAGTTAAATATTTTTTTTTGGTTTCACATTAAATTCGATACGAAAAGGGATTTAAATTATTTAAGACAAAGCATAACTTTTATCATTCAGGAGGAATTTACTTTCATTAATATGATAGAAGAATTTTTTTGGTAAAATTACTTAATTGACTGAGTTAAAATTAAAAAAAAACATTATTTATAGAGAAGAAAACGAAAGGATGGAGAAATAGTAATGGATCATTGTTGTTTTATAAAACATTATTAGTTATCAAAGATGTAATTAGATGATAAAAGTATTGCATATCTTTTTGGTTATTTAATATTAAGAACTATGAACTTACAATTGTTAAATTATGAAATTACTTCTAAGATAAACGAAATTATTTTTATAATTTTGTTATAGTGTAGTTTACCTGAGAGATATTATTCGGAACACTGAAGATTATTTTATTTAAGGAGATTTAAGCGGGCTAGGTGTCGAAAATTCTATTCATAGAAATAATTACACATGGCAGCCCTAAACTCTATTTGCAAATAGAATGGTAAGTAATCTCATCGTAGCACTGTTACTTGCACGCTTTATGGTTCACCATTGATACTGATTAAAATATACATTAGTAGTATTTTGATTAACTTTATAGCTATTATTTCAGAGTAAAAATAACTACAATTGACACAGAAACTCGTGAATTGTGGTTTCTTATCAGCGTTATTGGTAACAAACTAGTTTCAACCTGAATGGCTTACTATTTATATTTAGTTATCGACTCAATTTAAAACGGAAAGGCTTAAAATATTTTTAGATTATATCATTAATATAATACATTACTTAGAGCGTATAAGCAAAGTTGAATTCAATTTTGTTAGTACATACAAAGATAAAAATTGATGTGTCATACTTTATTTCAGGAGTTTGTTCAATCAAACGAGTAGACAGAAAAAGTGCTCGTTGTCTTATCTGGTTGTCGTTAAACGACTAGACGGAGTATGACATTTGTATTCTTTCGGTTATAGGACAATAATAAAAGACTAGCATTAGCAACATAGGAACAACTCTGAATCACATCTCTGTATAATTTTGGTGCTTTGATATATTACATGCAAAGAGCAAGTGGCTAGGGATAAGATGTTCGAAAATTAAGATCAAATAATCATATCTTTTAGTGGTAAAATATTACAAACCAAGACTTGTGGATTTCTATCGGTTATAGGACAATAACAAAATACTAGCATTAGCAAGATAGGAACAACTCCAAATCACATCTCTGCATAATTTTGGTCCGTTGATAAATACATATAAAGAGCAAGTGGCTAGGGATAAGATGTACGACAATTAAGATCAAACAGCCATATCTTTTAGTGGTAAAATATTACAAACCAAGACTTTACTGGCTTCGCTACGTATTGTATACATGCAGAATCAACAAAGGTTAATATCTCTAACCGAAAATAGGTCAAAATCGATTTAAATTTGTGTACTTCGTTTGCGAAATTAGCGAATACAAAATTTGATCATTACTGTTGAATTTGCTTGATTATTTTTCAAATACTGTCTACAAACAACATCATTTTCAGTCAATATTAGGATGGAAATACCGTTTTATTTATGATTCGCCTTCCTATTGAAAAGTATCATTTCCTGGGACCACGCTTCCTATATATGGAGTTTTAATTAATTTACATATGTAATTTTATAGTTTCTCGTTCACCTTGAAATATAGCCTTGATGTATGTATATATGGAAACATAAAATGTACATTAGATATATAGCATGGGGACTGCCGACAGAAAGGAAAAGTTAATACTACGAAATAACAGTGGTTTTATAAAATTTTATAGAATTTTTAATTTTAGAATCCGCAATAAAAATATTATCGAACACCTAGAAATGTGTTTTACCACCCTAGTAAGATAACTTAAGTCGCTATGAAATACTCATCACATGATTCATTGCAGAGGTCAAATATTAAAAAAATTAAAAATAAATATCATCAAATCCGCAAACGTTAATATTGATGCGAATAGTGGAAATATTTGAAAATAAACGCTGTGTTTTTATAATTCGTTTTTCTGTTTAAAAATATTAATACATTTAGTACTCACCGTAGTACTGCACAGTGATCCTACAATTAAACAATTAAAATAATAACCAGACTAAAATACGATTTAAACATTGCACAGTATAGGCACATTAAATTTTCCACGTAGTTAATTTAACTTACATAGATTTATACAGTACTACTATTGCACAATAGGGTAGCCCTATATTTACATATATATTGCTATTACAGCATGTAGATGACGTGAACTCACAAGATGTTACCCATACAAAAAGCGTCTAACGCGCACATCATACTGTCCGGTTTATACTCATGCCTATAGAACAATTTATAGCTACAGATATACTGTTAACATTAACATGCTGGTAACGCGAAGATTTTCCCCTACCTAAAACTGCTCCACGCGCCTAAAGAAGTTTTCACTTCAAAACTTCCTTCACAATGTTGTTAATGACCTAAGAAGCAGTATTATGACTTTCAACTGAACAATTTAAAAATATAGTGCCTAAAATGTTTAGTGGTGACACATTATTTATTTTCGGAATATCTGTAAGGGATATAAAAAAAATTCTTTTAGTGATTCAAAATGATAGAAGCACTCAAAGTCAATAAGCTCTAATTGTTTAGGATATGTTTTATACTTCCCTGTAATTGTTAATTATTTCAGACTTTGGTACAGTGGTTCCATATTTCAATGCTACCGACACCTTTTCACCGGATTGTATTTTTTTGTTTTGTCCATTTTTTAAGTGGTTATAATCTATTACTTACGTAAGCAATCTGGCTACGTAACTAATTATGCTATGATAACTGACGATGTGCGTTTTATCTGATGATTCAGAAAATTGTTGCTACATCTATTTTTCGTTGTTTCGTATGTAAAATCTGATAGCTGTATGTTATCTTCTGATAACCTTTTAAATGCAAAGCTTTGTAATAAAATTATAATATCTGAAATACTGGTGCAATATTTTTAATTTAGGTCTTAGAAAGTACGACCATACTTCAGCACATTATCGATTGGAATCGGTAATATAACCGAACCATGCAGGTTGTATTGCTTTTTGGGGATCTGTGCTGAAACAAGGTACTATTATCATTTCATCATTTCCCCGTGGCCGTTCGTCCATTCACAATAGTCTCCTTTCTGAAATATTATATCTTTTTGGAAATAGATGCTGCATACGAAGATCTAGATTAATACATTAGTAATTACATGAGGAAAAATATTTTTAATACACTTCAAAATATATGTAAAGTGAAGGTCATCCATTCTGAGAAGTTATATTTTGTCTTTAGCTAGGTTTGGTCTTTTAAATTTTAATAGAGACTTCATTTATCTTCTAGTAACTCTCCCTTCTATTTTTTCAACCATAGGTTTAAGCAATATTAAACTTTCTAGATTGACTGGATTGGATTTCATTTAAAATTATTTCTGTTAACTAGCATCTTTAATTTCCGGAGATATAGACTACTATTGATGTAGAGCAACCAATACTGTAAATATATTTAAAATAATTTTCAGAGATGTAGACAACTTCTGAATTAAGCAATAAATACTATCTATATCTCTTGAAATAATTTAAAGAGATGTAGACAACTACTAATATAGGCAACAAATACTGTTTACATATCTTGAAATAATATGAAAGGAGTTAGACAACTACTTATATAATGACACCATTTGGTGAACCCACATTTGGATTTCGAGACGCATTTCGTCGGTTTCTATTAAAACTAGTGCCGGTAGCTTTGCCCATGCAGCGTGCATGCGACTTTCTTGATAATCATTAAAAACTTTTTTAATTACAAATTTTTATCAAAAACGACATTAGAAATTTATCCTAATGATTATCAATTTAGTACTTGGATGGAGCAATCCGTAATAAATCTATATATAATTAGCCGTGAGAAAATACTTTTCTTCGGATTTGAATGTAATATATTATATATTCTGGACCAATAGCGTTACAGATGTAGCAACGATTTTCATGCCAATTTGCCATAATTATATCCATGCAAAATAATGCATTATTCGCCTTGCTTTACGAATTCACAGGATTTCGGTAATAATGAGTGTCATTTTATACTTGGATGAAGCAATCCGTAATCAACTGATATATAATTAGCCATGAGAAAATAATTCCCTTTGGATTTGAACGTATTATAATGTATATTCAGGACCAGCAGCATTGCAGATGTAGCAACGATTCTTGTGCCAATTTGCCTATAACTTTACGTATACAGAATAGTGCGTTTTTCGTTTTTCTATTTTCATAATTTTGTTTTATTAGCAAGTTATTTTGAGTCACATAACGTTGATGTCAATGTGCACTTGAGATTTTAAAGGACATCTTGATTTTATCAAAATCAGTTGAGCAGCATTAAAGTTAATAACGGTCAACCTATATCTATAATAGTTGAATACATCTGCAAGAATTTTACTTATCAGTACAGATCCTCAACAATCCCCATACTTCACAATATTTTTGGTCCAAATTTAAATATTTGCTAAATGTGAACCAAAAATATCGCGAAGTACATTAACTTGAATAGCGTTTCAAAAACCAGAATATTATTTTTATGTAGTACTTGATGATATATCACATGATATATCACATGTAACTAGGTGGTGTATTATGGAATCACTAGTTCCAATTTACGTAGTGGGCTGGTAGTATCAATGGTTCAGTCCCCTAAAATATAATTATCATAATCATTATATAAAAGGGAACATTTGTTTGTTTTTCAGGGTTTGGCACAAAAATGGCTTATCTGACTGACAAGATATTTTTCACATTTCTGATTACAGGCCACTTTTCAAATGGCTGAAGATCCGTGATCGACGCCTCTGATAGCCCAAATTATCTTAGTGGCAAATTTAAAGATTTGTCTGCTCATGGCCTTGGGCTACGATCTGAAAGTTCACTCACCCTACTTATTCCTAAACATACCTCTACCACTTACGAAAAATTCTTCACTGTCCAAGCAGCAAAAATTAGAATCACCTGGATCCTGACATCAGGAAAATCGTATTTTCAAAGATCGAGTGAAAAAGTCCTGCATCTCCTGAAACCTTTTCCTTTGTGTCCTTGCCCTTTCCTGTCTTTCCCATTCCAAATCATGTCAATATTTTGTTTTCTTTTTTAATTTACTTTTGTATTCTTTTGTCTAATATGCTATGAAGAATTTTCATTGTAAAATCTCTTACAGTCTACCAACTAAATTTTAATACAAATTGTTATGGTTGACTGGAAGAGATTGCTCATGTAGCAATAAGTCCGCCATATGTACTACACATAAAAGTTAATAAATAAATAAGATATTTTTACCATCGAATACTTGGTATATAATATTTTCAGGATGAATGGGTAATGGTGAATCTATTATCTGTCACCCTTTCCAGTAATTGATGAAATATTTTAGAACATTTAGGTAGAATATATGGACACCCGGAAAAATTTTGCAGGGTATATAATGAGTAGGGCGTTTGATTTTCTGTCCAGTTAAGGGTGTATTTCCTTTCGGGATGTGA
This sequence comes from Druceiella hillmani, assembly GCA_039881145.1. Classification (NCBI taxonomy): domain Eukaryota; kingdom Metazoa; phylum Arthropoda; class Insecta; order Lepidoptera; family Hepialidae; genus Druceiella; species Druceiella hillmani. The sequence continues at coordinate 3,044,893 of JAYKKI010000040.1, read as the reverse complement.
TTAAAATCGACCTGTGACGTTTAGAATACCTTCAGTAGGGTATGTACATATTGCCGGAATATGATAGGGTGTCTAAGGAGTGCGGCATCTTATGTTCAGTTAAGGGTGTATTTAATACCTACTACTACCCAAGACTTAATGGTTGAGTGACGCCATCAGCAGCGGATGTAGTTATCTGTACAAACATATAACTGTAGTGTGCAATATATAGTTTTACAGCTGCATATTACACTTCGTCCTTTATTTTTATTTAAGTAATATAAATAAACATATTAAATGTGCTAAAATAAGTTATTATTTGTAAATCATATACTTATCATGCTAAAATTAAATTTAAGGTACTAACTCAAAAATAAAAACCATTTTTAAGTTTCCGATTTCATTACTTCAAGATTATTGATTTACGAAATTTAATTTTCCACCGGTTCGGAAATATTTGTTCTAAGGAAAACGGGCAAAAATTTAGCAGAGATGTTACTTTTTCAAATATATTTTAAAAACAATTATTCATCTTATGTGAAATATGAGATAAAAGATGGTTTTATACATCCTTTTAATTCACATCTTATGTCAGTTAAAAAAATGGTAGTTCTGAATTATTTGTCAGTACATATTTTAGGTTTTTAAATTTTTTTAAAAACTACTCCTTTATTCAAAATTAAACATATTGTAGTTCTAAATCAATAGACATATCATTTTCTAATATAATTTAATTTGATGAAAACTTGACATTGATTTTCACATTTAAGTAATTTTTCTTTTGCATTAACGTCAATTAACTATTAACTATAGTATAATGCTACAGTACAAATGAAACTATATTTATAACATCTGATTATAGATATAATAATATTCTTCCAAATTCTTGAAAAATTAATAATTTTCATCACTACCTTCATATGTAATTATTTTATCTAACTCTAAAAATTTACAACAATTACTACAAGATACCTTTTTAAGCATTGATCGAGCACAATAACCTAATAAATATACGAGAATAGGCAGAGAAAAAGAAATATTCAAATAATGATCTACATCAAGCGTGATATAGAAACAATGTTCACTGTTATCAAAGTAAAGTTCAATATTGTCAAAGCCATTATATTTAAAAATGCTATATCTATGGACCTAATAACCAGTTACATCTATCATACAATGTTATTTCTTTAATTGCAATTAAATATTATCAGCAAGTTATTTTCTCCTACTTTTCAAAACGTGCCTCTAAAGAATCTGTTTGTTTTTCCTGATAAACGTAAGTAAAATTAATTTCTTTAAAATAGTATTTAGCAAGTTATAACACACAGTGACTGAATGTAAACAAGTTAAACGAGTCTCCGCATTAAACTATCTAATTTATGGATTGATAAGATTTCCAAAAATTTAACCATACTAAATATATTTCCAAGTATTTGCAATTTTCTTGCCCTATTAAATATTACGTTTTTACATCATATCTTAATTTTTGTAACATTCCACCATTTTATTAAAATTTTAATAAAATTGCTTTTATTTTCGTGATGTCGGAATTTGACTTAATTTACTTGATTTAAGCCTGAGCTTCTAATAATATTTCACTACCTGGTTATTTTCTTTATCACACAACATTTTCAATTCTGAAAGTTGGACTATTGAATTGAAACCTTGGAATTGAATGGTGTTGGAATTGAAGGAAAATAGAACCTACTAGTTTTTTGTTACATAATTTAATTGTTAAGTAGGCAATATTTTCGAAATTGAAAATTTCCCTAATCATGCTACTAAATTTATAATTTACTTTTGAATGTCCTGGTGTTTCTTTTTTTTAAATATTCCTTCTGCAGTTCCAAAAATTCTTAATTTTAATTCAAATGAATCAATAATCTAAAAATTTCTTTCTTGATTTCTCTTAACTTAAATTTCATAAAATGTTTTTCCATTGACTTATATTTCTCCTTTAAATTTTTTATTATCTTGTTTAAATTATTAGGAAAATTATTCTCCCTTAAAATTTCGTTTCCTTCTTTCATAATTTTTTATGAGATCTTTTATTTGATGTTCTCATTTGTCTATTTACTATTTGAAAATTTAATTTCTGGAAAAAATAGACAATCTCACGCATTATTTAATGTTTCTATACATTCGTTTGCATAATCGTATAGAGCAGACATTGAAATAAGAAACAAAAAAGACATTAAAATAAGTAAAATATAAGTACTGTTTATTGAAACAAGAACCAAAACCTTAACTTCTAATATACTTATAATACGAAACAGATTCATAAAGGGCGTATTTATAATATAAAATTTTACATATATGTTAATCGGCGATGCTGGCACCGGCCTCAAAAATAAGGAACTTAGTTATTTATTTCGAATATGTAGGTATCTATTTCCCTTCTCCATATCCGATTCAATATCAGACTTTGCAAACTAATAACTAAAGTAAAAACTAACTAGTAGCAAATATATTAAATCATGTTTCATTTTCTACTATTCGTTAAGGAGTAGCATTATTCATCTTCAGAACTCATTATCAGTCCCTGGTCTGGTCGATGGTTCAGTCATTTCGTAAAGTAGACACTAGCAGTAGCAAATACCTTGAATTAAGGTTGATTTACTACCGTCTGGTAAGAAGTTCCATTGTCTATCTTCAGAACGCATCTTCAGACTTTGACATGGTCGATGGTAGTTATTTTGCAAAGTAACAACTACCGGTAGCAAATATTTTGAATCATATTTAATTTACTACTATCCGTTAAGGAGTTCCATTCTTCATCTCTCATCATCAGATCCGTGGTGTAGCTATATTGCAAAGTAACAACTACTAGTAGCAAATATGTTTAATCGCGTTAATTTACTAAAATTCGTTAAGAAGTATCCTTGTCCAACTTCAGAATTAATCATCAGGCTCTGTCCTGGTAAGAAGTGTAGTTATTTTGCATAGTAACAACTGCAATTTTTTAAGGAGTTCCTTCGTATATTTCCGGACTTCATTATCAGATCATCCTCATATTTATAGAGAATCTCCCGTAAAGTACCCTCTTTCAAATAAAAAAAAGAATCATCAAAGTCGATCCACTTGGTAAAGAATTATCACTGAACATACATAAAAAGATTACAAAGAATTGAGAATCTCTTCTTTTTTTGAGGTCGGTTAAAAATGGCAGTTTTTTTAAAACGAAAATAAATAATACATTGTTAATCCTTGTAGTGGGTAAAGATACCGCTACATTTATGTCATATTGCCAAGGCACAGAGCTCTGAGGTGAAATGAAATAAGTTGCAAAGTAGACACTCATTTTGATACCTGCAAAATCAACCCGTAAGCCAAAAATGTATATATCTTTCAAAGGACTCTCACAGTACTCATCTTCAACTCGAATTCCATTTTTTCTCCTACCAAAATTATATAATACATAACATGCTTTTACAATGTCGTCACGTTAGTTTGTGCATCCATTGTCCGGTGAAAAATGTGCTATTTATTGGCCAAAACATCAAACGCGCATTCCACCCTCCTTCGAGCACGGCATATTCTATAGTTGCATACACGTTGCTTCATGGATAAGTTTCTCCTAGAGTAAGGTCTCATTGTGTGTTTGAATTGGGCAAATGCTTCATCACCTATGATAACAAAAAGCATTGATTTTTCCATTTTCTTTATAAGGAAGAGTTTGTGCTTGTGGGACATTTAAATTACTTGCATTTAACTTCTCATCAAGTGCTGATTTTTTCAATATCAATCACCATAAGTCCCTACATCAACCGCTGTGAAGCAATAATCAGCGTCCATTGTAGCAGGTAATACAATTGACGAAAAGAGATCCAGAGTTTCCATATCCAGGCTTCTTTAATCCGATGTGTTTTCTATCAATTGCACTGATGAAATTAGGGAAATTTGTCTGAAGGTAAAATTGTTTTAGATTTTCTTTCCAATTTTTTATGGATTTTTTGTTGTCATGTATAATATTTAAAATTTTTGTTTAGAAATATAGTTTTTGATAACAAAAATTAAACTTATGTGTTTTTTTTTCAAGTACGTAATGAATATAGTCAAGTAATACAATAATTTTATACCCATCTCAAATCTAATATTTAATCAATAATATTCCTATTTATTTAATCTGCAATTGTCTGTGAAATACTGTAATATCAGATCAATGCTTCTTGTTTTTAAATATAATGTGATTAGTGACAAGCGAACACAATTAATGAAGTTACAATGTTATTCATAGTGTAATAAACGAAAATAATATTTTAAAATCCCATTTCGTAGCACTATTATGCTATTAAGACTATTAGTCATACTATACAGTAGCTTATATTCATATAATCTAATATATCTCCAAACGGATAAAGTATTTATGGCATTAGATGGTCTATCGAATATTATTGAATATGCGTATATTTTTTTGTAATGAAGAAGTATCATTAATGCAAAATGAAAGTTAAGTTTTTAATATACTATTTATTATAAAACCAACCAATATCACAGTTAGGTTAGTCAAATAGAAAAACAATACAAAACATACCAAAGGTCGTTGTTCCATGTTTCTGCGCACTAGAACATAGTTAATCGCAACGTATTTGTAATAATAATTAGCTGTTCTAACTATGATATGAAGTGACAATCATAATATATATATATATATATATATATATATATATATATATATATATATAGCAATAATAATTGTCATAACAAAAAATAATATTAGTGTGGCCAGGAAAAATTTAGAATTTTGTAATTTCCACGAATACCGATAAAGTTTGTATTATCGTTAACCTCGGTTTCTCTACCTGCTGTATATAAGGGATATATACTGTGCTCTGCTGGCATTTCCCATCAAGTGAAACTCGTGTCATAAAAAACGTATATTTGATAGACATTTAATATTTTTCAACTTATATGTATTGCGTAGTATACATGATTATTATATGCCCCAAAACTTTCCAATAATTATCATTAGCTATACGTGAGTCAGTTTTATAATTATAATTATATTTTATATCCATTTATGATTTCTTTAATAATAAATTTTCTTATACTTTATCTTTACTTATTATCAGACTAACAAATATGCGCCTACATTTTTTTTTACAAATCCGCAATGAACATATACATACAATTGTCATAAATATAATTTATAACAGGGGCGATATAGCTCAAACTTATTTTGCACGTAGATAGCGGCGGTATTAAGGCACTGGCTATTTTGTAATTAATTGCTAAGTAAATTTATATGAAGATTTTGTTAAATATTTATATGGATTATTGACATTTTATCTTTTTTTCTGAACGTATAGTATTGAAGTCTTCCTCATCAATTTTAGTACAATCTGTGAACTTATATATAGCTCACAGGTGGTACTAACATTTATTATTTAACTATTTAACTTAACGTACTCGTCTTAGGCTCTTAATTTATTATTTAACTATTTAACTAACGTACTCGTATTTTATTATTTAGCTTAACGTACTCGTCTTAGGCTCTTAATTTATTATTTAACTGTTTAACTAACGTAGTCGTATTTTATTATTTAACTTAACGTACTCGTCTTAGGCTCTTAATTTATTATTTAACTATTTAACTAACGTAGTCGTATTTTATTATTCAACTTAACGTACTCGTCTTAGGTTCGTTTCCAAATTTATTTCGCGCGGGTTATGGAAAAGAAGGTTCAGATTTTCGAATATATGGAAATACCATATATAGTAGGTGATAAAAAACTTCTAAATATTCTGATTATCATGAAATTCTATATGGAAATTATGTGCATAACGTGTGAATGAAATGAAGCGTTTATTAGATTGAAACCTTTTATTTAGTGCAGACAGCCAGTGTATAGTGCGCATTTTTGAGTTGAGATTCGAAATCATCATAACGTGTCACTTTAATGGTTCAAAATAATGTATGAAGACACTGCATATAATATGAAAATCTATAAAAAGGTCAATGGCGAGTATTATATTATAGTATTCGCTGTGTGCGTGGCTAACGTTTACGGTTATGCGTTTACGGTTAACGGCTTTTGTCTATGTTATGTAGTAGAAAATAACGAAAAATACAAGAAGAGTTTTTTCGTTTTGTTGAAGAATAATAAGAATAACCTAGATAAAAGTGCATTTATTCGCGGTACAGTTAGATTAGTTTATTTTGGGTACAAATATTTTTAGTGATATTTATAATTTCACTTTTTTTATAAAGGAAAAGAAAAGCTACTCATAAAAAAAACAATCATCATCATCATCATCAGTTCCTGTCGCTCCGGTCGGAGCATAGGGCAGACGTAAAATTTCTCCATTTGGTGCGGGCAGCGGCCAGTTGCTTAACCTCCCTCCAGGTCTTTCCAGCTGTCTTTGCTTCTTCCTGGACCGTTCTCTGCTAGGTCTTTCTTGGTCGGCCACGTCGTCTTGCTCCTTGGGGGTTCCATTCGAGGGCTGCCTTCTCGATGGCTTCGTCTCCCTTCACTTCCTCTCCCTAATCTGGTCTGCGATGGGTTTTTGGTCCGTTTCAGTTCACAAATCCTCGTTCCTCTTCACCTCCGGCCACCTCACGTTCATGATGCGGCGAAGGCATCTGTTCACGAAGACCTGTAGTTGGTGGGTGAGACCTTTGGAGACCCTCCACATCTCACAGCCTTACATCAGGATGAATTTGACGTTGGTGTTGAAGAGTCTGATCTTCGTCCTTTTGAAAATGGATCCACTTCTCCACACCGGGTATAGCTGGATGAACGCTCCATTTGTCTTTCTCGTCCTGCTCTTCACGACCTCCTCAGCTCCTCCGTCCCTCGTCATCATACTTCCGAGGTACTGAAACCTTCTAGACATTCTTGTCGCCCAGCTTCAGGGGTGTATCGACGGTGGTATTGAGGCGCCTCACTTTCGTCTTGCCAACGTTGATTTTGAGGCCCGCTCTCTCTGCTTCGGCCTGCACCCTCTTCAGCTTGTCGTCAATGTCTCTGAAGCACCCCGTCAGAAGACAAATGTCATCCGCGAAGTCGAGGTCCTCCAGCCTGTCCGTCATTCCCCACTGGATTCCTTGTCTTCTGCCATTTATAACTTTCCGCATCACTCTGTCAAGGACAAGCAGGAATAGTGTTGGGGAGAGGATGCACCACTGTCTTACGCCTGCATTGACGCTGATGGACTGCGTCAGGATTCCCTCGTGCAAGACTTGACACTGGTAGTCCGTGTACATCTCCTTGATGATGTTGAGGATTTTCATGGGAATGAAAATAAGCAATGCTTTATGCAAATGTATTGTCGGCCACCATTATTTTGACAAAAAATTAATTAAATACTGTTTTAATTTCCATCTGTCTGTTTCAAAGATTTTTTAGAAATCTTATTTTTATATATATTTGACTTTTTCATATTTTATAATTTTATTTACATTTGTTATCAATAAAATTGTGCCCGTATTTGAATATTTCGTATTTCGGACAATTTTTTGTTTCATGACTTTTTTAATTATATATAGAATCTGCGGTATTCGTAATAATATTTCCAATATTATTACGAATACCGCAGATTACTAAATGTAATTTCGTTTCAATTAATTTAAATTTAAATTTATTTCTTGAAAAAGTTAAAAAAAATTATTCAGGCATTAAATATTGGAAGCGAATTTTTTTCACATGTTTGATAGAGTGGAGTTTCATTTTATAGATCAAAAATAAAAAAGGTTTAAAATATAATTTTTAATTTTTAAACTCCGTTTAAAAAAAAATAAAAGCTTCAATCTGACACGCGATCTGTTCACCTTTCTAATTTTTCAATCATGGGTTTGAAAACCCTAAAATTGTTCTATGTGATAACTAATATTTGTTTAGAACTTTCACTTCTTGCTTTTAAACGTAATTGATGTTTGATGTTGAAACAATTACAAATTGATGCTAAGTATATAATTTCCTTACATGGAATGATTGACTCATATTATGCGACGTTTGGAATGTTAATTGGTATTTTGTAGCACATGGTCATTAAAGAAGAGAAAATAAATTTTTTTCTCGATTTCGGCAGCATACCATGTGCAATTCGTTTACAATTGTACAATTTGTTTCGATCGACAGTTTTCGAAGTTTATTTTTCTTATTATAAATACTAGTGACCCTTTTGCGGCTTTGTCCGAGTGTTATTAGTATTCACTGGGCTTTATTCGTTTTAAAAATATGATTTGCAAACGAATTTTTGGAACCCTCTGCAATACTGAAATACAAGAAAATACATGTTGTAGATATTGACGTTAATGCCATCATATCCATTGGTGTCCAGATATTAATCAAGCAGCAATCATTAAGTGTACTACTAAACATTTTTTTCCTACTTTCTCATATATCAATACAGGTCATTCTATTCTAATTTGTAATTTACTTTCTTAACTTCTGATAAAGATAGATTTGACTCTAAATAGCAAAAAAGTATTGCAGTAGGTGTACTTCTCCCACATATACACGTATTTCTCACTAATATTGTATTTTACGCGTGTTATAGTTTTTATTTATTAAGAGCGTAGTCGCGCCATATGCTACATTGTTCAAACGAAATGTCTATAGAAAAATTATTTTTCTATTTACATTGTATGATAGATAATGAGATTACGCTATAAAAATAGGAGAATGCGGGTTATAATATCAAGTTATTTTCAAGGTGATATAAGATTGTATTCGGTCTCGATACTAAATCATTTTTGATTGTTTTTTCAAAATAAACATAATGTAAAATTCTTTTTTTAATTATCTCTAAAAAGTAATGTCCAATCAATCTACAAAAAGCAGGAAAACTAAAAAATAGTTTAGTGGCTCATCAAAGTACGAAATAATGACATACTTACAAATTATATCCTGTGTGAAAAATGTCTGCTCGTTCTGTATAATAAAAAAAATATTGACTCCAAGACCCTTTTTCCTTTAACTAATTTCAAAGAACACGTGTCTTTCGCAAGCAAAGTCTTTCGTATCAGTACGGAAGTCTTGACTAAAGATGAATTAACTGTTTCAACTCAAATTGGGTTGACGATTCCTGCTATATTCATAAATGATATTATGTGATATGAAAATGGATGATGATATGGAGATACACAATACTGTCAAATTCCTTTCTAAATATATTAATAAAATACTAGTCTTGATTACATTTAGCTTGGAGAATGAACGTGATGATGTGTTGCCTTTTCAGTCGAGAGGAAATAGCAGATTAAAGAAAATAATTTCACCCAATCATAACATTTTGACACTATTTAAAACGTTTATGTTGTATTTTAAATTTTATTGTGAGGATGCGTTCACCAAAATACTATTGTACGGGGTTTCGTGTTATCTATGTGTCACTCGTCTGACAAGTGTACGAAATAATTTAATAGGAGAAAGCTCGAGACCACCTAGGAAAATCAATGAAGTATTTTTGAAAAAATTGTATCGGTCGAGTATACAGGGTAAGCTCAAACAAGTAAACGATTATTTACAGTTGTTGCTTTTCAACGTTTTAGGGTCAACTCGAGTTGCAGGCTTCAGATTTGTTATTGGTGTATATTATTCGATCTAGTGCGTAACATTTAAAAGCCGATCCTTGCTGGAAAGTGATCAAATAAGAAATTAGGTTTTAAAGGAGCCTTTATTAGTATTTTCTTCTTAAATTACCAGATATACTCAACTTGTGTATTAAATCCAAGAAGCTTACGTAATAACATCGAGTATTTCATGAAAACGAGCAACAAGAGAATTGTCACAGTTAAACACTTAGGGGAAATTCAAACTAGGGATGATAAATTATTTTCAAGAGTATCATGGATGGAGCTGATGTTGTTTAGTTTGTTCCTTGTATTTTTAGGCGATATAGGACTAACGTTTTTATAGGTAATATCGAAATTTTATAAAGGAGAAATACCTTTCCAGTTACTTCATTCCGTAATGTAGCAACATTATTTCCGATAGCTAAAACTGATTATTTAACTTTTTAAAATCTTTTTAGACCTGGAATACCGTGAACTTATAGTAAATAATATGTTAGAATAAAGCGATGAAGCCTTTTGTTATTAAAGGCAATATTTTTATTTTGTGAGATGAACACATACGTTCAGAAAAATGTATGGATGAAACGACGACTTAGTGATGAAAAGTGGCTAAACAATGATAGAACCATAAATCACTTCCTCTTTTCTGGAGACTTATATAATATTCGTTTAATTGTTTTGTTAGAAATCAGAGCTGATTAAATTAGGGTATACATAGACCTTTCTTATATATGGTACTAGATTGAAATAAAACAATCAGTTACTGTGAACCTGCTATTTTAATTAGCCCAGGAGTATTCAATTCTTTAGTTAACTAAGAATAAATTACCGAAGATAATATAAAAATTCCCTATTCTTTTTGCATTATTTTGTCTACGATCGATGGATTAATTTATTTTGTTTATTTGAACATTGATGACGAATACATTGAATCATACAATGCCATAATACCATACAATAATATACGTATGAATACATAATCCTATTAGTTTTAATCCTGTTTATCCAGTTTTGTAACATTTTTATTGCCGTTTTTTTCTTATATTACATTTACGATAAGATAAATACGAGTTTTATCTATATAAGTAAATTTTACTCCTGTTCAATATAATATGTCAATTAGCTTCTCTTTAAAATAGTATGTAAATTAGTTTTCAATTCAATGAACAGGCCAAATTATTGATTTTGAGTGAGATCAATATTTTAAACCATCATGTATTTTAAAATAATTTTTACCATTTGCGTCTTTGTGTATTGTGCAATGGGAGAATTTCCATTGTCACGCAGTAATACGCTGAATGTCAACAATTTGGACCTTAAAAGAGTAAGTTTGATTTTGTTTTTAGAATAATTTTTTTTAAATATAATGTCATGTCACGTTCTGTGAAAAGAGTGTCACGTGGAAACGTGGCTACGTTAAGAAACGTTAAGAACTTTCAGTAAAGGTAGTTTACGTTAAGGTTATTTTTGATGTTGTCTAACGCCAACTTGACGAACAGTAACCTTCTCAGTCCTTGTGTTTCTCACATCCTTGGTCAGTTCTAGAATTTTTGGCATAAAAATAATTTACAAAAATGAAATTAAAATTTATATTATGGTTCTTTTTTCAGTATAAGTGTGAAGAATTGTGAGATTGTCTAACATAAAGTTTTCATACATCTTTATAATATAACCATAAAGATGCGATAGGCTACGTTTGTGGAGCGTTTGGGTTATATATTATATTATATTAGTCATATATATATATATATATATATATATATATATAATATTAGTCAGATATAGCACTCTTCATATAACGAGGTTCCTATATTGTTATATCTTTATAACATATTGAAACTGCATAAAAAAGAGTTAGTTTTGCTGCTTCAATAAAATAAGATTTTTCTAAAATTACCTTCTTTTTTGTCATATATTATTTTTTGTGCTTTCTGTATTGTTTAGATTTTTTTTCCTGTTATTTTATTTTCCACAGCTTGATTAAATAATACGCAGAAAAATAATCGGTTTATTCTCTTTCAACGGTGTATATTACATATATCTGGAACAATGGAAAATTCGCATACAGCGAATGATTTTATTGTGATATTTCTAGTTTACATAATTTATGCATGGATTATGGTCATTTGGAATACTTTTATCGGTAGCATGGAATATAAACATAAATTTCTTAAAATATTAGTTTGCAATAACTCACCTTTCTGGCATAAAAAATTAATGACTTAAACCTAAAAAAATATTTACATCTGCAGAACGGCTGAACCTATTTCAATAAAGTAATTGTATGTGATGATTGAGACACTATTAAAAACACTATTATAAAAATATTTCTGTGATAAATTATTACATAAAAATAAAATTACCATTTTATTATTAACAAATATTTTTTTTAGTTTTCGATTTTTGGTTGATTTTTGGAAATGAGCCTCACCTCTGCCCGGCATCTCACGATGGTTCACAATTTTCTCAGACATTATAAGTTTATATGCTCGATGTACAAATCGTAATTTGGGATAATAATAAAGTGTATGAACGCTAAATATCTCAATACCTAACACTCAACAATATTTTTATCGGAATTTAAGTAATTTTTTAAATACATTTTAACTATTATGATATATATTATCGAAATTAGTAATTTATTTATCTTATAATTAGAAAATTATTTTTAATTTCTTACCAACTGAAGTGTTTAAAATTAACGTGATTTATGAGGAGAGTTCAATATATGCCGTTTTTATCTGACTACAGCCTTTTAATATTTCTGTTGTACAATTCAGTTATTAAATTTTTATAGTTATTACATATCATCGTAATAAACTCAACAAAATTAAAGGGTTGAACAATATTATTTTTCTTAAATATATTTTTTAATAAATTCAATTTTACGAAAAAATTATCGTTTGACATAAAATAAACCACGTTAGAATATATTAGATTAAAATTGTCTTTTTAATCATAAATTTAATAAAATATTTTTTAAAGCATAAATGTTACAATTTTTTTTGAGGCATGAACCCGACAGTTCGACCTCATTATCTTACTTGTTGGGTAATGCGTTGATTAGTCGGCAGTGATAAGTTCATAATTTATTTTAGAAAAAAAAATTAAATTATCGTTCGAGTGTCATCAAATTTGTAATGAATAAAGCATGATATGGTCAATTTAAAAACTAATGGAATATCATATTACATGTATGTAAACGTTTTAATTAAACTCCGATGATCTTTTAACTTCTTTGATGTAATCCCGCAGATTAAACTACATGTGGAATATATGTAAACAATTTTAGGTTTTCAGCCATTTTGGACGATAATGGGTAATATTTTATACTAGAAAAAATTGTAAAGTTATATTTATCAGTCATAAATTTTTCAAAACGTGACTAAGAAAAAAAAAGGCAAAAAATGAGGAAACACGAATTTTGACGTTGATTGCGACGTTAAAATAAATATTGTGACTAAGGAAATAAAAAATATTTAATGTGAAATCATTAAAGGTTCAAATTGTATTGTTATCCGATTATTATATTTGTTATTCGATCATTTTTTTACGAGTTACGGGCAGTTTAAATTCAAAACTGAGTTTTTTTACGTTTTAACTTTGCTGAGTTTTTTTTACTCTTGAAGTTCCAATTAATGGATTTTATAAGAAAATTTTATTTTAGCCTGTAAAATATAGTGAATTTTTAAAATATTACAACTAATCTTATGACTCTGTAGGAGAAATAGATAAAAAGCAATTTAAAAATTAATTAAAAAGTATGAAATGTTAAAAATTATTGTAGGTTATTCTAGCGATATCCGCGTCTTTTATTTATAATATTCTTATATTTTTGTTAAAATATTACATAACGAATTAAAATTCAAAGCTAGAAATGATTAACTTTATAGCTAAAAGTAATAGTTGGATGTAGAGACTATATATGTTCAATAGAAAGACGTGCTAAATGAATAATTTTATTCGAAATTAATTATTAGCCTCTTATTTTCACTTGAGTTTGGTAAATGGACAAAGATAACACGTGAAATAAGTGTTATATTTTGCTCACATAAAGTCAATTAAATTAAGTGAAGCGTGTTATGCTGTCATTATATCATATGCGACACGTAGAGTTAGTTGGGGATGCCCCACCTTGATTTGTTTTAAAAATGACCCATACTGCTTTACGTAATTGGTTGTCGTAAATTATTTTTAATGACGATTCCCATTGAAAGTCTCGAACGAAGTAAAATTACATTTCTTGAACTCTCTGATTTCTGTACAAAAGTTTAATCGAAATATAATCTATTTAACCTTTTTATTTCCTTCACAAAATAAGTCAAAGATTTTGTATGTTTGTGAATAATTAAAAAAAATATTTTAATCTTCGAATTCATGCCTTTTTTTAAAATTTTCTAATATGATTTGATCAAAAAGTTAGAGGTTATAAGACTGTTATAAATAACTGTGTAATAAAAAAATCGACCTTGTAAATACAGAAAAGTAAAAATAATAGACTTTCATGTTGCTAACGCCTTCTCTGATTGATAGATTTAAAGTAGGTGCAAACAGGCTTTTGGGAATCGGTGCTAAATAATATAAGGTAAACCTGTAGTAGTATGTCTACTCTGATAAGTGTCGGATACGAGGGACGACGATGCCGGACACTTCTGAAGTTTATATCAGCAAATCAGCGACTGGAACGGGCGCACTACGGGGCATACGTCATTGCGAGCCGTCATGTGAAGCATATTTTTGTGAAATATTATTTTTATAGATTCGTTGGGGATATTTATCACCTTTATGTATTTTTTTGATTCGTGATGGAGTCTTTGTTTTCGATTTCATATTGATGACGTTAACTGTCATCCAGTTTTTGTAACATCGACCTCAAAAGAATGTTAAATGGAGGGTCGTAGACAAGTAGAGATGAATACAGAACTACTAATAAGACTTACGAAGACCTTTGGAATATGATTTTTTTTGCTTCATTGTAGTCGATGCTTCACGGTTCTGTGTAACTGTTTACTAACCTACCTACCCACTCTCTAATACTTATTGTACTAACTTAATATCCCAGTTGCTTCACGATTTTGTACATACTTGTGCAATATTTACCAACTTACCTAATAATATCCTAATTACGTCATGCCTTGGTTTATATGTGTACGTACTTAACTGCTTTATTACTTTATTAATTAAGTTAATACAAGTCGAATGAATCAAAACTGGTGGATTTATCGTTGAGGGGTTCCATTTGCAATCGAATCACAGTTTCTAACCTAAAGACTCGTCAAAACTAATGAAACGATTTCAAAATTGATAAATCTGCTTCTCACGATTGATGATCTCTTTTACCACTCTCTGGATCCATCTTCTCATATCTTTCTCTGGATCTATAATTACTGCACGTATAAAGAAAAGAAAAATAAGTTCAAACCCGATTTAAATTTATTTAAGTTGTTTTGTTATTTCATCCGTCGAGGTTTCTTCAGGATAACTCTGGAGTGCATTATCTCTTCCTGATCATATGGATAAGGAATTTCCCGGGAAGTAGGTCTTACTATTTAAAAAAAGAATTTTCAAAATCAGTCTAGTTTTAAAAAATATGAGTGAATAAATAATAAAAAATATATACACAGGTCGAATAAAAACCCCCAATTGTTTTAAGTCGATCAAAAATATTCGAACGACGTTATATTCATTTGATAGTGTCAATGGTATCCTAATTCTTTGAGGTAATTTGAATATTTATATCGTTAACAAATTTTTAACACGATTGAATTAAGAATGTTTTCACTCTATTATTAAATATTTACATCTAACGCTATTTATTAGTTTATTGATATTTTTGTTTATTTAAGTAACTTTGTTAAACTAAGTGTTAGAAATAATATTTATGTTATTGTGAACAGGATCCAATGTAAACTAAGTGTTAGAAATAATATTTATGTTATTGTGAACAGGATCCAATATAAACTAAGTGTTAGAAATAATATTTATGTTATTGTGAACAAGTTCCAATGTAAACTAAGTGTTAGAAATAATATTTATGTTATTGTGAACAGGTTCCAATGTAAACTAAGTTTTAGAAATAATATTTATTTATGTTATTGTGAACAGGTTCCCATGTAAACTAAATGTTAGAAATAATATTTCTGTTATTGTGAACAGGTTCCAATGTAAACTAAGTGTTAGAAATAATATTTATGTTATTATGAACAGGTTCCAATATAAACTAAGTGTTAGAAATAATGTTTATTTTATTGTGAACAAGTTGCAATGTAAATGATTATAATACGTTTAATGTCTCGACTTAGAGTCTTGACTTACTTTATTATCTTTTGTATATTGAAATTGGCTAATCTAGTTTCAAGGTACGTGGTACGAGATCGAAGTTGCCAACAGCAATAATAATATACCCAATTCTATCTGCGGACGATTGGACATGGAATTCCAAACATCGGCAAGATTATCCATACTGTTATATAAGAGCTCACGCATAATCAACGATGAGTTGATGTATGAGTCTGGATACGTTGTGACGAATCCACTTATCTCCGCAAAAGCTAACTTCGTGTTAACACAGGGTGAGTAATTATTATTGAGATATACTTTAACTTTAGTTTGGTTTATTCTATGTATATATCTTAGCATTATAAAAATGTATTTGCAATAACTGTTAGCATAAATAACTCAACTGCACTTAATATATATCTACTTTTAAAGGCATGTAGATAGCGATGGTCGTTGAAAATAAAGATTCACAAATTACTTATGGTATTATTGTATGTCTTTGTGTATTTAGAATTATTTTTACCATGTTTATTTGCTGCTTCATATTTCCTTCTCATGTTACACATACACCTCTTTAGTTTATTAATGCAGGTCGACTAAATTATCGCAGTACTTATTAAATGCCGTTAGTTTGATTTTTTATCATTTTTGACTTAGGTAGTGGGAATACGTTATGGTGGTGGAAAAGTACAAAGCGTTTTGAAGGTTTATATTTGACAAAGAAAGGATCATGTAAAAAAATAGGAATATTGTGAAATATTAATATTCAATTAATGGAATATTGTACAATTATATTTTAAGAATATCCTTAGTGATATTTCACCTCATGCCCATTCGATGCAATGTCATCTGCGAATTCGTTGAATGCAGTGGTACTCGTTTCAAGTAATTAAATTCTGCGTTTCATTGTAATTTTATCCCAATAGATATAAACCCGGAAGAGTTTGTGATATTGTGAGATAAGGACAGGAAATAATAAGGATTCCGGTTTCGCCATTGGCTTACGGCACCTAAAAACTAATTTTGGCACATAATTTTTACTTCAAACAGCCCACCTGAAGATGTTGTCATGCAACGAAACCTATCATGGTTAAGAATTTAAATAAAGTAGATATTAACTAGATCGCGTAGTTTCATTTTCTTGTTAATAAAAATTAAATGATAATGAATTTGCATGAACTTAACGTCAAATATATATATATATATAAATATATATATATATATATTTTTTTTTTTTTTTTTTTATTTTACAATTTTTGTTAAAACTAGTTATATAACTAACGATTAATTTGTTTCTGAATCAATATACTATGTTCTGACTAAACTAAGGTTTTCCTTTGTATCACTTAGTGTTGTCTAACAAGCTCAAAAGTTTTTATTCTTTTGAGTCTTCTAATACTATTTTGCATTGAGAGTTTGGACACTTCTGAATTAATGTGGTTTTGAAGTCTCTTTTGTTGAGAACTAGCAAATCTACTAATAATATCGTCTACCATCTCCATCTCAAGATCGCGATGGAGATCACAGTTACAGACATACCAAGGCGCGTTAACTACACCCTTAAGCTCTTGGTTTTGTAATCTTTGTATCACTTGGATATTAGACTTACTGGCGCAGCCCCACAGCTGTGTTCCATAACTTCAAATTGGGCGTAGGACTTGCTTATACAAAATAAGCTTGTTGTATGTTGAAAGCTCAGAATTACGACCAAGTAACCAATACATTTTTCTGAACTTGATATTAAGTTCGTCGCGTTTCTTCTTCATATGTTCTTTCCACAGAAGCTTGGCGTCGAGAGTCATACCAAGATATTTAGCGGTGTTTGCGTATGGTAATTGAGTGCCATTAATAAAGACTGGTTGTTGTGTTATCTTTTTATTTGTAAAGTTGATATGTGTTGATTTGGATTCCTTTAATTTAATGCGCCATTTTTTTGTCCAGATGGCTACTTTGTAGAGAGCAGATTGCAATTCTCTAGTTGAACCTTCCACAGTCTCTCCCACTGCCATTATTGCCGTATCATCTGCAAAAGTGGCTGTTGTTCTATATAACGTTGTTGGAACATCATTAAAGTATAGCAAATACAAAACTGGGCCTAGAACACTACCTTGAGGGGTCCCAGCCTTAATCAGCTTCAAGTCTGAATACGAGTCTTCGTATTTAATCCGAAAATGTCGATTAGTCCGATAGGATTTTAAGAGTTGCGCCAAATATATTCAACTAATTTTGTATTATTCGTTTAGCTGTGATATTAATATAAGAAACAAAGAAAACATAAAAAATATTTTAGCGTAATCAAACAGAGAGACGGACAGCAAGGTGATATTATATATATTCTGTTTTACAAATGTGTTGCTTTTTAGTGCAGTATAAGATTTAGGTATTGAGGGAGGAGACGAAGTAATTTAGATCGGTATGAGTTTTCGTGTCTACAACAATGTTACATGTATGGATCATTAGTTATTTCTATATGATTCGCTCGGTCATCCTATTCACCTCGTTTCACCCTATTTGAGACACAATTTAAGTACTTACAGGATAAAGCAACAGAAGAAAGAAAATATATGTAATAAGATCATTACGGAACATCCCCTGATAAGGGACAGAACGTAGAAGAGTGACGCTCCATAATCCTCATAGCTTATAAGACTAAGATATGACATGTATCATCATAGCTTATCTTACTAGAAAATGGTACAATATAGTAATAGATTAACAAAATTTTAAACTATGAATTTCTAACAATTTTCTTTGTTGTTCCAGGCGATGTTACAATAAAAGAAATAAGTGTTCTAGTTACTGACTACATCAATTATGCACTTTTGCTAATACGTCTTGAAAATGATGACACGACAAATGGTATGTATACTCCTTTTTTATAAAATTTAACTACATTTCTTCGTATACGAATTAGCACTGGGTATGTATAAAAGTTCAGAGGATATGTATTACAATATACAGAACGTAGGCTTAATATTTATTTTAAACGTAATCGTAAATATACCAGGATATGTGAATTTTTTATATTTTAAGTTATAAATATATCCATGAAATAAAATTATGGTTATTTTCTAAACGGAGTATAATGCCCCGATATCAAATGTCCATTTTTCCTGTAAGTATATATACAAACTAGAAACCTTTTGTGGATTCGTTACGAATATAACTGTGTTATTATATTTAGTATTAAATGGAATATTCTAATTAATTTGTACACAAGCACTGAAAAAAATGTATATTTTTACAAACCTTTCATATTAGTAAAAGGGGAAATGAAGCATACACGCTATAAGCAATAAAAATATTTCATAATAATTGCTATGAGATGATCATAGTAGATTTATATTTAATATATATAACCTTTAGAAATATTTATAGTAATTTCGTTCTAAATTATAATGATTTAAAAGAAATAGTTCAAAATATATTGAACACTAAAATAAATATTTGTTGTAATTTAAAACAAAAGATTGATTTAAAATACGATATTGTGTAAAATGCGTTACGACATTCATATTTGATTTTAATATTCGATCCAAAGAAAAAAAAGAGTTGAAATTTAATTAAACTAATTATTAAATAAAAAAAGCAAACGGAAATCGAAAAAAAAAACTGAATCATTTTCATATGATTGTTGAAGTTTGTGCCACTGTTTTACAACAGTATAAAAACAGTGTAAAGATTTTCATTGCACTTTTAAAAACTGACATGCAATTAGGAACATTAAATGAAATTTAACCTAATTTTACAGAAATTTCCTTAAAACTCTCTCGTTCACGAAATGGACTTGATACAGAATCAGTAAACGCTATCGATGCAGCAGTGGCAGCTAATACACATACATCAGGTCTGACATGGCGGCAGATGAATCAGTCTATAAATACTTGTGGCAGTTGGGTTGTGACATTTCCCCCTGTGGTGATCGGTTTAGGGGTTGCACCAGGGATAATAGGGGGGCCTATTTCTGGCATCGGAGTGATTGGTAACGGTTCAGGGGTTATTACAATCGCCCCGGCTTTAATCCTTGCCACTTTCTCGTTTGTCATTGTTATCAGAGAATATTTATAAATAATTTTCTTTACAAAGCTGTAAACATTTTGAATTAATCATTTTCATTGTTTTATTGTAATAAATTTCACTGACGTTTCACTTTTTCCTTTGTATTTCTTATGCCCATAGGTGCTGTTATTAGAACTGATAATA
This sequence comes from Druceiella hillmani, assembly GCA_039881145.1. NCBI lineage: Eukaryota > Metazoa > Arthropoda > Insecta > Lepidoptera > Hepialidae > Druceiella > Druceiella hillmani. The sequence goes on along the minus strand of JAYKKI010000040.1, from coordinate 3,024,912 downwards.
TTGATTCGAAATTGATCTTGTGGAAGAATTATTTGATATTAAAAAGAAGTTGAAGAGTAATATCTATGAAAACCTTATGACTTAAAAAAACGCTGATTCTTAGTTATCATTAATACCTGACTTAATTATACTTTTCTATTTACGATGCTTCACCACTGATATATTAATATAATGCAAATAGTTTAGTCATCTTTTTCAGAAACTGACGTTCGAAAAATATTTTCTACCCAAGTAGACTTCACTGACAGTTTTACAGTTTGTTTTCTTTTACATGCATCCTATAACAATGCATCTCATGTCAAGAGATGCATTATTATTCATTATACTTCATTACAATAAAATATGTAGTTACGGAAATCGTTAAATTTGTTTAGACGGTCCATCGGTAATATTTTTAATATAAAAAAGTTAAAAAAAATTTCTTGAAACTAATGTTCACACGCACAGATTTATCATATTCTGTTATGGTGGTAGGCATAGAGGTAAGGCGTTATGGGTTTTGTGTGTCCATATTTTATTTCAATAAAAATTTCTTTTCCAAACTCGCAAAATGATTTATTGCTTTTCAATATGGATAATGAAGTTTTATTTTTCGCTTAAGAGACGAATTGAATTTTACTATTTGTACAAATTTTTCTTGTTCGTCAGTAGATTGAGGTATGAAATATGGCACAATTAAAAAAAAATTGATTTCATTACTTGAACGTTTGGCGATCCGATCGCCCACTCGCGCATGTGAAACCGAACGACTTTGCCCCAGTCACTACGGTACTGACACTCATTGGTACATACCGGTATTTGTGTATTAAGAACAAATCTGGAGAAGGAAGTACATTCATTTTAGTCATACGCTCCCTGAAATCCAAAGAGATTTTTTATGAAATATTTATTCGGCACCATGAATACTATCAAGAAAGTTTCTGAAAGATAACGAAAATATTGTCAAACAAGTTAATGTTTGTTTAGCTTTAAGCAATTTTAGAGTCAGATAAGCACACACAGACATATTCGTTTTATATCATTTATTCAATCAACGCTAGTTTTTAATTTGTAGATTAAAATAAGTGCGCAGTTATTACCCATAGCAAAAGTGTCAATATTAACACATGCCTTAAAATTTTCTCATTTGAGGGACGAAAATTATTTAATAAAATTATGTTTATATATTACCTTAGGATGAGACATTAATAAAAATCAGTTGAGCAGTAGAATGATTTTAGAGACATGACAAGTTAAATTAGTATATATAATTGAACCTAAGTGCACGTAAGTGAATAATAAATATATCGAGAAATAAAGTTACGTGTAGATATAACTCCATTAATATACATATCTAATTTAGTATCAAATACCAAGAAATGATTTTTGGATTCTCATGTTTCAAAAATTGTGAGTAATGTAGAAAATATTGAATGATTTTCAATTTTATTTCGCCTGAAAGTAAAAAAATTCAATGAGTTTTAATTAGTTTTCTTTAAATTTGCTTTGAATAATTTTTATAATAAGTATTAAATTTAATATAATCAATGAACTGAAAATGTATAATAAATACATTATAAAATTAACATCTACATAAATATTTTAAAAAATATATATTAATTTACTTTATAAATAACATAACAATTGACAAATTCAACGAGTTATATATTATAATGATTAATTTAGATTTTTTTTTGGGGTTAAGAGCCCATTACCAGTTTGGCGTAATTTAACTTAATGGAAATGCCAGTAATTGAAGATGTTGAAACTTGATCGGTCCCAACACCACAACGATGATCTATATCTTCAAAGTACGAGAGAAAATCAAAAAGTTCGCGGAATGGGCTGGAAGGAAGGTCAAAAAGGAAACGTGGTGCTATTTTTACTTTTCAATGTATTCTCTGTTAGCCCTGTATTCTCTCTTAACATTGCTGTCGATTAATTTATTTATATCCTCAAAAAAAAACTGTTTTCTCTTTATCTTGAAAATAAGTTGAGGTTGCAGATTTAACCCCTTAATTTTTGCTGATTTTTTCCACGATTCTCTTTTTTCATTTTTGGAAACCGACAATAGTCCCAGGTGACCAAGTTTAGGCTGTAAGTTGGGTGTTATAATATTTTAAACCTGTACTTGTTGAAGGGCAGTCATCGCTCTTGTATATGGGTGCATTGTCGTATAAAAGTAGCACATCCATCGCTAATTTTCCTCGGTTTTTTTCTTCAATGTTTTTCTAAGCTCTAATAGATCAGCGTAGTACTCTTCCGTTATAGAAACACCCTTATCGCTTAAGTTAACGAGCAGGATATTTTCTGCGTCCCAGAAAATCGTAATAATGACTTTTGTGACACATTGCGACACCTTAAACTCCTTTCGGGATGGGGTACTCTTTTGACGCCACTGTATGGTACCTTACTTGAATTCAGCCTCGTAATGATGAACTCAGGTTTCGACACCTTTAACAATTTGGTTCAAAATTTAATCTCTTCTCTACGGATATCCACCATCGACATGTTATTACTTCTGCGGTGACGTGAGCATTTGCTTCACCCATATTCCACTAACTTTTCCCATATTAAGATGGCCACGGAGAATATGCGCAAAGATTGTAGAAAATACTCGAACCGTTTCTCTTAACTGCTTCTTCTTTAATTACATATCTTCCGATATAATTTTTCAGCTTTTTAAACAATGTTCGAGGAGATGGCCTTGAATGAGTGATTGTCTGAGCTCGGGTCGTCTTCGATTGAATCTCTTCTAGCTTTCTTTGAAGAGATTATGCTAGTTTATACCATATAATGACGACATTTCAGTCAAAATGACTTGTGGTATTCTTCCTTGTTTTGTCAGGAACTTAATGACAGCTTGAAATTCGATTTTCTCCATAGTCGATGATTCCTTGTAGAATAAGTTGCTTGATCGATAATAAATCAGAGATTGATGACAAAATTAATCTGAAACCGATTGTATATACCTACTTGTAATACATTTTTATTAGTGACTATGTATGTAAGCAATCTCAATCTCTCGCCATCTCCTTCATTCCGCGAACATTTTAACTCATCCTCGTAGGTAACAAGATCTTAATCCTTCACCATTTTATTTACCTTTGTATTCGACAAAAGAAGTCACTTGCTATTAGTAATATGTTGGATATTCGTTTAGTCATATAATGTGGTTTAGTCATTTATGGTGGTAGTGTCCGGATTAGCCTCCGGATATGAACATCTGGTTTGTACGTGCTACATTAAATACGGATCTTAAACGGGTTTAATATACATTAATTCGATGTTAATTTAAAATTCTGTTGCTTTATCACATATTGTCTGTATTACGTAATTTAAGGCATATACTTATTCAAACAGCAATAAATGTAGTTCTTCAGCAAATTGTTAATATAAATGAAACATTATAATATAAATAAAAATTCAAACGGTATATGAAATGGTATCAACTTTAGACCGTTGAAATTTGTATTAATGTTCAATATAATTTTCTATTTGAAAAGTAATATTTATACAATAACATAATATATAATTGAAATATTTTAATATAAATAAAAATTCAAACGATTTATGAAATGGTAACAACTTCAGACCGTTGAAATTTTTATTAATGTTCAATATCATTTTCTGTTTGAAAAGTAATATTTATACAATAACGTAACATATAATTGAAACATTTTAATATAAATAAAAATTCATACGATTTATGAAATGGTAACAACTTTAGACCGTTGACATTTTTATTAATGTTCAATATCATTTTCTGTTTGAAAAGTAATATTTATACAATAACATAACATATAATTGAAACATTTTAATATAAATAAAAATTCAAACGATTTATGAAATGGTAGCAACTTCAGACCGTTGCCATTTTTATTAATGTTCAATATCATTTTCTGTTTGAAAAGTAATATTTATACAATAACATAACATATAATTGAAACATTTTAATATAAATAAAAATTCAAACGATTTATGAAATGGTAGCAACTTCAGACCGTTGAAATTTTTATTAATGTTCAATATCATTTTCTGTTTGAAAAGTAATATTTATACAATAACATAACATATAATTGAAACATTTTAATATAAATAAAAATTCCAACGATTTATGAAATGGTAACAACTTCAGACAGTTGAAATCTTTATTAATGTTCAATATAATTTTCTGTTTCAAAAGTAATATTTATACAATAACATAACATATAATTGAAACATTTTAATATAAATAAAAATTCCAGTGATTTATGAAATGGTAACAACTTCAGACCGTTGAAATTTTTATTAATGTTCAATATAATTTTCTGTTTGAAAAGTAATATTTATACAATAACATAATAATAATATTTATATAATAATACTTTACAATCATTCTGAAATAAATAATGGAAGTGATTTTTACATTTTTACTTCATAACTAGTATTATTAGATAAAAATTCATTAAACAATGAGAAAAACTTTAAAAAAAATCTTTAAAAATTTACAATAGTCTCATATGATAATATTAAGCTTAATGTAATACATACATTTCAATTTTTAGTATTGTGTCCAATTTTTTTTTCTCGTGAACCTGATTCCTAGAGGCATGTTCATAGTTGGTGGATAGAGAATGTTAGGTGCCTCGTAAGTGGCATCTGGTGGTTTCACTTGCGAAATAAAATAACTCCCGTCGACCAGCAAGTCGAAGAAAGTAATTTGTATCAAATCTCTTTATTAAACTACTCTGAATTGCTCTGACGGAATTAAGGTAATAAACTATAATGCTGTGCGTTAGGTCTCGATGAATAGAAAGGTAACGGTGGAGCATCTAAACAAGAAAAGATCAACGGAATGGCCAAGTTTTGTGGTGAAGTTTAGGTCGATTTATTAATTCATGTTAAAATAAATGTAATCACGTTATTTGCAAATGTGCAACACATTATTTAAAATTTAGTTTTTGAGAGGCCAAAATGGGTACGCTTAGCGCAGGGACTGCGTTTGTGATTTTTTTTAATAATATCACAAATGCGGAACTACTTTCATGACAAAACATATATATCAAGGAATATTATTAAATAAAGAATTGTATCCATACGAGGTAGAAGCAGACTGGTAGTCTTTTTAAAAAAAACTATAATTAATTCGATGCCTTTTGATGGCGAAACTAAGCCTTTTAATAAAAATATTTGACAAAATTCCTGTGGTCTTCAAGTAAGAACTGTTTAGGATATCTACTGATAAGTATTTAATTTTTTTTTCTAAACTTATTACTTGTGGCTTTCAAGGACCAATTGGGAAATTAAGCACTTTCCAAAATGTAAATATTCGACTTTAAGGAAACCTGAAATCAGAGGATAATATGTACCTTCATATGCAATAATCCGTTAAAGATTATTTTCTTTAAATAAAAATAATTATTATTTCAATAGTTTATAAATTTTACATAATATAATGTACACAATTAAATGAAAAAAAAGTACGTGATGTAGTATTATTTCTACTTTCTTTAATTTCTTTACCACGACCTAGGTTTCGTTGTATTACAACATCTTCAGGTGGGATATTAGCAAAGATATATCCCACCTGAAGATGTTGTAATATAACGAAACCTAGATCGTGGTAAGGAAATTAAAGAAAGTAGAAATAATACTACATCACGTAGTTTTCTTTAATTATGAATAATGAATTTCTACAAAATTAACGCCAAATATATTCAATAATATAATGTATTAAATCCATATGTACATTAGAATTGTATTTCACCTGTAAAATACCCAAAAACAAATCAAAAGCACAATTTTATACTTAGTTATTTTTAAATGATTAGATAGGTTCTTAATTGTCTAATATATTTATTTCATGTAAAAAATTGTATGCGTATAATTGACATAAATATGTAAATAATTGGCATAAAGTAGCTACAAAGTTAAAATAGAAAACATGCGAGAAGAAACTTAAAATGAAACAACCTTTTATTTAGTCTTTAATACTGATTTTTTTATTAAACCCAAACAGGTTTTATGTGTTTCTTTACTTGACTTTCATTGATGAGAAGTTAGTTTTTTAAAATTATGAAATTTAGTATGAAGTGGAAGATCCAATTTCGAAAATCGGTTATCCACAGATAATGGACATGTATCTTGTTTGAAAATTCACTGTGAAACCTATAATTCTGTCCATATTACCAAAATAATGAACAAGGCTATATATATATATATATATATATATATATATATATATATATATATGTATACACACACATACACATATATACACAAGACCAGCAACTATATGTATGTTCACGGGGTCCCAAAATAATGTGTCATGGGTTACAGTTGTTCGATTATTTAACCTTCTTCGATATTCACTATGATCACATCACGATGATATTGATCCTATGTAACGCACCTGTGATTTTAAAGAACATGCTAGTGATTTTAGGTTTGGTATGCTAGTGATAATAGGTTTTGAATTACAATTGTCCAACATACACGATCTGTAAGAATTTTATGTATTATTGTAGATTCATATAATTGATGCCTTGTATTTGGAAAAACGTATTTTACTTCTCACATTATTCGGAGTAGTAATTTAGTAGATGAGCTATAGAAAAGGTGTTTTTGTCAAGAATTAATCTAAACATTTCGAACTTTTGTTTAAATTCATATAGGAAATATGGTAACAAATATAAATTTGTAAATGTATGAAGTAGCATGCGCGAGAAACAAATTGTCCATTGGCGGGAACTATGGACACCAGAACTCTTGCCAATGTACAACAATCATAGACTATAGAACTTGGAGTCCCTAATTTTCGTAGGAAACATAAAAAACAATCTTTTTTGAGAGCTGAAAATATGTGCTAGTCAAAGAACTAAACAATCTATACAGAAATCGGTAGTGATGAAAGACCCCATTGAAATCTAAGCATATAGTTTCTACTAATGGACAACAATGACTGACTCAGAATCTGGAGTCCGTTATTTTTAACTGAACAAAAAAAACAATATTTTTGCAGTTTAATTATACTTGCTAGTATCGAACTAAAAAAAATATAAAAATATCTAGTGATGAAAAAACCCAAGGAGTTCCATTATTCATTAAAGGTGCAGTTCATTTCGAACAGCACCTTTAATACAGTTCATGACGTCATCACTAGAAGTGCTACGTAATTCAACCTTCTATAAATCAATTCCCGTGTAACTTTTGTTTCGGAGATTTTGTTGTAGATTATTAATTTTTAACTTCCCTTTGAATACGAATACGTCTTTATAACCTTAAAACTAATTCTTTACTAGCTTAAAATTTAGTTTAAAATTGATCTCCACTAACAAAATTGCACTGCAATTTTGGACCACGTATAGAGTTGGCACAATCAAGTTACCGGTATTCCCTAAATAGTAAAACTAGGTATAGAATGTAAAAGGAAACAATAAAATTCTGCTTTGCTCACAAAAGTACAGCTGGAGATCGAAAGAATAGGCGTGAAAATGCTTTCGAGTTTTGGCAACTTGACCACATAACGTATACGTTTTCTTAAAGCTATAACTGAAACATGATTTTTAATTTTGATATAAAATTTATAGAAATATTTGTTCCATAATTTAGCCATTGATTAAAGCAAAAAAAACAAGAACTTGAATTGTCTGACGCTCCAAATCGGGTTCTCTTTTCAAGATATTGAAATGAAAAAAGCGCGTATTTTGGCTGTTGGCAGATTTATAATTTTTTCGATTATTCATTTCCAAAATTAATCTGGGTAATATAAGATTCATAAGTACCTATTTTTAGAACCAACGTTCTAAAAATAGTTACTTATGAATTATTTACATTTATTAAGAAATAGGAAAATTAATAAAAGTACAATTTGTACCAAAGTACAGTCCTGGTCTTAAGAGTTCATACTTGTGGCCTGTTCTCTCAAAAACATACACTATACGTACTTGAATCTTAGCCTTTATGGTAAGAAAAAATGATACAAAGCTCCGGACAAATTCAGCATTTATTAAGCTCATTCTTGCCAGTAGTTTCAAGATTTCGAAGGCGCTTATATTCGCTCTATATGCAAGTAATAAATAAGTATTTTCTCTGAGATAAATGTAAAATATGCTACTACCATCCAGTTATTTGGGGGGCTAAATTGTTATACACATTTTAGCTCCCCGGATAAGATGTATTCCATTACGTCCAAAAATAAAGTTATCCCGATTTATTTTTAATGATACCTACCGATCTTCTATGAGAAGAAGAAAAACAACGATGAATATTTTGAAGGTCCTGAAAGATGACAAATTGTCACGAGTATTTCACCTAAGATTTAATTTAGTCTCTTTACATTACAGACAGAGTTTAGTAAATATGTGAACATTTTTTTAAGTATATTCTTTCTCCCGAGTGATAAAAGAAGGGCTAGTCACACCTCCATATTATTTTCTTGGTTATAGGAAAAAGTAAGACTAAATCAAACTGATAATTTAACACATCTTAAGATGGATTATGGGGTGTAAAAAAAGAACTTTCATGTCTAAAGGTTCTCTTAAAACTTTTATTAAAATGACAGTTACTGTCGAATATAGGTAACCAATATATTTTCCACAGTTAGCTCGACTAAACTTAATTTGATTCCAAAGACAGAACAATCACGTTCAAAATAGAAAATCTGTACCATATCCACCAGTGCTATTAAGATATTTCAATATGGATGATTATTATAATTGGGTAATAGTATTAGATATCTTTGTAAATATATTAATAGGAGGACCAGTTCTAGCACGGAGAATGAACACGATGAAATCTTACGTCACACTTGGGTGAAATATTTCTTTAACTCAGTCTGTTTGACAAATTAATCTGCGCTATGAGGTTATTATTCTACTTATTTGATAAATACACGCAGAATCTTTAGTAAAACGAGGCGTTTTTTAAGGCAATTATATTCAAAATTTCAACTGTATCTAATTTGCGAGATTTCAATCTATTAATGGGGTAGAGTATACGATATATAAAGAAGCGTGTAAAAGTCGGCTTGTTGCGGAACGTGATTCAAAATGGTATTATATTCAATGAGAAGTTTTTGCATGGAGTATCAGGAACGTTCAATTTGTAGACCAAATATAAGAGGGCTATGAAACGAGCTACTACAGGATCCTGTTGTAGCTTGTTTCATAACCCTGGGGACATACTTAGAAAAAACTAAAATTATTTTTAACTAAGGAATCAAAATTATGTTTATTAACAGCATGATTGGAGTTAACACAATATAATTTTGAGAGAACTATTTGTCTTGCATACTCCATATATAGAAATGACAAAAATGTTTTCTAATAACTTAATAGTTGAAAAAGGAAAAAAACTTCCAATTGCTTCATTCGATATTTGTTCTGTTTGGTCAACTTATAAAATTCCTTTACATCTCAACTACCTTGAGATTTACGAATGAAGAAGGTCTGAAGACAATGGAGAAACCGAAAACCCTCCTTCTTTCTGCATTGTTGTTTCTGTGATAAAGAAATGATTTTTTTTCTTTTTGTTCGAACGTTATAGAGAGAAACAAACTTTGTTATAGTTGCCGACAGGAATAGTTCTTGGTTTTGTGAGTGGACCATGATGGCATAAAAAAATCCTACGCCGGAAAAATCAGATGCAAAAATTATGAAACGTTTATCAAATTAATGAATCGTTATTGTTTTCGGAATAAAAATGTATTCTTTTATCGCTGTTGGGCATAACATTTTCCAGGAACTTCTTAATCTCGTTAACCAGGTTTCCTAAATTTCTTTTTATCGTTTTTTGTAATATTTTCACGATAAGATATGGTCAAATTTACGTATTTAAAAATAATTTCCTTGTATTTTAATCAGTTTGTCCATTAGTTTGTAACTGAATAAGTGAGTCAAATTATTTATTTCCGATTGGAATAACATTTGAAACCATTATGTGGTTTAAAAACATTTTTGCTATTTGCATTTTAAACTATGGCATTATTGAACCAACGTTTCCATTCTCATGCAGTAACACGTAGACTGTCGATGTTTGTAAAAGCTTCAAAAAGGTAAGTTCAATTTTTTTTGTATTATTAGCTAAAAATATCGTTTCAGGTTGGGTCGAAAGAGTATTAACGTCACAAAACACCGTGTCGCTAATACCGGCATCGTGCGCGAGCTAAGCGCTTGGCAACGAGAAAGTTGTATTGATAGTTTTGTTTCTATCGTTCTCAATTCTATTTTGACGAATAAAAACTGTAGAAGGAGTGAATCTATTTTAGGATTTTTGATTTAGATTTCATAACTTTTAAAAAAGATTTATTGCATTAAAATCTTATTAGAGTCGTCCACAATCTTTTCAACCTTTACCTCATTTGTTATTGACTCCATGATCTAGTTATGTTTGAAATATAGAAGTCACGATCAGATTTTGATTTTTCGTTCTAACATATTTATTCATCTTTATTAGCATTTTTTTCGGAAATTACTTTTTGTCAGCCTTCCTTGTTCTGCATTCTGATCCAGATGGCTTGTTTGACAGGATTTACTTGTCCAGATATATTAATACCAATCAAATTGTTTAGTATAATTTCAATAAATTTGTAAGAAAATAACAAAATTTATATTCGTACAAACATTTGTTAAAGAAGTATATTGATTTATTTCCGCTTTTTTTATTAAGATGCAAATTACTGTTAAACGAAAAACACTATGTGAGAAATGAAATGTTAAATTATACCTACCTATGTTTATCATTAGTCCCACATATCACGCTTTTATAAAATGCGTAGTCAATAAAAGTGAGACAATGGAGTTAGCAACTTAGTTAGTATGTCTAGTTCATTTTACTTTCATGGTTCATGTGAATTTGAATCTTTATTTTTATGTCTCTTTTTCTCCGACTTACGGTACGAGTATGTCGTCCTTTTGGCCTGAGTTCAACGGTATCCTAAGTGTCGTTATTTGCCAGCGAGATTCACGTTCAGTACCGAGATCTGAACCATAGTATGTTATAACCTGGAAGCTGATAGTTTTACCATGTCCATGCGTTTTTCTGTAGATGCTACTAATTCATTCATACCATGAATTCCATGATCATAAGTGAGATCATATTGTAAAAGACCGGCGCGATTACATATGATACGCGTTAGGATGTAATTAAATTTTTTACACATTTACTAAACGCGTATAGCAAAATGTTTAATATATTATGAAAAAAGTTAAAATAGACCACTTAAGGAGAATAGAGTAATTCGGTCAGGTCAGCACTCTCAGAAATACATAAAAGTCAAATGCAGAAATCATCTTGTCATACTAGCACATCAACGAGGCGTGCATCTATCTAATTCTTTAAATTTATGAATGTAAAATAGACCAGAAAATAAGGAGTTAGTTCAACAAATAATTAACTTTTTCGAACAATTTTTCTACAAGGAATATGTTTAAAAAAATGCAATTTAAGAAGTTTACACATACAATAATTATCTTATGTAATAAATCTTGTTAAATAATGTGTTTCAATATAAAAAAGATCTCATTTAAGACAATTTTTTAAAATATATCTATGTATAGGCCCTATAAGGAATTTGCGGATTGGAATCAGAAATGCAAAAGATTACATCGAAATATGTCTAAAAAAGTAGGCCTACTGATCTTCGAATAGTTTCTTCCACTATACTCAGAGGAATTCCAATATGAAGTAATACATGTCATCTAAAATAATAATTGCTTATGGACAAGAGGAAATTTGATTTGAATTATTATTTATAGGTAAACTTTTTATTTATATACAATTCGAATTTGACCTCATATATTAAAATGTGTATCAAAAACCAACTAACAAAGGAGACTGGCAAAAATGGGCCCAGACGTTACAGAGACAAAACATAATTTACAAAAAGGCTGGTATTTTTAGAATGTAAAAAAACTAAATAATTCAGTAATTGACACTCAGGAAAGAGGAAAAAATAGAATTACAATTTGTAACCATAATGCGAAACAAAAAAGCTATCTGCATAAATGCGCGTATATTATATTTTTAAAATATAAAGAATTATTAATTGCAAATAAAAATAAGTCTAAACAGAATAAACAAAATACATAATAACTTTTAAGAAACTATTATAAAAATGCTCTTGCTTGCTATATTGCCCAAATTAATTAAAAATAAATTGTTAACAAACATTGACAATGATTATATTGTTGTCAAAATAAATGGATTTTCCCTCTTATCGGGGTTTATGTAACTTTTTTCTACGACCATGTCGAGCGCACTTTGTTTTATCTCGCTAGTTCAAAGAATCTCGTAGAAATCACATTTACAATCTATTATGAAAAATAACCTAACTTTTCATAAAAATACAAGGTTTCTCTTTTGTCTGATTGACGATTTTTATATAACTTTTAAGAAGCTTATTTTTTTAATTTTCTCTATAAAACAGTATCATTTTTATTCTTGTAATACCTAGGCCCAACACTATATAGACCTTTGCCGGTCTCTCTTCATTAGTCTAGTCACAAGAATAGTTTTAATTGATTTGGAATATCATGTACATGTTGTATATAGTTTCTTAGTAATTTTTGTCAATCTATGTAAAAGTAAGTGATATTAGTGATATTAATTATAATCGATTTTAAATATATTTTCGCGGTTGCGGTGATTGATTTGTTTACAGGGTACATGTGATTATAAAGCTTGTAGATGTGCTGATTATAATATTTTTTGGGGTGATTAATATAATGTTAAATTTAAATAAAATACAACAATAGAGAAAAATTAAATCAAGTCAAAATATGTGAAATTTAACAAGTACTAGTTGCAAAACAAGAGCAAAGTAGGAATGCCTCGACTTGAATAACTGTCATATACCAACCAATCAGCAGCCTTGCCATTTTCCTTTGCTAAGCCTCAATACAAAATTTTTCTCATATTGGATCCTTTGGAAATCTGGCACTAAATTGAGTTATTACTATGGTGTAAACATTATATATTATAATGAAATTAACAGTCATATGCAAGTAGGTGATATTTGCTTTTGGTTACGATAAACAATCAGAAATAAACTGTGGAAAATATTGAAAACCCTAAACTTGGATAATACATTTTTGAAATCGTTAACATTCACTTTATCGAAAATTCCATGACGAATATAAAAAATGCGCAAATGGATAATAGGATTCTGAAATAACAATAATTATTTGTTCAAATTATAAATTTTCCTCTATTAATTTTTGAAGGTATGCTTCAAATATATATATATATATATATATATATATATATATATATATATCTCATATATTCTATAGAAATTAAAAGAAACAAGATGATTGGTATACAAATAAAGTATATATGTAATTATCACAAAACCACAATTCGTCGATATACGAGCGACAATTTATAAAACTTACATCACTACTTACAAAAACAAGCCTGAAACTGGATGCGTCTGTAGCCGATTCATTCTGTTTAAATACTATTAAAAGATATACTTACGGATGAAATGTTATACCATTACTTTTAATTTTTGTGCTTCTGCAGTGATTTTTGTACAATATCGAAGCGTACGACGGCATTTTAAAACGAATTTAAATCTCTGAACTCTGTAACGGATATCTGTGATACGACAACGGACCAGTGGTGCAGCAAGTTGTCCCATTTTACGCGTGGTTTTAGATACGCAGTTTATATTCCAAGAGTAAGAGCCTAGACTTATTGATGAGGTATTCATATTTTGAAACAATTGGCAGTATGGTAACAGTACGTATTAATGAGAAATATTTTATTGGATATATGGCTGACGCATTATGCAAACATCGGATGTTATAGATGTCTGCATCTGTATCCGCATAATTTTTAAGGTTAGCATCCGCATTTTCGTAACAATGCGGATATTGTGTACATAATGACATGAAATTTTTGGGAGTGGATTGTAACATCCGCGCGTTTGGTTCTATCCGTTAATTATTTGTTAATTCACTTATGAGTTAAACACGTTATTTATAAATTAATATTGATAAAACCATTTATTTTTTTTTCATTGCAACTTTTAATTGAATTTGTGATGTGAACATATCATAAGCTAAAGCTTATACTAAAATAAACAACTTATAATTTTACATAAAAAGTTGAACGCTTGAAATAAAATTTTGAGTGCTTGCATAAAGCACTAAAATAAAATTGCTTTTAAAAGACAATAATAACAATAACGAATAAAACATACAACAGTAAAAAATTAAAATTGTTCTATTTTTCCCTCGTGAGTTGTCAATCAACCCTACATTTGCACTCCCAAAGTGGTCAATGCAAAAGAAAAAGTCAATTGTCAAGATTAAATAGCTCTCATAATACAGCTTAATCAACGTAAATAACAGGTAAAAACATGTGAACGCTGCAGGATATTCGTACGTTGCAGGATGCCCGAAAATCCTTTTAAACTAGCAAAGTGTTATTTCTAAATGATATTAACTTTATTACAAAAAATCACGTGGGGAACCTCTTGGTGGTTTTTTGTCGCCTCCGCCAATCAGTGTTCCGCATGAATTATTTTTCAACAGAGTAGAAATGATTTATGAATAAAATAACGTATTAAATAAAACATATTAATAAAATAACATATTAATAAAATAATATATTAATTATTATTTATTAAAACTATGTGTCTCAATGCAGAGAAAGTGCAAAAAATTATCGTTTTTAAAATAAAATTGACCTCGTTTGTAATTGGAACATTAAACAATAATTTAAATAATTTGAGTGTAATATTTCATTATACTAATACCCTTTGGGTGACCAAAATCATTCAGTTTTTATAATTTTGTGTTTATTTATTATTCTTAGTCGAAAAATTTTTTTCTTATCCGCATTTGCAGAAATGGACGTTGCAAAGTCAGCATCAGCACCCGCATTCGCACATGCTATAAAGAGCAATATCTGTAACATTCCCTAATGGAGACTACTATATTGTGTAATCAATGGTTTAATTAAAAATTTATTAATAATTTTTCTAATATTGAATATATTTGGCGTTAATTTTGTAGAAATTCATTATTCACTATTAAATGAAACTACGTGATGTAGTATTATTTCTACTTTCTTTAATTTCTTTACCACGACCTAGGTTTCGTTGTATTACAACATCTTTCGTTGTATTACAATATCTTTGTAATACAACGAAACCTAGGTCGTTGTAAAGAAATTAAAGAAAGTAGAAATAATACTACATCACGTAGTTTCATTTAATTGTGGACAATTTTTCTGTTTATTAATACATTTGTAGCGTCTCTTCTTCGGTTACATGCAGTGTAAACATTCTATTTCTGTAGCTCATTACATTATTTTAAATTTATGTATTTATATGAATCGGTATTTGTTTTATTAGTTTCACACGATTTATTTTTTTTTACTTATCTTGGACAATCCAATTCACCCATTTTTCAATATTTCGTTATATTAATACTTTTATCTTCCTACTCACACCTTCTTTAGTTACCGCATTTGAGACCATTGCCTCATAAGGCGAATTAATTTTACCTAAATGATTTTATTAACTTTTATGCTTGTTTTGCATCATCCAAGAATTTTTCCCATTGTACATCGTAATATATTCCTATCAGCTGAGGTAAGTATATCGTTGCATATAGTTATAATATTTTTTAGACTATTTTATTTTTTAATTTATTAAAAGCTTATTCAAAAGTATAAACTTTTTATTACTTGATAGCAAAATGGTTCCTTTCCTCTCAATATAATATTTCCACTTTTTGGTAAGGAAAACAGTTTAGGATACAAACAAATATTAAATAATGCTTGTGATATTAAAAGTCTCCTTTCTTTTTCTTAAGAGGTGACCACCATTTATTTAGTTCATTTCTGAGTCGTAGATACAGACTACCGAAACTACGTTATGGATCATCATACTGCGATGAAGTGCTAAGAATCAGTAGAGTATATACACAAGCTATTCCGTAAATAATGTAACAAATTAAACAGTTAGAACAAAGGACATATAACATAACTTTTGTTCTGTAGTTAAAAATTACGAACCCATTGAATTTAAAGATATTGATGCCGAAGATAGTTGTAAATATGAGCTTCGTTTTTGGGGTTACGTAGCTAACCCAGGAATATTTATAATTTCGCCTATCAGGCCGGCTGTCTTTTTGTCCTTCTGTATATCACAGCCGTTCTGATCATATACTAATGATAAATGATAATTAATGCTGTAAAGCCGAAATGGTATTGTTTTACAAATTTATAACGCAAAATCTTTTGAAAAAGAAACTTTGTTATGGTTATTTCCATACATGTAAAGTGGGAGTGAATTTTTTTGACGCACCTTGTGGTGTATGGTATTGTTAAAAAAGTTTTTCAAAAATATTGAGGTATGTCATGAAAACTTTATCGATATGGAGATCCGTTTATGAAATATTAAGCTTTCAGGTGGTAATTTTTCAGAGTTACCCTGTTATTACTGTATTATTCTTTGTGCAAGAGATATATTATTATTTGTGCAAGAGATTATATTATTATTTGTGCAAGAGTTTATGAAATATTAAGCTTTAAGGTGGTAATTTTTCAGAGTTACCCTGCTATTACTGTATTATTCTCCTAAGCAAAAAAGTATTTATGATTTTTGCAAGAGTTTATGAAATATTAAGCTTTAAGGTGATAATTTTTCAAAGTTACCATGCTATTACTGTATTATTCTCGTAAGCAAAAACGTATTTATGATTTGTGCAAGAGTTTATGAAATATTAAGCTTTAAAGTCGTAATTTTTTAGAGTTACCCTGCTATTACTGTATTATTCTCCTAAGCAAAAAAGTATTTATGATTTGTGCAAGAGGTTGTTTTTTATTCATTCAAGGTAAAGAGATGTTTTTTAAACACAGGAAATTATCTTTATCCAAGAAGGATATGGCTAATTTATTGTCGAACTTCAAGATGATTTGAAAAATAGTCTAAACTATATGTACTCACAACTTACATAAATTGAATCGATCAATGAAACTTATTGAAAACAAACCCTATATGCAATTTGAATGTGAAGTACACTCACCGTGGCACTTATGTTTATATTTGAGGTTGTTTTTAAGAACTTTCAAAATTAATTGTGTATTTATTTTCATTGCTCAGCTTACTAAAATTATGGAGTAATTTTTTATAAATTGAGAAAGCTTATGAGAGATTAACTAATTAATTTTGAAAATAGCTTCAAAATGTCTTCAAAAATGTTTCACATATGCTGACAGATTACACCCCAAAATTCTCAACATGTGTAGAAGTGAGTTTAGTCAGAATGAGAAAAAATAAATCAAATTAAAAATTACTATCAGTCAAATGAATAAACTATAGTTGTAAATAATAAATTCCACATCTAATGTTTTTCAGCTAAGTGTAGATGTGAAACGTAAACGGCATTTAATTATTTGTCGTTCAGTTTTTGTGTCGGAAAATTGCAATCGATTAGGAAAAAAATAGGAACACTGGGAAAAGATAACCGTATTTGACGTAGAAGCTGATATAGTCAGTTTTTATCAGCGTGATTGGTAAGAAACTAATTTCAACCTAAATTGCTGGTTGTCTCTCATTATCTATGGAATTTACAACGGAAGGAATAAAAATGTTTTTTTTTGATAACATTGTTAACATAATCAATATGTAGAGAACGTCACCAAAGTTGAATAAAATTTGATTCCAATATAAAATGATAAAGTATGATGTGTCATACTTTATTACGGATTTCATTCCCTGAAAACCGATATAGGCAGAGAATTATATTTGCACCATTTAAATGTAGATATCCATCTTTTATGGGACATAAATGGTTCAGAAGAAAGGACCAGCTACAACATTATCATTTTGATATTATTATGTGAAAAGAGCAAGTGTTCAGGGATAAGATACATGATAACACCATACAATTATATTGTCTCTCACCTATAAATACATCGTGGGTTCTTATCAGTGTAATTGGTAACAAACTAATTTTTATTTTGTATCTTGTTATCTCTGTAATTTGGAAAGGAAAAAAATGAAAATATTTTTTAAGACATCATTAATACAATACAATATTGAGAGAATATAATCAAAGCTGAAATTCCAGGATGTTAGAATATACCAAGATAAAGAATTATGTGTCATAACTTTAGTATGGAATTTATTTCCCGAACACTGCATACAGAAAATAACATTAGCAGTTCTCTCCGTTTGCTGGTAAACGGTCAGGTGTAGTATTTGAATATGGACCTCCATCGGTTATAGGGTAATAAAGGCATTAGCAACAGGGGACCAGCTCCAACATTATCATTTCGATTCGTGGGGTAATTATATAAAAATGTTAAGTGGTTAGGAATAATATGTAAGAAAATATAGAACAAATAACCTTATCTCTTATGGTAAAATTTTACAGATGAAGACGCTAATGGCTGTGTGACGTAGCAGAATTAAAAGAAATTGTTATGTTTAAACGAAGAAAGGTTTGAAATTTATTTCAATTTATGCACAATTAAATAATGGAATAAAATTATTTACACATCCCGAAATCACGAAATGAAAAATTTGATCATTAGTGTCGAGTTTACTTGATTATTTTTCAATCAGCGACGTTGAACAACATTGTTTACAGTCGGTACTTGGCTAATCGTACGTAAACAACATCTAATTTTGGATTCATCTTCCTTTTATTAAGTTTAATTTCCTGTGATCACGCCTTCTACTTATAAAGTTTTAATTGATTATCTAGAGGTTTAATTTTAATAAGTTTCTTTTCCAACTTAAAATACAGCATCGGTATATGAAATATAACATATATAAGAACATATAGAAATTATATTTAAATTTACTTCAAACATATCATTTTTCAAGAGCTTAAAATCTATTGTTTACGTTATTAACCCATTTACGTAACTAATGATACGTCGATGACTAACGATGTGCTAATTATGTAACTAATTAATTACTCAGAAATTACTGTTACTTCTGTATTCGGTAGTTTTATGTTATTCAAGTGTATAATGCTCAAGTATTTTAGAAAGCCTAGTAAAAAAAATTAGAATATTTGATATACCGGTGTATTAAATTTATTTTTGGTTTCAGAAGATATGACCACGTTGTAGCCCATCGGTAACGATTCAAATCGGTAATCGAGCCACATACATTTTATTATATGTGTAGAGTCCCATAGTGAAACAAGAAACCATTCTTCTTTCGTCATATCACATTGTCCATTCGTTCATCTTTAATAGTCTCACTGTTTCTACTGATTTGAAATTTTTTAAAATATCTTCTTCATATCTTAACTAATATGTAAGTAGTATTTTTTTTAAAGTAGTAATATTTATTTTTAATGTAAAATAATAATATAATGGAGATTGAAATTTGATTACTTCACCATGTCTATGGTGTATTCTATAGATGCTACAGCTTTCTTTAAGCGAGTGAGATCATTTTGTAGGGGAGTTCACGTTAAATATGCATATATATATATATATATATATATATTTCTTTTTTTTTTTATTGAAATTTTTGAGACTACAGGAGATAAAATTTGGTATATTAAGGAAAAAAAAACCAAGTAGACAACTTTTGCAGAATAACGAAATTAAATATTATAGTACTCCCATAAAGTTATAAAAACAAAATGCATGAAGACCAACTCATCAACGAGATACATACCCTCTAACTTTAATTTTTTTAAATTACTAGATTGAAAAAATGGGATTATTTCGTCAAGAAAATAATTTTATTGTAAAATTTTGCTACAATGAACGTGTGATTTAAATAATTCCGCAAAATAAGGAGATAAAATATGCAATAACCATATTATTTAATAAACTTTGTTAGATGATATATTCCCATATATAAAACAGTCGTTTTAATAAAAAGTCTTAAAAATATTATTCATCATATTTCTGAAATAATGAACGAAACAAATTTAAAAATATACTAGTTTTGATAACTATGGAAGGAATCTAAAGATAGCAATAAATTACATACAAATCGTTGTTTTTAAAAGTTATGCAAAATAAGATTTGTTTCGACCATCTTTTCTTTAATGCAACTCGCTGAACTTTCTATTAATTAAGTGGAATTGGGTATTTGACTAATTTTTTTTTATTTCATTAATCATAATTTCAAGGTACAAGCTAATGAGGAGTGAAAATAATTTTTAATAATCTTAAAAATTGATCGAGTTATATAAGTTTAAAATTAACCTTTAGTCAAAGACGGCAATATTCTGTTGTGAGGTCATTTTTAATATTGCACATTATATTCTACAAGAGGAAAAGAGACAGGGATATACCCAACTCTATCCGTATCTTCAAATTTAGAAGCCTATAACTTGCTTAATTTTCAATCTATTTTTGAATTTTTTTCAGGACTGGTTTTTAATTAACTTATATTTCACAATATTGTATGAAAAATATCAAAATTTAGAATGAGTCAACGACCGTATTCCTCCAAAAAGCTAGTAAAGAAGCCGGAACTCGTTCACGTGGCATACGTATCCAAGTTATCTTAGACGATGCTGATGAATTTGATGTTCGATTGTCGGTTGATTCAGACAGAGAGATTGGACTTTGTTATTTGTGTTACAATCACGGATTGATATTTTCGGGATATAACGGAGACATTGCATTTGGAAAACTTCATGTTTGTTGAGAACCACTTTGAGAATGGTCCACGTTTCTGAAAAGGACTGATGAGATGGGCGTCTGAAAGAGGTAAATCCTAGTTGGAGTGTTGTTTTTCTCCAAAGACACTCTTTAAGCAAAGAAAATGCCGCGGATACCTGTCTGATTCGTGCATATATGTCAGCACAGGAGACAATTTGCTTCTTCCGGATCAGGGATCCGAAGTATTTGAAGATCTCATTTTGTTCAAGCCGGATTTCGTCCAGGTCAATAAAAGCTCACTATCCATTTGCCCGTGAATACCTATTGTATAATAAGCTGTATGAATTGTAATTAATATATTACAATTTTTAGGCCGTATGAAGCCGAAATCAATTAGCCATGTTACCCAGGATGTTGGTGGTCCCAGTATTATTATAAGAAGTCTTAGCACCGTCATCGACGACATTAGGACGATGCCACATACCCTTGACGGACTCCAGTTTTGATGGTAATTTCATCGGGTATGTCTTGCCACACACTTGCCTAAGGGATCCGCTGTATATTTTTGGAGGAGCAATATGGATTTCCGGGGTATGTGTTTCGGCTTATTGTTTTTCGGCTTTCCGGCGTTCTGGCCGTTGCTATAATTGAATGCAACCTGCATTCAAGCTGCGTTTAAATCAGACTGTAATTAACATATATATATATATATATATATATATATATATATATATATATATATATACATATATATATATATATTTTTTTTTTTAATATTTATAGTTGAGAAACAAACATAGTGTATTTACTTGATTATTAATTTATTGTTTAACATGTTTATATGATAATCCATTTCTACTCTCCTAAATTGTATTACTCCCATATTTAAGAACTTTTAAATTCTTTTAAAAAAATCAATACTTTCCATACGCTACAACAGGAACAAATAATAATAATAACAATGATAGTAGTGTCAAGAAGAGGCAGAGAGTCTTTTTCTCTTCCCATTTGTTGGGTCTTTTTTATCCTGATCGGTACTGGATTACATTCCGATAAACAGTTCAATCATGAATTATTTTTAAAAACGGAAGAAAACCACTTTATTTCATTTTTCATAGGAATTAATTTCAAACAATCTTTTACTATTTAAAATTAAGCATACCAAATTTTAACTCTACCTGATCGATAGTGGGGAAATATATTACAAAATTACAATGTTAAGCGAAAAAATAATAATAAAATAAACAAACGATGTATAAAATGCAACAAAATTGTTAAAAACCAACTGTGTATTCACATAAAATAGACGAAAATAATTCAATACAAAATCGTCTCCAAAAGATATGCGACTTGTTTTTTTCTATAAACGGACAGAAAAAATCATAACATCTAAACGATAATTTTTTGGCCAATTTTTGTTTTATTTTACTTGCAACGTTTTCATTATTGAAAACAGAACGAAAAAAATCCAAGGTCTGGGTGTGGAGAATTCGATTCTCTATCAAAAACCTTTTGAAAATTGTTTAGTAAGGCACCCAATTATCAAGATATAATGACAAAAATTGCAAAGATGCCTCCTTACCTAGGATGAACCTCCTATTTTTAAGATGACGGCCAAATAAGGGGCTGCCCATCCCGAGAATGAAATTTTAAACTTATGACGGCCTTCCCAATGCGAAGAAAAAAATAACTTGCCTTACCCAAAACTTTACTTTAAATGTAACATTTAATGTAATAATTATATTCAACTTAGATAGTATTTCATTCGAAACACATTAGTATGAAGTGAAATAATATTATAGAAAATAATGTACAATAATTATAACATTAAGTAAGCTATCAACTTTTAATTAACTTGCTTAAAAAAAAATGATTGTTTTAAATAAAAAATTCTAATTTTTTGGAATTTTTTCTTTTTTAGAATTCTGATACGAATTCAGCTAAAGAGAAAATAGTATGAAACATACTATAGGTCATTGTTCCTTATTATCATATACATAAACATAGGTAATCGTAGCGTACTTGACGCTAGTTATGATATGAATTGGCAACAATTATTTCTATAACAATAGCAATATAGTAAAAGAATATCGGCTTGATTTTAAAAATTTCCAAATTTGGTAACATTGACTACATTATTTTACATTTTGCATTATCAGTAAGATTGACACGATCCATTTCTGGTGCCGTTGTTGGCTTTCAACAAAGCGAAACTCATGTGTTATAAAAAAGTTACGTAGTCAAATTAGTGAAAGCACGTCTAAGCAAGTTAAGAAGGTTTTTATTTGCGCAAAATAATAACTTAAAGAAATAATTCCCAAAACTATTTCCTGACTTCTTTTTTGATCTGTAGGATGTTCCTACAACGAATTGATTCAGTGTGACAAAGTTTAATATTAAATTGCAATTTTAAGCAATTACCTTTGCAATGGTAATTGCTTAAAATTGCAATTTAATATGAAACTTTGACCATATTTTATAAAATATTTCTTGAAATAAGGAAAATATAAACTATTATTGCAATATAAATCCTTCTCCACGGTCTTCGCGAAAGAAAAGAATATGAATAAAATCAAATATCTGAGAGAATGCTAAATAAATTTATCAATCAAATGATATACATTTTTATTATATTATTTTTTCGTCTTAATACATTCAGGTAACGGTTTACATAACGATTGACATTAAAATAAATAAAAAATATCCATCAAATTTGTATATTCCCTTTTGTCATTTCTGGCACATAATCTATAAATGTAGCCCTAAAAATTGTCGTTGAAGTGATAGTGCCAAATAAAAGATCTAATTCCATTTAAGGCATTTGTCAAAAACCAATCGATAGAAACATCTTCTAAGGTACTTCATCCACATATTCAGTTGTCATTTCTGGCGCATAATCTTTAAATGTAGCCCTAAAAATCGTCATTGAAATGATAGTGCTAAATAAATGATCTGACTGAATTTAGGGTATTTGTCAAAAAACCAGTCAATAACATCATATATGTTCAGTTAGCATACCTCAAGCACCCTAGGCCGGCGAGGACATTAGTGACTGTGTGTATATTTACACCTCTTCCTTAAAGTATATATGGTCCTAAATGTTTAGTTTTTTTAAATTTTAAATTATAGCTTACGAGTAAAAGTAACATGTTTACGCCAAATATGCACCACGCATATCACGTATTCGTTTCAATTGTGTCAACATTATATACGAACAGCGTATCTGTTTTCTTTATTTTTATCTCTACCAAAGAACAGAAAGACAATATTAAAAATGCAATTATATATATATATATATATATATATATATATATATATATATATATATAATTTATAATTCACTGAGACAAAATGTATAACAAAATATCGGTCACAATTGCTATAAGCTCTTCGATGCTTTTGATATAATGTAATTAATAATTCGACATAATGAAATTGTTTAGTATAGATAATTATGAAATCATAAATCTTATCATTAAGTAATCGTGTCTGAAAGTGAATTGGTTTTACAATAAATGGATTACATAGTTACTACCCATGCACTTACTTTTTTAACTACCCATGCATTTACTTTTGGATTAAATTCGCAATCAACACACACACATGTATAATTGTCGTAAATATGATCTATAACAAGAGTGGACAGCCAACCTCCTTTGTCCGTAAAAGTGTTCTTCTGGTTTATGTCAATTTATATGAAGATTTCGTTATATATTTACCAGGACATATTATGATATTTATATTTGTTTTTTTCTGAATATCTAGCATTGAATTTTACATTAAGTCTCTACGAATTTAGTACAATCTAGGACTCATACACCATATGTTTTTGTTACTATTAAAATCAAAGTATTTATCCTACTCTTTGGGTGGTTTGCAACCTTGTTCAGAGGGAATTTCGGAAATGTAGGTTAAGCTTTTCCCAATTTATGGAAAAATAATACTAGGCCATAAAAAACTTGCCGGTGTTTTAATTATCCTGAAATTATCTATGCAAATCAAGTGTGATTTTGATATAGTGTATGATTTTAATTAAAATTAATGTTGATGTTGTACGTACAACGTAAGTGAATTGTAAAAAAAGCAAACAAAATATGGACATTTTACGAGGAGGACTCAGAGAGTTCTCTTTATACATTTAGGGAAAAAAAACGAAATAACACATAATATATGCACAAAATGGGTTGGGGTGTATCCCTCTTACGACATAGAAAAGCATTGGTTTCACAGATTCCAAGAAGGAAATTGTCATTCCTCCGATTCAAAGAAGGCAATTTGGTCGTACCGCGACCTCCCATATAAATGTAAAAAAATTAAGAAGTCTCAATGAAAGATATTCTAACACTTAGGTAGTTAGGTTCGCATTATCTGTTCAAGCTATTCTCATGCATACAGCAACTGCAAAGAAACTTCAAGCTTTGAGAAATAAATGTTAATATTCTATTCGGGTACCACATGGACTGACTCTGATGAACTGAAATGACGGGGTTTTTAACTGGCAATCATTTAATAAAAAATCTCGAAGGGTTTTTGAGTTAAAGTTTGAAACCTTTATAACGTGTACGTTTAATGATTTAAAGAAATATATGAAGATATTACACTTTATATGAAAATCTATAGAAAAGTTCAACGGCATGTATTGCTAATTATCGCAGTATTTGCTGCACGAAAAGCGTGTTTATGTATTTTGCTGATTATATCAACGTTAAGTAGTAGGAAAGTGTTTAGAAAGTAATGAAAAAATAAAAAACGTTTTTTCCGTTTCATTAGAAAAAATATCTACTTATTTTACTTAAAAATGCACTTGTTTTCAATACAATTGGGTTAGGTTTTTCGAATATAAATGTTTTTTGGCGATAGTTCAATTTATATATAGTTAAATTTCACGTTTTTCTGTAAATGAAAGGATATTCTTAAAAAATAAGTTACTTATTAAAAATAATCGCCTCATGTTTATATTTATAAAATGAAATCATTTAAAAATGATTTTAAATACCGTCTCTTCGTTTCAAAAGTTTATTAGAAATATTTTTTAATAATTTCCTTTTTCATATTTCATAGTTTTTTTACACTTGTTATTTACACATTTGTGTTTATTTTTTATTATTTAGTGTTTGGTGACAAAAAGTGGCAATGAAGTTTAAAAATATAACAGGTAATTAATTATAGCTACGCAGTTCGTAGCTATTGAAAATATTTCATTTCGTAAACATTTTTTTGTAAAAAAACTGTTCATTGATTAATGAACAGTTTTTTTGACTAGCCAAAATAGTATTTAGAATAAGGGCACTAAATGTAATTTCGTTTCAAAATAATTTGCATTTAAATTTATTTTGTTCCCAAACATAAAAAAAGTATACATACGTGGAAAATGGAAGCAAACTTTTGTCGCAAATTCTAACGAGTGAAGTATCATCGGATATGTTCAAAATGAAATAGATTTAATTTACGGCAGCGCCGTTTGTAAAATATTAAGCTTCGTATTGATATATGATGTGTTCCCATTTCTAATGTTTCAATCATGGATTTTAAAAATCTAAAAATGTTTTCATCATCAGTAGCTCGACAGTCCTCGGAGGACTTTGGCCATCTCAAGCAGACTGTTCCAAGCCCTCCTTCTGGGCGCCACGATTTTGCAATTTGGATCTTAATTAAGGCTTCCTCTTCCTCTTGAACCGATTGGTTTGTGCTCATGTCGTAGTGCCGCCTTGCTTCATTCTAATTACATGGCCAGCCCAGTTCATGTGTTGAATTTTTATAAAATTGAAAAAAAAATTCTATGTACTAGTAATTCAATAGAAATACGTTAGTATTTCAAATAAAATTTCACATATAGGATCATAAAACATGCGGTTGACGTAATTTATTTATTAACGTTATATAAATAATTATTTATATATGGATACATGGCATGAATCAATGAGATTGCGTGGTGCCTTATAAAAGGTAGTTTTTTTAGTTCACAAAAATTGCAAGTCCGAAGTGAAATTTCACGGCGTGATTAGTTAGTATACAACGCGGTGGTTGTTGCCCTACTCGCGGCAATAGTTTTTCCCTCTCGTATCATTTTTCCACAGATGGAATTAAAGGAAAAATTAGTGTTCTTTCTATTTTTTAACAGTCAGTTCTTAACAGCCAAAATTGTTGCTAAGCATATGAGCAAATGTGATAATTCAAAATTGCCTTGTGCGATATCTAAATTTTTTTAATATGTTTTTCTGAGTATTTTTCCTTTGCGAGATTTTTCGTAACGTAACTTTTTGCTTTTAAGTGTAATTCATTTTCTATCTTCAAATACATGTCATTTTTGATAGTAAACTGCATTTTAGTTTGCATGTTGAGCAGATTATATCTAAGGCCTATAGAATGCTTGGCTTCATACTAAGAACAGCCAAAGTATTTAAAAATACTGAAACATACTTAACCTTGTACAATGCCCTTGTAAGATCACAACTTGAATACGCTGTTGTTGTCTGGAATCCACTATATGCCACTTATTCTGATAGTATCGAGAACATACAAGCGTAAAAAAATTTTTGAACGCTCTTCAGCATCGTATAGGTGGCGGTAAATTACCATATAAAATATTACTTAATAATTATAAATGTGATGCCCTCTATCACAGATGTTCATTATTAGAGTTGATGATTATGTTCAACATCTGTCAAAGTAATTATGACTGCCCATCTCTACTAAGTCAGATAAAGATTCGAACGTCCAAATTAACTCATAGCCATCTCTTATTTCATGTCGATAATGCACGAACAAACGCCGGTGTCAGAGCACCGCTACGGCGGCTGTGCGACTTTTACAATAAAGAGATGTTGACACTTGACATCCTTGCAAGTCCACGCCCCCAGTTTCGATCAGATGTAAAGAAAAGGCTTCGTGAAATTTATGCACAGCAGATGGATCATTAATGTTATTATCATTTTACTTTTTTCATTGTTTGTTCAAATTAGTTAAATAGAGTGCGTCACATAAATAACTTGTAATCCATAGTTGCAGCTTTATTTAATTGATAAGTTAATTCCATGTATTTTCTATACTAATTTTATGTCTTAATTTAAAAAAAAAAATTGTTTCACTTACTTCAATTAACATTGTCACATTTATGTATTGTTGTATTTAATTGGATATATATTAATGTATTTATTTTTTTTGTTCTTTGTGGAAATGTTAGAACTCAAACTTATTTCGTATTTAGTGTTCATAGAATAATTCAAATAGTTTGTGTTTGTTTTTTTCCCTTTACAGAAAAATAAAAAAAATAAAATAAAATAGCTAATATTGACGCTAGGTATATAAATTGATTAGTGGATATAATTGCCACATATTACGTAAACTTCAAAGTGATTGCATCAGGTTATTTTATATCAAAGTAGAAGAACGTGTATTAATCAGTATCTTGTTGAATGTGGCCTTTATCGACGAGGGATTAAATGTAGAAATTACGCGTGTTTCATGATTTAGGTATGTCATACGACGTGTATTAAATTGCTCATTTATTTATGGACTGGATTGGTCGACAGTTAGCAGATTGTTGATAACTAAAAACCCACGGTCTCACCCACTAGTTATATATATATATATATATATATATATATATATATATATATATATATATATATATGTATATATTTATATGTGTATATATATATATATATATATATATATATATAAGGCGAGCATAGGCTCGTAACTATTTCCTTCTTTATAGTTCGAGTGTTGACCTTCAGTTGCTTTAAAAATGTGGTTTATATTATTATATTAAACCATTTTTTGGAACCTTTTGTTAAATTTAAATATAAAAATATCTCTTTTGTAGCTATTGATTACTGTGATAACTTATTGTATCCATAGGTTGTACACTCAGTATTAATTAAACAGTTTCCAACAAGCGTACTATTTCAATTTTCATTTCCACTTTCTCACATATCAATGCAGATTTTTGTTGTTATACTTCTTTAAGCGGGTTATGAAAAAATTATGACAGTGAAATTTTACGATGCGTACGCGCGTGCAACAAAAATCGACAGGAAGAAGTTGCTCACTACATATATTTACATGCGTGTAGTGACTGATAACACATTCATAACAGTTAATGAGGTATTTATAAATACATAACACGTGTTTTATATTCAAATAAAATAAATTATACCTGTGTTTTTAAATAATATTTTTTAATAATTAAAATTCTGTAGTCTATATAATAAAAATACCTTTATTTATTGTGAATATTCGTGATAGAAATTACAATAATCATAAGTCCAGAAAAAAGAACAAATTTTTTACTACTCTGTATGAGAAAATAAACTTTAATTTTTAAAATCTAATTATTTGATTGAATTCATATTTTATTTTATTTCCATTAATTATTTGCGTACTAAATAAAGTTATTCTTGCATTACGGCAAGAAATATAACTTCTAACGCACGTACATAGGTACAAGCACAATTTTTGTAATACTAACTTAACAATTATTTTCTTAACTTCTATTGGAAGTTTCAAGGTTTTGAAAGTGTCTTTTGGCGATAAACTATTAAACAGTAAAAAAATATACATTTTTTACTCGGAAAAGGGATTTACTCGGGTAAGTCGGAATATAGATTCATGTTTCCGATTTATATTATGCACTATGCGTATTGTAAGTATTTACTCATTTTGTTGTAATTATACAAAAATTTACGCTGTAATTATTCAAAAAGTTAGTGCAAACATAATTTTTCCATTTACTACACATAAGAAATGATAGAATGTACGCTATAAAAATAGGAGAATTTGGGTTATAATATAAAATTATTTCCATATTGGTCTATTTCTTGTTTTAAGTTTCGAAGTCGAGTCAGTTACTGGTCGTCGTGTACATACGTTTAATCAAGATGTGCAGAAAGAAGGATCAATACCATCGAGATGTATTAGAACAGGACACGGGGGCTAAAATGATTTTTATTAGTAAACAATTTAAAACTTATCCTTAAGTTTTGATGCCTGCGATAACTAAGCTTGAATTTGTGACGTCTCAAGTCTTATCGTTTCTTGTTACAAATTATATTTTATGGCGCTTATCTAAGTAATTTTTGGTAATAAAAGCAAATATACGTCACACAATATGATTTTTTAAAATTTATAATTATTTATGTCCATAAAACGATGTTGGATAAATTTATAAACAATTTATTCTATATAATTATACACAATTAAATTAAACTACGTGATGTAGTATTATTTCTACTTGCTTTAATTTCTTTACCTTTTTTCCTTTATTCTTTACCTTATCTTTGCTAATATCCCACCTGAAGATGTTGTAATACAACGAAACCTAGGTCGTGGTAAAGAAATTAAAGAAAGTAGAAATAATACTACATCACGTAGTTTCATTTAATTGTGAATAATGAATTTCTACAAAATTAACGCCAAATATATTCAATATATAATTATAATAAATTAAAAGAGATGCTTAATTATATCAAAGAGTAAAGAGATATAAAAATTAAAATCTCTGTAGAAATTGATAGCACATTCTGTATGTTAAAGAAATATTGAGCACTAGGACTTTTACTTTAGTAACAAAGTTTAATTTAGGGCATTTCGCCCTAGTGGGAATGTTTATCTTTATTTTAAAAAAATTATATACTTTCTTTAAATTACGAGCATCTTGTTCAGTATAAACAGGACATCGCATCGACAAAAGCCTCTTCCAAAGTCTTAATAACATTGTATTTTTTATAATGCTTTCTTTGGTTTCCCTCGGATTTCTTCTCAGTTCTTCTTAATTTTTTTAAGTACGTCAACTCCTTCTAGTGTCCTTACATGGAAAAGTCAACTGGATTTAAGTCAGAAGATCACGAAGGCCAAGATATTGGTCCGCCAAGACCTATAGATTCCCCGCTGAGTTATTCGCCCCTTTTTGTTTCATTGTTGATTTTGTTGTTTCGTTGGAAAATCACAAATATACCATTTGTCAATTAGTTGTTAAGAAATCACAAATATTCATGTCATAACGAAACATTTAGCCCATAATATATAGCTAAAAGTACCAAAAAATGTATAACTCAGAAGATACAAAAAATCGCTGAATTTTACCTATATAAGGAATTTTACTTTTATTTAAAAAAGTACATCTAATTAGTTTTTAATTTAATAAGTAAGTTAAATTGCTAAGTTAGAATTAGAGTTAGAGTTAGACATATAATTTATACCATTATGTATTTTAAACTAATTTTTGCCAATTGCGTTTTAGTTTATTGTGTTGCTGGATTTGTCGTATTTCCATGCCCAAAACACAGACCATCGATAATTTGAATACCGAAAGAGTAAATTTTTCCTAGTTTATTTCTTTTTCGTAATAATTTTATTGAAAAAAATGTTGGATTCCATCACGTGAAAGGAGTGTCGCTGTTTCACTACGTTAAGAGGATATTGAGGATTTTTAGTAATGGTAAATTACGTTTGGATTTATTTTTCGCTCCTCTCTAACTCTAAATTGACGAAATTAAATTCTAGAAATTTTTGTATCGACGATCATTTTTGGAAATTACTTAAAAATTTTAAATCAATTCTTTAATTTAGAGAATTGTGCGGTTTTCTAACGTAAACGCTTTTTATATCTCAATAATATTATCACCAAGGTTCAGTAATCAATGATGGCAAGGCATTTCAGTTATTATAGACAGATATAATACTCTTCATATGATAGGTAGGTTCTCGTTTTGCTATATCTGTGTATTATATTGATACTGGATGATCCGGTGAACTTCGTAGTACCTAAGATTTATTTTATTACAACTTTTCATGAGCGATTATCAATCTTAATCAACCTTCTAACTCCAATTCATTGAGATCGATAATATTGGCCGTATTCATTTCGTTAATAAATGAAACTCGTTCGTAATTCCAATGAATTCAATGTGTTTTATTTACATAAAAGATAAATGCAGTCAATATTAAATACCAAGCTTTCTGGTACAAACAGAGACGGTGGCTTTTCGCAACACAGAAATTCAAAGTTAATTCCACAAATTTCCAATGACTAGAATTATGATTTGTTGATGGCCAACACAAAGGTCAGACGTACGGGGAATAGCAACCGATCAAAATCGAATGGCAAGTCCGTTGGAATCATTGGGATGCGCGGAACATTATCTTCTTTGTACTTTCCCTTGATAATCGTCGCCTCGATGACGTTGTTCATATGCTTTTTCATAGCCAGTATCGTTCTATAGCCAGCATCGTTCCATATTCCAGTATCGTTGCATAGTCGAGGTTGATTGATGTTACGCAACATGATGATTATGACCTACTTTCAATTGCAAATAGTGAGGTGGTAATTCAGGCAATTTCAGTTAATTCGAAAATTTTGTGGAATAGTTGATTACCTCATCCTGGTTGATAACTGTGTCAACCGATTTGAAGGAAAACAACTGTCTTGGAATTAAATTTTGAATGGTCTCGTTATGAACTTCTGCTGCCATTTGCAATGTTGATTTAAAGTTTGGCAACGCACATGATGCAAAACAACCCCAGACATGTCGTTCTTATGCACGACATGTCTGGGGTTGTTTTGCATCATGTGCTTTATATTACGGTAGTTGCAAACAGATGTCCATTAACGGTTCTCAGTTTTTGAAACGACGTCAGACCACGAACATTCACTAAAAACAATCGAAGATAGTAATATTCCACGTTATTTGGATGCGCAGTGTAGATGCAACCTAGAGCGCATAAAGCAAATATATTTGGATGTCCTTCAATTGGTCTTCCTTGTATTCGGCATTGAAATGATTTCGATGATGCATTCTGTGTGTAGCGTGGCATTTCAGCATACAGCAAAGTGCGAGCAAATGCATCAGCTTGGCAAATCTTTAGCTCTGTCTATTATGTTTTCTCGTTTGTCCGTTTCCCAGATGTACTGCCAAAAGTACAATTATAGAGTATCTTTCGTAGATCGCCAAGGAAATGATGCGCCAAATCGTCTCGTTGCTGCCAGAATAGCGACCCATCTGATACTAAGATACTTCGTTACACACTTCGTTTTACACTTGTCACAGTGAAAAGAGTCATATTGCTGTCTTGTTCACATATTTGCATATGTACTTGATCGACTTGACGGAGTTATAGCATTCCACATTGATGAGAGCCTCAAAAGCCTTGGTCCATATTGGCGGATATGGCACAATCCAACGATTATTCATATTAATATCTTGCCCTTTGACCTTCACCACTGCAGATCGCCCGTTATCTGCAATTGATCTCCGTCTATCCTATCGGTATCTGTCATTGCTTGTAATGATTTCAGCAATGATATCTCTCGAGTTTTGCTTAGAACACTTACCATCGATTATACAGGGTGAGTCGTTGTTGAAAACTCCTTAAGGTCCATGATATTCTTAGTCACCACCGCATGCAATTTCGGATCAACAGCTTCGCCCGGGATTGATGCAGACCACACTTTTGCCATCGAATGGAGTACATCCAACAATGAACTTGGCCATATACACGGTGCTTTATGATGAAATCCATCAGAAATCCATGAAATCCATCATTTTTGTTTGAAAACTCTGGTAGTCATCTCTGTCAACTGGTGTTTGGCTGGGCGGTTCCTTCTTCATTTTGAACCATTGAGGGTTACAGGTGAATGTTATGAGTAAGTCTGGACAGCTATATAGTCTAATATACGACATTGAACTTTGCGCGTACTCGTGCATGTGGCGTAGGCTTCCAGTGTAAGCGGCCGGCAACATTGTCATTCTTCCCACGTTGTTGCAACACCGTCGGCATTAATCGCATCGCGGAGATGAATTCTTCAGAACTGAGCTGCTTTTTTTAATTTAACCTCCTTGCCTGCGCACTCATAGGCGTTTTGTCACCTCTGATGACGATATTATGACTATAGGTTGACATCCAATTCAACGCAATTTCGAACAATTTGCTCAATTCGTTTTTTTTATGAAGAAACGTTTGCAATTCTCTGACAATGGCTCGCTTCGTTATCGGGTTATGAGCACAACGTTAATTAACTTCCGCATCCGGATTGCCCATAAAATTAATTTATAGAATTGATGGTCAGCATCCGGTGGTGGTCAATAATGCACCTACTAAATGATATATTTGCCTTTGAATCTGCAATGGTGTGTGAAATTATGAAATTGTTTCTGATACAACGGCAAATTATACGAAAGAAAATTCTATTTTGAAATTTTCCCGTACAATATGGGTTGCGCCAAACGATGTCATTTGGAAACAACTGTTGTATTTTGCAGATGGTCCTGAACAAATGAAATTCGCAACAGCTGCGCGGCCAAAATTTAATTATCTACTAATTGCGGAATTACTATCTACAACAATATATTTCAAACTATCTATAACTATAGATCTATAGCCAATTATTTTCAAAAAGGTTATGAAATTTTTTTCAAATTTGGAAAAGACCATTTTCTCGTCCGAATCTCAATTACATCATAAGATTTCATGAATTTTGGCAGATGAAAAATTAATTTTTTTCATAAAAAAAACTCAAATAATTGTGAAAAAGAAACGTTTAAAGTCACACGAGTCCAAATTACACGCAAATATTCCAAAAAAATGCAAAAACGTAATTTAAAAAAAGTGACGTGTCGAGTTTTTGCCGCGCACGGAAAAAAATCGCTACAGTAAAACTAATTATCTTGTTATTTTACAACTTTCTTTAATGAATTTGGTAAAAATTTTTTAAAAAATCATGTAATTTTTGTGAAAATAAAATGATAAATTATTCACAAAAAAATGTGGAAAATTTATTTTCCTTCATATACTACAGTAGTGCTCTCTAAAATTTGGTCAAAAAGTATATATAACTCGAATTGTATACTTTCATTTTTATATGCTTAAACTTCAAAATACTCACAAAGCAGAAACAAATATTGCATTTATCTGATACCTAAGTTAAAATATTTTAAACTTAATTACAAACGTTTGCTTGTCTGCAGCGCATTTTGTGCAATCGAGAAATATCGCTCGAAGTTATCTTCTTTCGTTTGAAACGGTTTATTACTTTATCATAAAATATATTATATACCAAATATAGAAAAAATATTATCCCCTGTAAATTATATTTTTAATTAATTCGGAAACGAATGCCCAAATACGTTTATGCTTACTTGAATTCCATGTACGCAAATCGAAAATGTGTTTAAATATTTAAGAAAATAAAGTAAATAATCACTATCCGCAATAAATTTGCTTTATTTTCGTATATAATAATATATATTTTACAAAAACTTACTACGTTATTTCTTTCATTTCCGACAGGAATTCACGAAACCCATTTCACAATTCACGTACACACGTCGTCTGAATTTTGAACATTTCTTCCCATATGTAGTAATGTAAAGCATATTTTCTTATAATTTCATTACAAAGAACATAATATATAAAATCAGGAAACATTTTTCTTTGCTGTAAATTTGTAATTTTATAATTTTTTAATTCGGGAGCGAAAACTAACGCTTACTCGAATATCTGCATGCGTCCCCGAATTCAAAGTATTCAAATCTCAATATCTGTTAGATATTTGAAACAACTAAGTAAATAATCACAATCCAAAATAAATTTCAATATTTTAATATATAATAGCATATATATATTACAAAAATTTTCCCCCTTAATATTTTTATTCTCACGACGCGTGTTAGAGACCTACTTACATCATTTGACTCAACCCTGCAGGAAACTCGAAGACAATAGAATTGTTATTAAAACAATAATGTAATTGAGGGCGATATTTTTCTAATGAATAATTTTGCGTTGTGTAAAAAGTCTCTGCTTCAGAGACTTGTTGCATTTGTTCTTCATTCGTTTTAAAGTTAAGTTTAATAGATACAAGTTGTCCTGGATAGTCATTCCGTAAATTGTACAAGTTAAATACAAATTAAATAATTGAATAAATAAATATTAAATAATTAAATATCGAATTGTGAAAGTAAAATCATTAGCTTGTGTATTAATTAGCTTGAGTTTTCATTGGCTTGAATTATTTGGCGCGCGGTTGATAAATCCTACGCACATCAAATAAATATTATCAAGCTAATAAATTGTTTTTAAAAACAATACCGTTCAGATACGCGGCGTAATTGGCGTAGTCGTGCGGATCTTCATGCAGAGCACCGAAAATTGTGAACTGTCTTCGTTTCAACGAACTCATTGAAGTACCGTCACCAGTCATCACCAGAATCTACAGTCATCAGCAGAATCACAGCCATCATCAACTTCGCAGATGAATACCACAACACTGTGAGTCTCAAGCTCAAAAAGTGCAACACTCAAAAAAGCAATCCTTACTAATAATTTTAACTTGTGCCACAAATATAGTCGTGCTGTCAATTGTTTGCATTTAGTTTGATCCAAAAAATAGATCATTCCTAAATCATAAATAGACACATAGGCAGAAACACATAAATAAATAAACAAATATATTTATATGTATATATATATATATATATATATATATATATATATATATGTATATATTTATATATATATATATATATATATATATATATATACATATATATATATATATATATATATATATATATATATAATGCGGTTCTTAAAATTGTGCCCCTTTTCGACGGAAATCCTAATAAACTCTATCGATATATTAAGATTAGCGAGGCCATCTTAAAACAGTATTCAACTCTAAGGAACCAACTTACTATCCACGATACTATAATTCTAAATGGGATTATTGGGAAATTAATTAATTATGAGATAGATAATTAATATTGGGAAATAATTAATATAAATGGCGCTGAAACATGGCTTGATATAAAATTAACCTTAATTCTCTCTGATTAGTTTTTTTTTGTTCAGTTTTTGTGATCTCGTAAAAACTAAACAAAAAGAAAATGAGACTCCGCAAGCATGCTACGAAAGGTGCTTAAGTCTACTGAATACAATTACAAATTACGTTGACATTCACGAAGGAGACGAAAACCTTCGCATTTGTAAACGCATATTCTTTACTAACCAAACTCTGAGAACTTTCTTAGCTAGTTTGAAAGAACCATTAGGTTCTGCTATGAGGGTCATGCGACCCAAATCATTACCTATCGCTTTACAGTATGTAAATGACATGAAAAGAATAGAAAAGAAAATATTACTTTTTCACAATGAAAGTTAAATGGCAATAAGAAAAAATTTAAACATAATAACAATTCTAACCAAAATCAGAAACTTCAAATTAAATAAATTCCACAAAAATCGTCTTCGCACACTATGAAAAACACTCAACCACAACAATCATTTTTGCAAAATAAACCTAGTCCAAGTTTGCAATAAAAACCTTGGCATTAGCAAAAACCAATTCCAATGAGCGACTTATTGCACAATTCCTATAATAGACCATCACCACAAAGACGGCATAATGATTTTAAAAATACTGGTCACTCACCTAATTACATAGCTGAGGAATTACATTATAATTCATTAGCTTTTAACGATGAATCATTCAAATACATCCTCTGGGATGATCCTCACAGTAATAAGGATGTTCAATTACATCCTCTGGGTCTATTAATACTGAAATCCCAGAGGATGTAATTGAACATCCCTATTACTGTGAGGATTTAGAAAACAAGCCTCAAAATAATGATAATAAAAATTTTCCCCAAGACTTAGACCCCGACGACAATCCGAAGTCGAAATAAACACACAGAAATAAAGACGTTAACCATACATCCAAATATCAAATTCACCATTAAAACTTCTCATAGTTACTGGAGCCAACAAATTGTTTTTATCGCCAAAAATAATAAAAATGTACTTTATCAATTTTCCTATTACGTATAATCCATTTACAATTACAAATCTGCACTGTACTACCACAGAGTGTACTACAAAAAATAAGAACTATATTAAATTACCACTTTCGATGAATTTAATAATATATAGATTTTAAATATTATATTTACAATTTCCATAATGTTTTTGATGGACTAATTAGATAAGATATCTTAGCAAAACAGAAGTCAAAAGTAGACTTTCGTAATAAAATTTTAATCACCAAAAATTTGGAAATTCCAATAAAAATCTTGAAACCTAACAATTACGATCTGTTTGAAAGAACCATTCAAAATCATTCATTTGAGAAAGTTAAAATCCCAATCAACATTAATAACGGATTAATAAAAAAAATTACATACCTAATATAACAATTACCACAAAAGAGGTTACGCCATTGCTCAAATTGATAACCCAACATCACATGATATTATATTATCATCACCAACACCAATAAAAGTTAAACCCATATATAGAAACTTTAAAATATTTAATTTGAACAAACTAAACAAGCTATTAATGTAGAACAATTATTGAGAACAACTCGTCTAAACTCAGAAGTAAAAGCACTATTAATTAAACTTTGCAAAAAATATAAAGACATTTTCTACTATGAAACTAACCCACTAATTTTACTAATAAAGTAAAACATAATATAAAAACTACTGATGAATTACCCATCTATAGCAAAACTTACAGATACACTTTTATACATAAAGATGAAATTAGAAAACAGATAAATAATGTGTTAGCCCAAAATACCATACAACTATCGGATTCACCTTGGTCATCTCGTTTGTGGATCGTAGACAAACAATTAGACCAATCGGGAAAGAAAAAATGGAGACTAGTCATTGACTAGAGAAAACTCAATGAAAAAACAATAGATGACAAGAATCCAATTCCAAATATTTCTGATGTATTAGATA
This sequence comes from Druceiella hillmani, assembly GCA_039881145.1. Taxonomy (NCBI): domain Eukaryota; kingdom Metazoa; phylum Arthropoda; class Insecta; order Lepidoptera; family Hepialidae; genus Druceiella; species Druceiella hillmani. Next base: position 2,986,600 of record JAYKKI010000040.1, on the reverse strand, counting down.
AATTTGGACGTTGTCAATACTTCTCATTAGACCTTGCTAGCGGATTCCATCATATTGAAATTAATCCTAATGATATAAAAAAAACTGCATTTACTGTAGAAAACGGACATTACGAATTCCTTCATATGCCCTTTTCATTAAAAAGTGCCCTTCGACATTTCAAAGAGTCATGGAAAATGTACTCCGTGGAATTCGAAGTACCATTTCTTTTGTCTACTCTTGACGATATAATTATATATTCTATATCAGTACAAAAACATTTAACAAGTATAGAAAAAAGTGTCCCAAAGATTAAGAGAATCAAACTTAAAAATTCAGCTAGATAAATCTGATTTTTTAAAAAAGAAACTCCATACTTTGGTCATATTATCACACTACAAGGTATTAGAATAAATCCTGCCAAAATGTACGCTATAAAAAATTATCCCATATCTAAAATTACCAAAGAAATAAAATCGTTTCTGTGACTAGTAGGTTACTATAGGAAATTTATTCCAAATTTTGCAAAAATAACAAAACCACTAACAATATGTTTAAAAAAAGGCGCTAAAATTGAACATGAAGATAAATTAATATAAAGTTTTGAATTATGTAAGGAAATCTTGATGTCTGCTCCCATACTTCAATATCCAGATTTTATCAAAGAATTTTTATTAACCATTGACACATCAAACATTGCCATAGGCGCAGTGTTATCTCAAGGAATAATAGGTTCCGATAAACCAATTGCATATGCTTCTCGCACCTTAGTGAGACCGAAGTAAAGTATAGCACTAAAGAAAAAGAATTATTAGCCATCATTTGGGCTACTAAATATTTTAGACCATAATTTTACGGCAGAAAATTTACAATAATTACCGATCATAAACCACACAATGGTTACATTCTTTAAAATAACCATTCACGCTTAGTTCCATTCACGCTTAGTTCGATGGAAACTTAAGTTAGAAGAGTGTGATTACAAAAGTTATCTATAAAAAAGGAATATAAAACGTCAAAGCAGACGCCTTATCCAGAGTTGAAATGAATAATGGTAATAATTCGTCAATACATTCAGATATAACTACTTCCGACAAAAATGTCACGGATGATAATATATCGCTAATAGCAAATGTAAGCGATTTACCCCAACTTTCAGATTTGGAAGACATCTTTCCAAACGAACAAGAAACTGTACATTCAAATATAGAAAATCCAATTTTGGAAATTCCCATTTCGAAAATTCCCATTAACCAATTCAGACAACAAATAAAATGCATCATTCTCCCGCACAAACAAAAATAATAAAAATATATCCATAGAAAAGCGATTTTAGCTCAAATTAATACTAATAATATAGAAACTGAAATAATAAAATTGTTTAAAGAAAACATTAAATCTAATATTGAATACGGATTGTTATTAAATGACAAAAATTACATACCACTAATACTTACCACATTGCAGAAAACATTTCAAAATTTATCCTATAAAATTAAGCTTCGTAAAAACGAATTAATAATGTTATTAATCCAGATGAACAATGTAAAATAATAATAAATTTCCATGAAGGAAAGAATAATCAAAGAGGTATCTCTGAAGTAACTCAACAAATAAAACGTACTTATTACTGACCAAACATGTACAAAATGATCACAGAATTAATTACTAATTGTAAAATTTTTAAAACAAATAAATGTGAAAGAAATCCTTCTAAACCATTAATGCTATCAGCACCAATACTTATTCATTTATATACTTTTACAGTAGGGAAAACTAAATTTCTAACTTTAATAGATGCATTCTCAAAATATGCACAAGCATATATTTTAGAAACACCTACGGTGATTAACGTTATTAAAAATCTATTAATTTTTATGACTAACCACAGTTCAACTATTAGTATAACTATGGACCAAGGGTCTGTATTTAAAAATTCACCAATTAATGAATTTATCGACCTTCATAAAATTAAAATACATTATATTACTATTAATCACCCACAATCAAATGAAGCCACAGAAAGACTTCATTCAATATTACTAGAACATTGAAGGATTCTAAAAGAAATTAAAACTAATACAACCATAGATGAAGTTATGTTATTCGCCATATTAGGCTATAGTAATACTATACAATCATCCACAGGTAAAAAACCTATAGAAATATTTAATAGCCACTTGGACTATAGAGATTCATTTGATATAGAAACAGAAAAAATATATATGCAAAATTATATAGAAAACCATAAAAATTCAGTAAAAAATATTTACTCTAAAGTCAATAAAAAATTATTAGCTAATCAAGTTTATATTTTAACAAAAGAAAACCAAAATCGCGGCAACCTTATTGATTATTCCGAGGAAACGTCTATCTATGAAAAAAATCCATTAGCTATTAGATACAAATTACAACCTAACTAGGTTGTAATTTGTATCTAATAGCACAGCACAAAATGTGACCAAACACCAAAATATAAAAGCAGAAAACCTTATAACCATAAATCAAAATATATTATTCCATAAAGTAAATAAAGGAATAAACCTTGATAAAATCCTATTATCTGAATTTAATCAAACTATATTAATCTTAGAAGAAAACCAAATAAAAATTTAAGTAAAAATAAATAAATTAATAAGAAATGTAAATACAACCAATATCGCCTTTTCTCAATTTATAAATCTAAACAATTTAATTGACCTAGCCAAGATTAATATATGGATAATTTCAAAATCTCTAAATAATATTGAAAACATGCTTTCTCACACCTCCAAGTTGCTCACCATAGCCTACTTCCGATAAATAGTAAACAACATATCATAAAAACAATTGAAGAAAATTATTCAAATAAACAATTACTATTAAGAGAACTCGCAAACATGAGAGATACTTATGACAATAGAATTTGGACCTATTTATGTTGATAACATGATAGTATTTGTGGAAAAATATCCAATAACCTATACAACTGATTACATCCTGTATCATCTATATTCTATACCAAGTTTGAATAGCACAATAATAACCCCTCCTAAACCCTTTTTGGCAATAAGCGAAAAGACACATGTGTATTTGGATAATAGTTGTAAAAAAGTCAAAGATTTACATTGCAGAAAATGGTCAACAACCTGACTGTGTTCAGGAAATAATAAAACATCAAGAACTAACATTAAGATGTCAACATATTTGAAAAAATTTAACCATGGAAGTAATCGAGAAATTATACGATCAATTAACGAAAAGCTTAATGATATTTCCCGGAAAAACAAAAATAAGACTGTTGTGTAAAAAGGAAGAACATAAATCCATTGAAGAATTATACTTGGTAAAGCTAAAAAGCAACTGTAGCATATCAATATAAAATAATAAAATAGATAACGGGCAGAATAAACTTGTTGGATAACCAATTAAACTATTAGAATTCGATATGAGAAACATTACAGTATTACATATTATAAAAAATAAACTAAAACCTTCAAATATACGGAACCTGCCCTTAAACCAATTACATCCATTAAAGGATTAATTTGAAGAAGATCATTTCATAAAAAATAAAACAAATAACAACGCACATGTATACTTAACTATACCCATCTTAACTATATCCATCATTTTACCCATCTTTGCACCTCATAATTTGCTGCGTTTTGATATATCTAATATTCAAAAAGAAGTTAAACATTTGTAACAAAAAAAAATTTACGGACGCAGCTCGACCATCCCGGAAACTCTGAAGATATGGTCAAGCCTTTTTTCACCAAGGACTGCTTGCCGCTTGTGAGGGAGGTGTTAGACACCTACTTACATCATCTGGCTCAGCCCTGCAGGAAACCCGAATACAACAGAATTGTTATTAAACAATAATGTAATTGAGAATGATATTTTCCTAATGACTAATTTTCCATCGTATGAAATGGCTCTGCTTTAGAGACTCGTTGCATTTGTTCTTCATTCGTTTTAAAGTTAAGTTTAATAGATACAAGTTGTCCTGGATAGTCATTCAGTAAATTGTACAAGTTAAATACAAATGAATTCATTGAATAAATAAATATTAAAGATTTAATATTGAATTGTAAAAGTAAAATCATTGGCTTGCATTAATTGGCGGACGGGTGATAAATCCTATGCACATCAAATAAATATTACGCTAATAAATTGTTTTTAAAAAACAATACCGTTATACACAATTACGGATGGCGGTCAACTGATTCGAAATGTTTATAGACGCTTATAATTTAGTGCCAACCTGTTGAGTCTGAGTTTATGTTTATTGAAGTATCGAATAACAGAAATAGCAAGACGTGTTCCATCATATTTATTTTATAAACACCATTTGAAATTTCTTGTTTTGTTAAAGGTAGTTGCCCTCCCGACGAAATGTACTTACCCTCCCTATACTGGTTTAAACATGCGAAATTTTTAAGCACTGTATGCGTACAGAGTATGTCGAATAGCTTCACATTCGAGATAAGAGGGGTGAACCTTCGTTTCTATGTCATTTTGTACGTGTCGTGTGAACGTGGTATGAATAAAAAAATTTTCATTTGAGTGAGTATTCACACGAGTAAACCATCTGATATCACCTTTGTAAACTTTCTTTAACTGCTTATCTCTTCACTTGGCTTTAAAATCGGGTCTTCTGTTTTAAACCCTGTCTCGTCTTCATAGTAACGCGTAGCGGTGTTTAGGACATACGATCGACTATTATGATTACTTGAATACTTACAATATATTTTAAATATATGGAAATGCAAGGAAAACGTTAACAATTATGGAGTTAAGTAATTTTTTTTTAATTTTACAACTTTTAAAAAAGAAACTGTATTCGTTGATCTGAAAGCATAGTGACTGCAAGAATTCTCCATTGGTTGAGTCCAAATAAGACAAGTTTATTTAAAAAAAAAACAACATAAAGTGTAGATATATATATATATATATATACACACACACACATATATATATATATATATATATATATATACACACACACACATATATATATATATATATATATATATATATATATATATATATATACATATATATATAATTATTTATTCATAAAATTATATCATAAATCAAATTATTTTAAGGTAAATGAAATTATTTCTACAACTTTGTTGTGGTATTATTCTCCTATCTATAAATTATGTAAGAGGTTGTTTTTAGTTGGTTCGGTGTAAACAGTTTTTATTTCGATCACTGGAGATTGTTTTTATTCAAATAAATTATAGCTTGGGATTTTCAAGGTGATTTCTAAAATGTACAATTTACATAAATTGTATCAATCAATCAAACTAGTTACAACTTATAGCCCTAAATTCTATTTGATACTAGAATGAGAAGTAAACACACCGTAGTACTTATTACACATAAGATAAATATTTATGCTATAATCAATTTAATACTCATTTGTTTTCATTTCCGAGTTTATTGAAATTATGAATTAATTTCTCATAAATCAAGATAGTTTATGAGATATTTACTAAATAATTATGAAAATACCTTCAAATCATTTTAATAATTTTTCATATATGATGAGAGATTATGGCACAAAAATACTCAGAATATTTGTAGGTGCGATCAAATTATTATTAGATAATAGAATCTACAGCGAAAGTCCGTCGGCTAAGTGCCTGTGTAAAACGTGACCTTCAAAATAAATAATCACTTGCACTTCAGTTTTTACGTCACAGAATTGAAATATATCAGGATAAAAATAGAAATACTGGGAAACGATAACTTTAGTGATATAGAAGCTCATATCGCGGTTTCTTATTAGCGAAACCGGTAACAAACCAGTTTTAACCTAAATTACTGGTTGTATCTTATTATCTATGGAATTTGAGATGGAAAGAATAATAACATTTTTCCGATGACGTTATTAACCCAATTAACCTTGAAAGAATATCATATAAGTTGGATGAAATTTGATTAAAATATACCACGATAAGAAATGATGTGTCATACTTCATTACGGAATTCATTCACTGAAATCGTTATAGGTATAAGGTTTGGAGTATTTAAAGGTGGATATCTGTAGGTTATGGGTAACAAATACATCAGCAAAAGAGGACCCGCTACAAAATTATCATTTCGGCTCTGTGACATTGTTACATGAAAAGAGCAAGTGTTTAGGGATAAGTTACAAGATAATTAATAAATATCATAGAACCATTTCTTTTATGGTAAAATTTTGTAGATGAACACGTTAACGGTTGTGTAACATTTTGAAGAAATGAATTAACAGAAGTTGAAACGATTAACGGAAAGAAGATCGAAATGGTTAAAATCGAGTACTCATTATGCACACTGATACTATCTGAAAATATGGAATAAAAAATTCGATCATTAGTGGTGAATTTTCATCATTAGTGGTGAATTTGTTTCGATGACTCAGAAATACTATTGTTTCTCTTTTCGTTCTTTATGAATTATGAAGATATCAATAGCTTAAGTTTATTAGTAAGCTTTCTAAAAAAGTTACAATATCAGAATATATCGGTGTATTCAATTTACTCTTGGTATCGGAAAATATAATCACGTTTATGACAAATTAGTCACGATTCGAATCGATAATCGAACCACAGGCGTGTTTATTGTTTACCATAAACAAGAAAGGAATTGTCTCTCGTCATGTCTTCGTCATGTCTTTTTGTCTGCCCGTCCGTCTTCCATAGCCTCTCTGTTTCAACAGACTAGATATTTTTGCAAGTAGATGCTTCGAATCTCATTTTAAATATAGGCAGAAAATATTCAAAAATATTTTTAACATAAATATTTAGCATATGCGCATAAGTAGAATAAATAGATCTGAACAATGGTTCACGTCATATTCTTCAGACGCTGCTACTCCCTTTGTAATCACGGACGGGTTTACTTTGCTAATTTTCTTGTAACTCTATTGTTTTTTTTAAATTTTGAGTTTGAATCGGTTTTCATAAATTCAGAAATGGAGGAGGGGGAAGGAAGCGATCCATGGCTCGACATTTTCTAGAAACATTTTACACAAAATTCTTAAAAAAATATATACTCAGATAATAAATGGAATTTAGAAAAATGACGTTATTTTACTTGCTGTTTTAAATTTTATATAACTTTTCTTTATACAAAATGAGGTAAAAAGTTGGACATATTGTTGGAGTATTAATATTTTGGTACAGTCCGCAAAAAATACGAGTAAATATAATAAACACAGACAACGTTATGTGTAATCAATGGTTTTCTTTAAAAATATATAGTTTTAATAATGGCATTGCATTCAGTAATTGTATCCAATATCGAAATTCGATTATGAAAAAAAATTCCTTTCTAACTGACCATCAATTTTTTTTATTATAAGATCACAACTACTAAGAATGCATAATAATAATAATAATAATAATAATAACAACAATAATAGTAATAATAATAATAACAATAATAAATAGTAATAATAGTAATAATAATAATGATAATAATAGCAAGGCCTATACTATTTTCTTCTATTTCATTTTCAGTTAAGCTAAGTATCTAATAGCCTACGGATGTAACCATTTTGTGAAAAGCATTTTTTAAATTCTTAAACAGGTGTCTAGTATAATTTATAATAGTAGAAATGATTGATTACATAATATTGTAAAACGATAAAATATTAAAAATAAATAAACGATAATGAAAAATGCAAATAATTTTCGAAATTAAACTATTTATATATATTTATTTTGTGTATATTTACAGATAATTTTGCACTTCAATCTTTTGGCAAAGCTGTAAAATCCTAAAGAATAAAATTTTTTTTATAAACATGGTGAAAATTCTTTTTATATAACCCTTAAAAAAATTTTGTAATGTTATTTTTAATGACAAAAAGAAAGATAATCTCTTAAACAATTTCTATTTTCTTTACCTCGTAACTTTTTTTAATATATTAAGACAGAGATTTTCTAACACATATTTGTCAGGATTCGATTCTCCATAGAAAACCATTTCACAATTTTTAGGTTGTGATAGCATAGTTACTAAAATGTACCGCGAAAATTGTTTGCAATCCTATTTTCAAAATGGTGACTGGACGATGTGGTCGAACCTCGAGTGTGACCGGGAGTGATTCGTAGACCTCAAAAACCCAATTTTAAACTTAGAATTCTCCCCCCCCCCCCACCTCCTCTCTGAATAATCATCTTACCGTAGGTATCCAAAATGTTATCCCAACCTAAAAAATGTGACATTTCAATGGACTAAATGTCACGTACGTACAAATGAGAGACGGCATAAATAGCTTGTTTTTAAAGAGAAAAATGTGCAACCAGCTAGAAAGACAATTTTTTTTCATTATTCACATAGAGTGGATCACTATATTTACTACTATTATTGAATATGTATGTAGTATTATTTGTACTTTCTTTAAGTTCTTTACCACGACCTAGGTTTCACTGTATTACAACATCTTCAGGTGGGCAATTAGCTAAGAATTTATTACTGGATGTAATTATTGAAGACAATGCATTTATTTAAGTTAAACATTTTTAAACAAAACCATTAACTACACGTAATGTAGTCTACATGATGCGTCAGACTTATATCCAATAACGTAAATATTTACTCGTAATTTATTTAAACTGTCTTGCAATATTAATACCCCAACAATATGTCCAACTTGTTACCTTATTTTGTTACCTCATTTGCCCAAACTTTAAAAATATATGGTTCTTGGATTCCAAAACTCCAAGGAAAATATCAGAATCCCTATAATTTTAGTCACGTGTCAGTCAGTCCGTTTGTCTGTCTCCCACAGCCGTTTTACTTGGAAATTATATGAAATTTAATACAGTGATTTGACATATTAACATGCATAAACTTCAATAAAGTTAAAGTTCGCAAATATTTATACATAAATTGTAGAGGTAGCAGGTACGATAATGAGCTTTTTTTAAAATTCTTGGGTCATATGAGTTATTAATTTAAAAGCTCAATTATTGAAATATTACATAAAATCTATTATTTTTAGAATTACACATAAGATGTTTACAGAAAATGTAAAGTCAGAAAATGCTTCACCCCTTCTCTTAGAAATTTGGAAAAGTAATCTCGCCCGCGATTATGAAAGACGCAAGAGCGTCTACAGAATACAAGGCATGTACCCGGAGAAGTGATAAATTTCCAACGAGACATTGTTCAAATCTATTTACTATAATACTTATTAAATCGAAGCTAATTATTTATATTAAAATATTTTTCAATATTTTAATACCCTCTACCCTCAAAAATATCTAATCGGTTGAAATAGAGAGACTATGAATGACGGATTGGTAGTTAAAGAGACATAATGAAATAATAAAGGTTCCTTGTTATACTACGAAACTCTAAACAAACAATAAAACGTATAGTCTTCGATTACCGATTTGAATCGTAACAGATGTGCTGAAATTTAGTCATATTTTTTGAGACCAACAGTAAACTGAAAACGGAGGTATTTCAGCTATTTTAACTTTGTTACAAAGCTATCTAATCAATTTCAACCGTTGTCATCTTTATTACAGAGAAGGACAAAAATAGAAGCAGCAGTAATTTTTTGATTCATCAAATAAGACGCACATTATTAGACATTGTGGTATTATTATTTATGTACTTACGTAACAATAAATTTTAAGCACTTAAAAATTAATTATTTATAAATACTTTAAAAATATTTGAATATATTTTCTGTTTTCTCATATACATATATCAATGCTGCATTTCAAGTTCGACAGGATTCTTTATAAGATTAAATATGTAGATTACCGATTAAAATTTTAAAGCAATATAATAAATTTAAACAGTTATCATATTTATAACAGGGAAGGATAAAAAGTAGAAGCAGCAGTAATTTTTTGATTCATCAAATAAGACGCACATTATTAGACATTGTGGTATTATTATTTATGTACTTACGTAACAATAAATTTTAAGCACTTAAAAATTAATTATTTATAAATACTTTAAAAATATTTGAATATATTTTCTGTTTTCTCATATACATATATCAATGCTGCATTTCAAGTTCGACAGGATTCTTTATAAGATTAAATATGTAGATTACCGATTAAAATTTTAAAGCAATATAATAAATTTAAACAGTTATCATATTTATAACAGGGAAGGATAAAAAGTAGAAGCAGCAGTAATTTTTTGATTCATCAAATAAGACGCACATTATTAGACATTGTGATATCATTATTTATGTACTTACGTAACAATAAATTTCAAGCACTTAAAAATTAATTATTTTGAAATACTTATCAAAATATTTGAATATATTTTCTATTTTCTCATATACATATATCAATGCTGCATTTCAAGTTCGAAAAGATCGTTCATTAGATTAAATCTGCAGATAACCGATTAAAATTTTATATGTGAGAAGCGTGGTTACAGGAAATGAAATTCATTTATAGGAAGACCAATCCAAAATTAGATGGTGTTATCATACGAACACCCAGCCTAGTACTAGCTGCATACAATGTTGTTTAATTTCGGCGATTACAAAATAATCGATACTGCATTCTAACTGAATTTTGTATATCAAATTTTTAAAAATAATGTTCATTAACATAATTGGATTCCAACCTTCTTCGACCTTTTTCGATTAATGTATCAACTACGTTCATTTCTGCAGTTTTTCAAAACATCACAAAACCATTAATGACTTCACGTGTGAAATTTTAATATAAAATATATGGCTCTATGTTAATTCTTAATTATCATGTATCTTAATCCTAAACACTTGCTCTTTTCAAGTAATAATATCACAAGTCCAAAATCATAATTTTGAAGCTGGTCTTCTTTTGTTGATGAATTTATCGCCCTATAATCGATTCTCCAACTACAAATTTCTGCCTATAACGGTTTGAATAAATTTACTCATAAAATATAATATATCACGTTTTATCGTGGTATACACTAACCAAATGTCATTCAACTTCCTTGATATCATGTAATTATTGATTTTATTAATGATTTCATTGAAAAACCGAAATTTTTTTTATCCCAAATTCCATCAGTAATAAGACATAATCAGTAATTCAGTTTTTACCTAATTACGCTGATAAAAAGCAACGATATGGGCGTCTGCGTCGATTAAATTGATATTATCTCAGTATTTATATTTTTACCCTGATTGATTAAACTTTTATGACTTAAAGACAGAAGGGCAAATTATTATAATTAATTTGTTGTTCACATTTTACATAGGCACTTGGCCGATAACATTTTCGCTGTAGGCTCTATTATCTACTACTAATAGAGTATACAGTTATCATTATTAATTTTTTTTTCTGGCTTATTTAGCGTGACTATAGTGGCTTTTTCATATATTCTGAGTGTTCCAGACCATAATCTGTCATTATATGTGCAAAAATTGTTGCATAGATTATGAATCTATTTTGAAAAAAATAATTTTGAAAAATTTCTCATAAACTAACTTGATTTATAAGAAACTACTCAGTGACTTCAGCAAACTAAGAAATAAGAATAAATTAACTACTAATTAGTATTGAAATTGAAATCAATATCGACCATAAACAAAAGCGCTACGGTGATTTCACTCCACATTTTAATTTAAAATAATGTTTGGGGCTGTCACTTGTAATTAGTTCAATTGACCTATAAGGTACAAAAAAATTGTATGTAAAATTTAAAGTATTTTTATATATATTTTTAATTCTAATTTAAAATAATGTTTAGGGCTGTCACTTGTAATTAGTTCAATTGACCTATAAGGTACAGAAAAATTGTATATAAAATTTAAAGTATTTTTATCTATATTTTTAATTTTAAAAGTTATTTTATATATATTTTTTAATATAACCTAAACACATGCATATTTTGACATCAAACATTTTTTAAAATACGACAATTGTTTTTTTCCCTACATTTTACGGTGTTTTTTTTAATGAAACTTGACTTGTTTAACCACAACCAAAGTATAATTCTTGCAAAGTCTCTGTGCTTTGACGTCAATAATTATAGTTTCTTTTTTAATAAAATTTTTAACGTTAAAAGAAAAATTATTTAACTTTTTATCTGCTTTTCTAACTTAAATGTGTACATTTACCTGAACAGAATTAACTTTCCCTTGCATTTCCACATGTTTAAAATACACGGTAATTATATATAAATACCGCTACGTGTACGAACGAAGATGAGGCACAGTTTAAAAAAGGAGATAAGTCATAGGTCTGTACTTGAATATATATATATATATATATATATATATATATATATACATACATATATACTATTTTCAAAACTGCTTGTACAATTAACACCAAATTGCAAGAAGAGTCCAGATGATGTTTTCCCGTACACAATATCCGCATCCGCAAGTTCCTCAACAATCGATACGGATGGGGATGCGGATCCGAATCTTATAAATTATAGAAGTTATAAATTCAGCCGTCCACGTGCAAGCCTCAGCAAAAAAGATAAATCTGCACTGTACATACATAGATTACAAAAAAACCTTTGATAGTGTCTCTCACTTTTAGCTAATAAGAATATTTAAAATAAATTCCGCCTTAATATTTTTCTGACAAAACGCAATGTCGCACTGAAAAAAAACACTCTGTTTAAATTATCCATAAACTAAAATCACAATCAAACAAATCAAAATAAAAGCAGCTTTTACCAAGGAGATGCACTGAGCTCCTTAATATTTTGTCTTGCCCTTAATTTGATACCCTAATTATTAAATACTCATCATGCTGTGTAGAGACTCAAACAGAAAACACACACATTTGTCACGCATTTGACTGAAACGATATAAAATTATGTGTGAAAACTAAACCAGAAATTAGTATTAATAGACACTACGACGAGATTCAGTAAAAAACATAAGTATACAATATGGATTAGATAAATAAAAGGTTCTGCATGTAGCAAAAGGTAAACTATATAGTTAGTTACGGCAAACTATATTAGTAAATGACACAGAAATAATAGCAGCTATGCTAAAAATGATATAATATCTGAGATTTCAAAATTAATAATTCTAATTTCTTTATTTCTCTATTGTATAAAATAGATCCACTGAAAGAGTTAAGAGTAAACTTAAAGAAAAAAATATCTTCAAGGCTATAAATACGTATTCTAATCCAATTCTGACCTAGTAATTTGCCATTATAATAGGGACAAAAATCGACGTAGCAAACAGCATGTACAGCCAGAGTCATTTTAACAAAAAATAACCACTTTCGTTCTAAACCTGCGATGGAGAGAATGATCATTAAAAGACATAACGGTGGTAGAGAACTAATTAATATGCATGCCATGTTGAAGGAAAAAACCAATCACAAACTTTAAAATTATTCTTATAGGGCAAAGCCTTAACAAGCGATATACATAAAGCAATAGTTAAAAATGACATAAACTCTACATTGGTAAACCTCATTGATAGATCGACACACGAATTGTTTACGCTGAACATAACAAAAATATAATAGGAGAATGAAAAAGACAAGCCCTTTATAGACACAGAAGCATCAAAAATGGCTTAAAATACTCGCTTGAAATAAAAAAATGACTTAAATAATGGTTCACTGTTTCTAGAATCAAAAGCAGTTACTATTACTATCCAAGACAAAGTTATTAACAACAAACACTACCAAAAATGAATAATCAAACGTCCAAAGATAACCGAAAACTGTCACGTAGACTTTTAAACTACTATTTAATATATCACTGAAGTATGCCCCAATCTAACACAATCATACTGCATGCATAGAAGTAACCAAATATCTAAAGTTATTATCAGAAATTAGCACTAAACACAACCTTACGCATACTTCACAAAACCGCACGTTCTATTCCAAGTATATTTCTAATCCTAGAAAATGACACCCTTCAATTTTACTAGGATCGAAGCATACTGTACATACAGAACCGACCAATATAGTAGATAGAATTACAATTGTACGAAAAAATGAACAGAACTGAAAACTTAATCCATATAATTGTACCAAATATACAAAATTTAATAGAAACAATAACCGAGAAAATTCATGACGACATAGAATTAAAGGATGAAGTTATTAAAATTGGAAGCGAAATAAATCCATAAAAATTTTATGCAATATAGTTTTATCCACAACTGTGATAATCCCTATTTATTTACACTACTCATTGAAAATACTAGACCTCAAACCCGTAACTTATAAAACCATACTGCAAAAAGCTGTAATATTGAATACTTGTCTGATTGTCAGAAGGTTCACGAAGATCTCAGATAATGAAATAATCCCGAATAATATCTAATGGACATACCGACATTATCATAGACATATTCAATTAATCAGTTATATTCACTGGCTTTAGCCTGTGGATATCGTATAAAAAAAATTGCCAGCTGAAAGGCATACAGTCTTTTTCTCTATCCAACCTTGGACTTTTTTGATTTTGGTCGGCGGTAGATGGTCGTATGCCGTTATACAGTCCATCATAGATTATTTTTAAAAATCGAAAAAAAAAAATTTAAATAATTTTTCTTCAAAAATTCATTTGCAATAATCTTGTATTATATAAAATGAAACATATCATACGTTAACTCCATCTCATCACTTATGGAAATGTGCTATCATTTAACAACGTGGAATGATAATAATAAAATAAATACGATAATGAAATATGCAATAAATGATCGAAAATAAACTGTATACATACTATTAATATTAATTGCTAGGTATTTTACCATTCGTTGTGTTGTGAAACCATCAAGAATAAAGAATAGGCATTACCCATTCGTTGTGTTGTGAAACCATCACGAATAAAGAATATTTAAAAAAGAAATTAAAATTATTCATTATGAAATCCTCTCCAAAAATATGTAGCTTTTTTTTAATTGCCAGAAAAACATATGACGTCCAAAGATGATGGTGTCTGTAATTTTTATGTTCTTTGGCTTGTAACTGTTTTATTATAAAAATTACGACAAAAAGATTCTACTTCTATTTCCTAAAAATAATTTCGTAATTTTGATGTTAGCCGCCCAGTTATCGAGGTTTTTATTTCGAAAACTATAGTGGTGCCAATACCTTTTTACAAGATAGCGGCTAAATGAGGAGCGGGCGATGCCGAAAAATCAATTATAAATTTAGGGCGGCTCCCCAACACCGCAAAAAAATTTGCTTTATCAAATATACTAACTTAAATGTAACATTTCAATGGACTAATTATTTTAAATTTAGATATTACCTCATTTGACACACTCAGTGTTTTATCTATTTCGCATCGTTTGTTTTTCTGATTATCTAGGATAACTCACCTGTTTTATCGATTAATAATTATATTTTGCACTATCTCAACATTTTTATCTTGCCACTCGTACTTTCTTTAGATACCACATTCGCGTAGAATATCTTATATGGCAAATTAATTTTTTCAGATTTTCCGAACGATCTAATTTAATTTACTTTCATGCCTGTTTTTTACCATTATTAACATACTTAATCGTAATACGTCGTCATCAGCTGATGTAAATACATCGTCGCAAAAGTTATTATAATGTTATTCGAATATTTTGAACCTTAATTTTACAAAGCTTTGCCAAAACTTTTATCAACTATCAGAATTGGAAATTTTTCCATGTTTTGTATTTTTTATTTATTGACTGCAAAATTACCTTAGAGAACAGCCTTAGAGAGGTTGCTTCTTTCTGTGAATATTATATTTGGACTTAAGGTGAGCAAAATACTTTAGAAAACAAGTAAATAACAAATAATATTTCTAAAATTTTAAATATTCTCTTTCAATTTCCTAAGAGGTGACGACTAATTATTAATTTCCTTTCGGTGTCGTATCACACGTTGAACTACACTGTGATATCACACTGCTATGAAGGTGCCTAGGATCGGTTGAATATGTACACAATATTTCCCTTAAATAGCTTACTAAATTAAATTTGGGAACTTTTAAAATTTTTTATTAAATGTAAACTTCATAGATTTTAAATCATTGGAATCGCAGGTGGTTAAAAAAACCTTGCCTTATTTTTGAAACTGCGACTCGTTGTCGTCGGCATGTGGAAATTTAGCAATATACCTTCTTTCATTATATATATTTTTTTACTCGCTACAAACGATTGTAAAAGTGTACTCTTTCTTCAAACTTTGCGACATCTTTACCGTAACGTAACGGTATTTAAATAAAAAAAAAACACTATTGTGACTTTTTCAATACTGACGTCGTAGTTTAAATATATGGAAATGCCGGTTGAAGGTAACGAAGATATAATTATTTAAGTTGAGAAGGATAACAAAATTAATCAATTACATACGGGGAACGTAAATTGTGATCAATTTGTATAAAATTAGAAATATCCGAAAAAGAACAAATTGCATTTGACCTAGTAGCACACTACTAGGTCAAATGCAATTGTCTATCATGAATCCTTATCAGTGTTGCTGATAACAAACTAGTTTCAAACTGAATTGATTGTACTGGTTGTTTCTTGTTATGTACTGAAACGGAAAGAATTAAAATATTTTGTCGATGACATCACTGATACATTACAATAATTAGAAGATGTCAACAAAGTTGAATAAAAGTCGACTGGAATTTACCACGATAAAGAATTTACGTTATACTTTATTAGGGAGTATAATCACTGAAACAGACAGAAAATTTTATGAGCAGTCCTATCCGGTAACTAATAACTAGTCAGTTAGTAATTAATTGTGTATATCTATTGATTACAGAGCCAGAAAACAGCATCAGCAATATCAGTACCAAAAAACCAGTTCCGAAATGATCATTTGAGCACTGTGATATTATTACATGTAAAACAAGGGATTAAATATAAGAAAATAGAAGCTATATAATCACATATTTTTTGGTTATATGTTAAAAAGGAAAACTTTAATGGTTCTGCAAAATTTTTAAAATCTGAAGAATTAACAAAACTTGAAATGTTTAACCGACAAAAGGTTAAAAGCGTTGAATTTCTATTTATACATAATATTTTTGAAATTATAGAATAAAATATTCAATTTGTTATGGTAATCTTACTGGTCAATTCGTAATGTTATGGTAAATCTTACTGGTCAATTTCAATCACTCGAATACGTTACTTTTGGTCTAGACAACAATATTGTCTACATCTCTTGAAATAATTTCAAGAGATTTTGTCAGTTTTTGTTAATACTACCCGGCACCCTCTACTTCGTCCACACGGTGAACACGACTTGGGTGATAGTAAAGTACTTCTCTTTGGATTAAAATACTATAATATATATATTCAGAACCAGCAACTTTAGAAAGGTTGCTACAATTCTACGTCAATTACCATAACTTTGCCCAAGAGAGCTGAATACTGCTTCATTCGTTTACGCTATTTTTGTTTTTTTTATATTGAGTTCTTTTGTGCTACATTACGATGATATAAATTATTTGTGGTACTTCTGAGATTTTGAAGACCATCTTGGTGTAGCTTTTACTAAGATAGGTGGAATGGTATTAAAGCTAATAACGATTGACTTATATCCATAATGGCTAAACATACAGGTAAGGATTTTTATATATCAGCATAGATTATTAATTATCTCCACACTTCATGATCTTTTGGTCGAAATTTAATACTTTTTCAGTGTACCAATTTGAATGGCATCCTAAAAACCATATATTATTTGTATTAAGAACTTAATGAAATAATGTATATAACAGAACTGGATGTTGAAACACGGAATCAACTTGTTCCAAGTATGCATCAATCTTGTTTCAAGTATAACTTCTTCACGTCTACAACATTAGTGCGAAAGTGTTATAAATATTTCAAAGCGACAAAAAAAAATATTGTCATACTCATTTTGAAAGAAGCAAAATTTCTCTGTTTTATTTTTAAGGGTTTTGCATAAAAAAATTACTATAGTGTAGTCTTATTTTGTATTATGTGTGCATAATATTAAAACTATTATATGCCAATTTTTCCAGCGATTAAGAAATATTTTATAAATTTCCAGAACATATTTGTTGAGGCATATACAGAGGGCGGCGTTCGATCTCCTGTTAAGTTTATGCGAAATGCCATGGCTAGATGGCACTCTAGATGCCATGGCTCCATGGCTAGAGACACTCGCCAAATTTAAGCTCGAATCAATTATTGCAAACTTTGTATTTGCCTAGAACAGTCGCTCAGAAAGTTGAACTTGTGAAATAATAAAATGTTTAAATTTAAGTCCAGATATTATTATAATAGCATTGCATAACGAAATATACTGAGATTTTGTAGAACTAATTTTTTACTCGTGGTTTCGCCTGTACAGTGATAAGAAAATTTAAAACAATGTTTTTTTTATTTAAGCATAGATTTTAATTCTGTCATTTATGTAATTATGAGGTAAATATTGTTTTACGGACTGTAGACCCGACTTTTGCTGTGGCGCAAGACGACGCGTCCCGCCTTTTATACGATGGTATTCTGGACTAAAATGCTGTGCAATAATTGACTTATAAATATTATAAATTATAATATATTAATATATATTATAAATTGAAGGGGAAGGGGGAAGGGAAGGGGAAGGGGGAAGGGGAAGGGGAAGGGGGAAGGGAAGGGGAAGGGGAAGGGGAAGGGGAAGGGGAAGGGGAAGGGGAAGGGGAAGGGAAGGGGAAGGGGAAGGGGAAGGGGAAGGGGAAGGGGAAGGGGAAGGGGAAGGGGAAGGGGAAGGGGAAGGGGAAGGGGAAGGGGGAAGGGGAAGGGGAAGGGGAAGGGGAAGGGGAAGGGGAAGGGGAAGGGGAAGGGGAAGGGGAAGGGAAGGGGAAGGGGAAGGGGAAGGGGAAGGGGAAGGGGAAGGGGGAAGGGGAAGGGGAAGGGAAGGGGAAGGGGAAGGGGAAGGGGAAGGGGAAGGGGAAGGGGAAGGGGAAGGGGAAGGGGAAGGGGAAGGGGAATGGGAAGGGGAAGGGGAAGGGGAAGGGGGAAGGGGAAGGGGAAGGGGAAAGGGGAAGGGGAAGGGGAAGGGGAAGGGGAAGGGGAAGGGGAAGGGGAAGGGGAAGGGGAAGGGGAGGAAGGGGAAGGGGAAGGGGAAGGGGAAGGGGAAGGGGAAGGAGGAAGGGAAGGGGAAGGGAAGGGGAAGGGGAAGGGAAGGGGAAGGGGAAGGGGAAGGGGAAGGGGAAGGGGAAGGGGAAGGGGAAGGGGGAAGGGAGGGATGGGGAAAGGGGAAGGGGAAGGGGGGGGAAGGGGAAGGGGAAGGGGAAGGGGAAGGGGAAGGGGAAGGGGAAGGGGAAGGGGAGGGGGACACCTACCAAAACCAACCATATACCTTAAGTAATTATGGATTATCGCATGTATTATTGCATCTATTCGAATGAGGAGAATAGCTCAATTGTTCGATCTAATTACCAGCTTTTCTTTTTACCGAAACATTTACACCGTCTCTCGTCCCAAGCGCACACAGGATAAAAGAATCATATTTTTTTATTTCAACCCATGTTATTTTAAATATTCGTGTTTCTTTTTCCAAGACACTCATTGTTTTATTAGTCTCGCATGATTGTTTTTTACTTATCTAGGATTATAATACGTACCCGTTTTTTGTCTGATATTGCGTTATCTCAACACATTTTCTTTAATTCCCATGTAAGATAATCTGCACTTTCGCTTAGATTGCCTTATAAAGCGAATTAAGAAGATTGTCTTATATAACAAACTTCTTTATTACCATTTATTTAAATTGATTTTATGGTTCAATAAACAATGTATTAAAAGTTTATTAATAAGAAATTATTTCCTAATTTATTTAAACTATTCTTTATATATCTTAGATATTCTTTAATAGATTTAAATATCTCAAGACAATAAATAATGAATTAAATTAAAAACAATCATTGATAAAATACTTGCAAGAGACTTTCTTCATTCCCTTCAGAGGTGGTTGCATTGGTGATTTTTAAGAGCAAATCAGAAACCACTGAGAATATAGGAATCTAAATTCTCTCATTACATGAATTATAAAACAACTGATCAAGTACCCTAATTTTTTGGGGAAGACAATAGAGATAATATCCATAAATGCTAAATATTGAAGAATGCTGCGGAAAGTACAATCAATTGACTTTACTACCTTCAATGATATTATCGTGCATTTTCCTGATATACTTATATATTATTCACGTAAAACTCTTACGCGGTCATAAACGTGATACCATAAATTATTAATATTGTTACGTGATAGTTACATCACAAGGGAGTGTCCAGTTGTATGGATACCTTAAATAAAATATGCGTAATTTCAGGCCTATATAGTAACTAAATTGTCTGAAGATGATTCAGCCAGAGATTTAATTTTTCCAGATTCCATATGATCTCATTTAATTTACTTTCTTGCATGTTTTGATTCGTCCATCAATTATTGTCATAATTAATCGTAATCTATCGTCGTTGGCTAACGTAAACACATTATGACATATAATTATGACAAGTTTATTATATTATCTTGCCACCGAATTTTATAAAAGCTTTGTCAAAATTTTTGTCAGCTGCCGGAAATGTGAACAATCCTCTGTTCATACATCTTTATTACTTAAGAGCGAAATTCTCCTTTTCTTCTATGGGTATGATATTTTCGCACTTCTTTGTAAGCTAAATTTTTCAGAATTCAGACAAATAATAAATAATACTCCTGAAACTTTAAATGTCTCTTCATTTTCCTAAGAAGTGACTGTAACCTACTCAGTTCATTTTTGAGATCTTAAATACATACTAAAGATCTGAGCTCTTAGATTACTCTGTGATTAAGTTGCCATGAGTAGGTTGAGTGATTACACAAGCTCTCCCGTAAATGATGTATCAAATTAAATTTTGCGTTAGATCAGATCATGATAAACATTAAGTTTGACATTGATACCTTTAATTATTGATATTGGGACATAAAAATGCCCTCTTATGTCTCTATATAATAAATACTTTTTAGATTGGTAAATAATGTATTAAATTAAATTTTGCGTTAGATCAGATCATGATAAACATTAAGTTTAACATTGATACCTTTAATTAACATGATATTGGGACATAAAAATGCCCTCTTATATCTCTATATAATAAATACTTTTTAGATTGGTAAATAATGTATTTTATTAAATTTTGCGTTAGATCAGATCATGATAAACATTAGGTTTGATATTGTTACCTTTAATTAACATTGATACCGTTAAATATTGATATTGGGGCATAAAAATGCCCTCTTATATCTCTATATAACAAATACTTTCTAGATTGGTTTAAATAAATTACGTTTCGCAATTAATCTATAAAGACGTATGGTGATTCAGTTATAAACCTTCCTTTACACTACTTATCTCTTTCAATCAGCTGCAAACGCATGTTTAATTTTTAAATAGTGTCTCATTTTCATTGTTATCTAGGACATAAATTTTACTATTACGAGTTTTTGAGAACCAATTCAGATAAAATAAACTTACCTGTTTAAGTTAACAAACCAAAACATGAATGTTTTTAATAATTTCTTTTTTTTTCATTTTACAAGTTTGATTAAAAAAGAAATTGCAATTATTAGGCATAAAGACTTTGCAAGTTTTCTCCATTGGTCGAGTTGAATATAGACAAGTTTATTAAACAAACAAAAACGTAGGGGAAAATTAATTGTCCATTGTTGTTTTTTTAACTATTATATTTAATAACAATGTCTTGTTAGTTAACATTGTTGAAAATTAAGGTATAAATGCAATTTCGTACTAATAAAATTTTGACAATTTTTTCACATTACATAAAAGACTACATATTTTATACGCGACGGATTAAAAGAGCGGCTCCCGATTATTTCTAATAAAAATATCTATATGAAAAAAATTACTCGCGAGAAATGTCGTTTATGCCTAACTTTTTTGTAACTGATTTTGAAATTAATTTATTAAAAATAAAAATAGAGATTATATAAAAATTGGTCAAAAAACTACGTCTGTTTGTAAGCTGTCGGTAATTATAGCTTTGTTACGGTAATTATAGCTTTGTTAGCGTTGTTACGTCTGTTTGTAAGCTGTCGGTAATTATAGCGTTGGTATAATTAATAAAGTCGGTAATTATACCAACTTAAAAAATATTTTCTTCTCTTTAAGTCTTCAAATTTATTATACTTTTTTAATGGGGGCTGACTTAGCCTGACCGGAATCTTTTTGGTTTTTTTATAACAATTCGTGTTTGTATTTATAGCCTCTTTTCATATGATACTTCTTGCTTGCTAAATTTTTGAATCAGTTGAGTTTCTTTCTTTTTTTATATCAACTCTTATTTTTATTTATAAATTCTATTTACCCTATCATTTTGCTAATTCAATTTCTCCATTTTTTGGATTTGTTTTTTTTTCATGTAATTTCATGTCCATATTTATAACCACTAAAACTAATTTAGTTAAATGCATGATTTTTAAAGTATATTCTTCCATGTAATAATTAATTCAACAATAAATAATGAATGAAAACAAATTACAATAAACATGTTACTTGAAACTTTATAATAATAGCTAAAGCTGATAGTTATAAATTTCCAAAAAACACCACAATCTGACGATTGAAGACAGTAAACCAATTGCTAAATTTATTTCGTTAATTATTTTCTATTGTCAATATTAAACAAGCAAATTGTTTAAAATCCTTTCAACGTATTCTAAATTTCTTAATTTTTAACTTATTTAATAGCTACTTTATATTTAATTCACTACAAAATTAGTAAAAAAGTTAGGAACCCATAGATTTGAAGACATTTCACGCGACTACTTTTTCCGATTTGTTTATACTAAATAATCGCGAGTCGCAATTTTTCTTTAAACGCATCGATTTTAACGCACACAAGGAATATACGACAAAATCTATCTCTTCACATTAAAATTGTCATTTCATATTAAATAACCGTAAGTAAATTATTTTTAAAACTTTGTTTTGGTATTATTTTCCCAAATATGAAAGTATTTATAAATTATGTATGAGGTTGTTTTTAAATTATTCGAGGTGAAGAGATATTATTACGAATGCTGAATATTGTTTTATTTAAGGAAGTTTAACCTAAGAAGTTGACCAATTTCAGGGTGATTTGAAAACTATTTAAAATTAACAACATTTATTATTACGAATACTGAATATTGTTTTATTTAAGATATTATTACGAATACTGAATATTGTTTTAATTAAGGAAGTTTAATCTAAGAAGTTGACCAATTTCAGGGTGATTTGAAAACTATTTAAAATTAATAACATTTATTATTACGAATACTGAATATTGTTTTATTTAAGATATTATTACGAATACTGAATATTGTTTTAATTAAGGAAGTTTAATCTAAGAAGTTGACCAATTTCAGGTTGATTTGAAAACTATTTAAAATTAATATCATTTATTATTACGAATACTGAATGTTGTTTTATTGATTATTACAAATATTGAATATTGTTTTATTTAAGGAAATTTACCCTAAGAAGTTGACCAATTTCAGGGTGATTTGAAAACTATTTTAAATTAATATAATTTATTCACCCAAATAATTAAAATTGGTAGCCCTAAACTGTATTAGCAACTAGAATGTGAAGTAGACTCACCGTGATGATGACTTGCATAATTTATTTTTTTTAAAGGCATATTGATTTTCATTCCCCGTCTTACTAAAGTCATAGAATAATTTCTTATATAACAGGATAATTTATAACAACTTTACTAAATAACTTCAAAGTTTTTCATAAATACCAAAAAATATGTGACTTATGAAATATTTATACAGGCAAGTTTTACTTTTACAAATTACACCAAATAAATCCGTGTATCCGTCCAAATATCATAGATAATGAGAAGGCTTAAAATATTTTTGAATGACAGATTAATATAATACAATATTCAGAGAATATTATGAAATACAAAATTCTACATGTAGCGGTAAATTGATTATTTTTATATCGCCCAAATGAAACAACGTCATATTCAGTCAGTACTAGGAAATGTAATCGTATGGAAAGACAATTTTTTTTTTAATACATTTTTCTGTCAAAAATATTCATTTCCTGCGATCATGCTTCGTAAATTTAGAATATAAATTAAAAAAAAAATAGTTTCTTGTTCAATTTAACATATAACATTAATATATGTATTTAATAAAATATATTAAATTATATGAAGATAATAAATGATGAGAAAAACGAAGAAAATAATATCAATGATCTCTAAATTTCCTTCACAATATTATTAATGGGTCGAACACTATATGGCCTAAGTTGTTAATATTTCTTATTGTCAAATTCTTCTGCAGGCTACATATTAATTTAGGCAGGGGTAGTGAGAGGGCTCTCAAAGTCACGGATATTTTATTATTTTTATATCTCCCTGCAATTCTTAATTAGTTCACACTTTCAAAGTATGGTTTCGTACTTCAATGTTATTTAAATTTTGTCAGCGGATTGTATCTTTTTGACTTATCATTTTTTTAAGCGATTATAATTTGTCGCCTCACTAAGTAACTTGTATACGTAACTAACGATGGTACGATAACTGACGATGTGCGTTTTATCTGATGACTCAAAAATTACTGCTAATTCTATTATCAGTTGTTTGGAATTGTAAAGATATCTACATTTGAAGTTTATCAGAAAAGTTTCAATTAAATTAGAATATCTGAAATTATGATTATTCCCTTTAATTTCGGTTTCAGAAAATAATTTCTACAGATCATCAATTCAAATCGATTATACACATCGTATAGCTTTTTTAGGTTTTTCATAGTGAAATATATCTTTCCGTCAAATAGTACGTAATATAATAGAGTGCAGAGCCATGATAACTTCACCATGTCTGTCGTTTGTTCTGTAGATGCTACAGCTTCATTCACAATCACGACTGAGATAACTTTACAGGGAAGGTCATATTTCATATGCGTTTAAACATCATTCTTTTTTTCACAATTATTAAACGCATAATGTTAAATGTTTGGGAAATTAAGGAAAAGAGCTGAAGATACAACTTCAGGACAAAACCGAAATTTTGTAAATTTTGAAAATATGCGTATGTAGAAAACTATATTAGGAATATAAATATTACAAAATTTCCATTGAAATTGGTGCGTCCAAAAGTTAAAATAATCCGGTAAATCCCCAGAGTTTTTTTAAGGATTACTCAGAAGAACTGGATTAATACAGTAATATATTTCACCTAAAATAATTAGTATTTATATGCAAGGAGATATTTTATGTAAACGATTATTTATAAATTGACTTTTTATTTATGTGTCTGTTTATAAATGAAGTAAAACACGTTAAATATGAATATAGTTCGCACTGAAAACGTTCCGTTTCCACCGGCTCACATACAAACATTTAAAAGTGCCTAGTATTTTATTAATTAGTTAGAAAAATAACCTCAAAACTCAAAAAAAAAATAGAATCCTTGCTAAAGTGTTTCAATAAACTTTGGATAACTTTCTAGTAACTGTTTTTAAAATTTTTCGTCTAAAATGATGAAGTCAATTCTTTAATAATTTCGAAAATAGTCGGGGGCGGAGATGATTAGAGCCGATATATTTTTGTTGATATTTTATATTGCCATTTTACATAAAATTTTGAAACAAAAAATATATGAAATCTTTAAAACTTTTTGTTTTATATAAATAGCTCGCACGTTATATAGCCCTATGCTAAATTTGAAATTGTTAATATCAGAGAGTTACTAAGTTAAGACTTGGTACCCCAGAATTTAGAAATAAATTATATTAGTGGAAAAACCAAACAATGCAAAAAAAACCTTTTAATTCATAATAAACTTGATGAGAGACAAGAAAGCCCACAATATTTCTTGATGAAACTTCAAACACGTTCAAACACGTTCAACAATAGTTTCAATTAAACATATAAAAACAAATTTAAAAATACTTGGCGTTAATTTTGCAGAAATTCATTATAATTTAATTTTTTACAACTAAATAAAACTACGTGATGTAGTATTATTTCTACTTTATTTCAATTCTTTACCTCGACCTACGTTTCGTTGTATCACAACATCTTCAGGTGGGCTACTTGTAAAGATTAATTTCTTTACAAATCGTTTTAGGATTAACTTCAGGAGGACAGGATAATCCAAACTGACCGGTTACGAAAACTAGAGTAATAGAGCAGTAACACCTCTTTAAAATAACCTTGGTTCAGCTGGCTCGGCTGATAGACCTCGTGAGGGTCCCTGGTGTAGGGTTACACACTGCGGACGTGGACGCGGAGGCAAACCTTTCAATCGCGCTAGGGCAGTTTGGCTAATAAGGTAACAACTAATTTGCCTAAAACTTCTATTATTAAAGAAACGGACAAGAAATTAAACCGGACAGATATTAAGTTCTAGAAATTTTACGTTTGCCCTATGCTCCGACCGGAGCGACAGGAACTGATGATGATAATGGTTACGAAAACTCTTTCGAAAAACTGTTACGAAACTGTTTCGACAGTACAATGAGTTACGAAAACTAGAAAAGATGCTAGTGCTTAATTACAGTTTGGAGTAGGGAGACATCAAAAATTATATTCTCTGTAAAATGTATTTTATTATTCTGTATAGTAAAAAAAATTAAATCGAAGTTAAAAAAATATTAAACCAATTTACTTCATTAATTAAGTTAAAAGAACCAGACAATGTTCTAGCGTGAGGCGGAAAAACCGTAGAAATTCGCTCAGTCCTTTTTGAAGAAAATGTTGTTGGTCGAGTCTACATGGTCAACTCAAACAAGTAAAAAATTGCTTAAAGTTGTTGTTTCTCAATGTGTCAGGATCGACTCAATTTACAGGCCTCAGGTTGGTTGTTAGTGTAGAGTATTCGACATATTAAGCAGCATCTGAAGGTCGATTCTTGTTAAAAAGTTATCAAAAATGGAATAGTGTTTTGAAAGAAGTTTCTATTAACGTTGGTATGGAAAAAATAAGATCAACATTTCCTGCTTAATGTTTCAAGATGCTTAATGTTTGCACCAAATACAAAGCAGTTACGTAGTTAAATATGGAGTTTCTCATGAAAATGCCCTACAAAGGGATTGTGTTAAATTAATACAAAATGAACAAAATTTTACTAAAGGCAATAAACTATTTATAACGATATTATGATCGATATAATTTTTGGATATATGTTTACCTTGGCTGTTCTAGATATTGTATGAAATATTTTTTGCAGGTAATCTCGATATTTGTAGCAGAAATATAGTCTTTGTATTTGCTTCATTCGGCATTGCCACAAACAATATTGTACAAACGAAAAGGTAAAACAGTTTATTTAACATTTTAAATCTTTTTGGAATTTAACTACAATATAATTCTAGTGTGTAATATACAAAATAAAATTATAATAATGTCAAAACAGATACATTGTCATGTCTTTATTATTAGAGAAAATGTTCTCATATTGTAAGATGAATACCCTATGTTCTTGAAAAAATAATACAAAATGTAGATGAAAGTGATAGTTATGAAGAAATGCGTAATATTGATAGAGCCATATGTTGCTTCACTATACTTTTCCCTAGATACTGACTAAAGTAACGTCTATCTAAATCTGTCATATATATATATACCCACACACACACCCATATATATATATATATATATATATATATATATATATATATATATATGTATATATGTGTGTGTGTGTGTGTGTATGTATAGTACCAGATTAAAATAAATCTGCGAGAGGGAACATTTATTTTAATTAAGAGTTGTGATAAAGCCAGAAATGTTTAATTTTGTTTTTCATTTAAGTCAGAAACATTTACTCTTTCCATCAGCATTATAGTTTCTATGGTGGAGGTAATGATTTATTCTGTTTATCCGGACGTTGGTAAAAAGACATTGTGACGTGTAATAATATGTAGATAAACGTATAATAAACATAAAACACATGTAGAAGCATATTTTTAAACTATTTAATCCAGTTTATAACATTTTTATAACCTTTTCTTTATTATATCGTGTTCACGATAAGATATCGATAAATTTTACCTTTATAAAGAATTCTTGGTTCTCTTTAAAGCAAAACGTGAATTAGTTTTAATTCAGTGAGCAAGTCAATTATTAAGTTTTAATTGAAACAATATTTTAAACCATTATGTATCTTAAAACAGTTTTTGCCATCTGCCTCTTACTATGTCGTGTAATGGGACAATTGCCAATTTCATGCAGTAATACGCAGACTGTCGATGACTTGAATCTTGACAGAGTAAGTTTGATTTGTTTTGTTTTAATAATCACTACGTAATATGTCCGAAGTATTCGAGAACTCTCCGGCGACAGATGGTGGAAAATTTTGTTTTCATTCCAAGCTCTTTCAGAATCTAAGCGTTAGTTCTGTGTATGTCCCATGAGATGTTGAACACCTTCCTCCAACACGCGATTAGCCATTTTCAGCGTCCTTGACTCAGCGCCATACATAGAGATGGATAACATTAGAGATTTCACTAAATGTGTTTATTTAATCTGTTTACAAATAAAGGGGGGAAGGAAAACAAATATTAAGGGAAGGTACGCCTGACTTACACAGGATTACCCATAATTTGTCATTCTCGATACAGTCGAAGACCAGCTGTAATCCATAAAACACGTATTATAGGCGTATGGTTTTTGCAGTATTTCTCCGCTAATTGCCGAATGCTTCTACCCTGGAAGAATTCAGCTTGCTCTTATGGAATTTATCAGTCCAAGAAACTGCTAAGACGCTATGAGAACACTTCATTACGAGTGGCCATGCGGAGGGCATTTCTTGTGCAATATTGTTCTTACAGATTCTTTTAAAACGTACAGATTCTTCATAGATTATTTTCGATTCATTATAAATTATTTGTTTTTCAATTTATTCTTTATGAAAGTTAACCTAATTCTTTTTCCATGGAATTAAAAAAGTCAAAACTTACACATTTCGAACTGAAGTTTGTAACTAAGTAGATCATTATTAGCAAATTTGGACTCTTTTTATTCTATCGATAAGTATCACCAATACAAAAATATTATTTTTGTGTTTTTTGAAATCATCTTTTTTTTTAAATTATTTTGTTTGACACTTTTGGATGGTGTTTTATTAAATCTGTTTAATATTTATATATATAGGAATATGTCCGTAACACACACGCACATATATATATATATATATATATATATATATATATATATATATATATACACATCTAAGTAGATGTCTCTACTCTTTACACTACTTACCTATCTACTCCCTTATATCCTAAATGCTTCTTACGCATACTTCACTCTTTTTTATTTTCTTGCTTATTTCAAGATAAGTTGAATGAGTTCAAACTCGATGAGTTTAGAGGTACCATAATGTAGAGACACTACTGAGGAGTACCTGTTACCATATTTGGCTTCGATCATCAGATCTTGGTCTCCGTTTGTAACCAATAAACCAGATAATTTCTTCATCGCGATTGAAGAGATATGTTACCACGTTCTGGTTCAATAATCAGATCTTGGTGACCAAAATTATTATAAAGATAGTACAAATGAGTTCAAATTTGGTCTCAAATCTTCCAAATGGGCTTTGGGAAGCTCATTCGTTGAGAAGTTCCTCAGAATATCTGCGGTGTTCGTCATCACTTCCTGCCCATGTTTATATGAAATTACTTGAATAGTATATCCTAGTATTTAAAAGAGGAAAAAAACAAATCGGTCTACCCAGCAAAAATTTATGTACGAAAATATATAAATCATAAAAAAAAAACGGATACAACAAAGATTCTCCTTTTTTTCTTGAAGTTGGTATAACTATTTGAAGGATGTCATATTTTATAAACAATAAAGATAATGTTCTAATTTCCGTGATTTTAGTACTTAACGATTCGTGTCGCTAACAATTTGCACCAAATTTTTAACACGATTGAATTAAAAACTTCACTTATTTACTGGTTTAACAAGCATTAACCATGTGTAATAGTATATAAGTTTTATATTATTTATGTTACTTTTGGACATTGATATTTTAGTTTGCTTAATTGGACATGGATATTTTAGTTTGGTTAAGGAAGTTTGTTAAACAGA
Organism: Druceiella hillmani; assembly: GCA_039881145.1. Classification (NCBI taxonomy): domain Eukaryota; kingdom Metazoa; phylum Arthropoda; class Insecta; order Lepidoptera; family Hepialidae; genus Druceiella; species Druceiella hillmani. The sequence continues at coordinate 2,956,612 of JAYKKI010000040.1, read as the reverse complement.
TTGATTGCTTAAGGAAGTTCGTTAAACAGATTGATTGCTTAATAAAGTTTGTTAAACAGATCGAGTATTAGAAATAATATTCTATTATTACGAAAAGGAATTTTTTTCGAAAACGTTAGTTTTTTCCAAATTATAACCATTTATTTCGTTTCAAGATCCTTTGTATATTGAAATTAGCTAATATAGCTTCAAGGCACATGGTTCGAGATCGAGATTGCTAGCAGTGATGGTGATACACTTAATTCTGCCTGCGGACGGATGGACGCGGAGTTCAACCAAGTGCAAGGAGTTTCAATGCTCTCCGTTAACAGTACACGCATAATCAACGATGAGTTGCAATATACACTTGGTGTCGCTACCGTTGATCCTACGAATGGGGCAGTTTTCATCGTATTAACACAGGGTGAGAAATCACTGTTGAAGTAAATCCTAACTTTAATTGGTTTTAATTCTGTACGCATAGCGACAACTGTTGATATAAAAGTCTCAACTCCAGTGAATAAATATCTTCTTACCAATGGATGTGGATAGTGATGGTTGTTGAAAATAAAAAAATAATTATAATTAGTTATTGTTTAACTTTTCGTATTTTAAAAGAGTATTTTGAGGAATGTTGGTGACATATGGACGAATGAATGTAACTGATAGCTGAATTATGCTCTTATTCAGTAGATGAAAATAACAATATAAATGAAGTAGTAACTAGGTGTTTATAACATGTAAATTGTAAAGAGGCAAATTCGATTTTGCTACCTTGACGACCTATTAGGTTCATTATTGATTTGGGTACAAAGAGATATTTTACCTACTTTACATTGGTGTCAGAACTCTTAAATTTGTGATATTATCAAATAAAATTGGTTCTAAATAACAAGAAATAACAAACAATTGATCATATGATTAAGAAAAGAGGAAGGGCTGAAGTAATTCAATCGATTTAAGTTTCTGTTTCCATCGTAATGTTACAGCTATGGATCAATAGTACTTTTATTATGATTTTCTCTATGATGCTATTGACCTCGGCCCATCCTACTTGAAATACAATTTATATATTTATAGTTATAAATAAAAGAATATGATTATATATGACATAAGATTATACCAGGGAACCTCTGTGATATGCAAACATAGTAAATAGGTACTCCGTAATTCTGAATTGGTGGTAGATCTATCACCATTGCTTATCTTGCAAGAAAGTTTTTAAATTGTTAATATCAATCTATGTTTATTTTTATTACAGGTATCGTCGTATCAATTGAAGAAGTAAGTGTTTTGGATACTGACTATGACAATCATGCGATTTTGCTATTGTGCCGTCAAAGCGGCAGTCAGACAAGTGGTACGTGTACAGTTTTGGCAAAAAAATTAATTTTAGTTGTTTTTTATTCAGTACAATTCTATACTGGTACTGAGTATATGTAATAGTTCGAAGGCTGTATAATATACGTAAAAATTATGCTATAAATTTATATAATAATTTATATATAAATATAACCGTAAAACCAGGATATTTCAAAAATAGGCTGAACTATCGAAATATAAAAGATTATGCGAGTTAATATATTATAATCTTTTTTATTTCAGGCTATAAATAAGTCTATAAAAGAAAATGAGAGATAGTTCCCAAACGGTATATAACATTATCAAGACTATACTGATATTATTTTCATAAAAAATTCTTTTGTTCCTTTGACTTGAAAATTTCACCTAATCTCGCTACGAAGTTAGGTAAAAAATGAAATTAGGTGAAAATGAAGTTAGGTGTTTTAATATTCAGTATGAAAGTTAATATTCTAAATACTCCATAGGTAGTGGAAAAAGTATATGTTTATAAAGTAAAGTACATGTTTGGAAAAAGTATATGGGAAATAATATTACCGTGTAAAAACTTACCTGTTATAAGCAATAAAAAAATATAATTACTGAAAAGTGGTTATATATTCTTATTTTTATTTGTTTTTGAAACGTTCAACAAGTAATTTGATTCAAAATTAAAATAATATAAAATAATACGCATTAAATTAAATAAGAAAGCAAACATTTGCAACAATTAAAAAAAGATTGATTTAAAATATAAGGTTTTAGATAATATCTTATAACATTGATCCTTTGCATTCTCGAGCCAAAGTTAAGGAGGGCTGATATTTAAAAATATTGCTTCGAGTGTTGAAAAATTTTAATAGTTATTAGTTTCTCAACATTTTTTATATCACTATTGAAATTTGTACCGCTATCTTTAATCTAAACAATGTCGTAAAAATTTCCGTTATGCCCTAAATTTTCTTTTAATCATAAGTATTAAACGAAATTGAATTTAACTTTTCAGCAATTTCCTTGAAACTCTCCCGATCACGGAATGGACTTAGTTCAGGATCAGTTAATGCCATTGATACAGCAGTAGCTGCTAATACACACACAACTAGTCTGAAGTGGCAGCAGATGGATCAGTCTGTGGAGACTTGTGGCAGTTCAGCTGTCATGACTGTGACTTCGACTCTGCTCCTTGCCATTCTCTCCTTCATCAATCTTGGAAGAATTTAGCTTAAGACTTTGAAGATTAGCCGTCAGAAGTGGATACATATTGTAAATAATTTTATTTATAAAGCTAAAATAATAACTACTTTTTTTTTTTTTTAATTAAATTGACAATCCATTATTTTCATTGTTTTATTACAGTAAATTTTACTGATAAAATTGAAAGTATTCATTTAAACTGGATCTTGTGTCAGATTTATTTAACTTCAAAGAGTAGTTTTAAGAGTGATATATAAGTAAAGTATATTAGTACTAAAACGCTCATCACTTGCTATCATAGATGAATACTAAACTGCGAACGTATTGTTTAGTTGTGGAACCGTAATTGAAAATAAGAAATCCATGTATGTGAAAAATAATTTGTTGAAATTATTTGTAACATAGATGGAGTTCTTATTTTCCATTACGGCTCAACGTGTTAACTGGAAACGTTTAGAGCGTTGCACACACCTGATATTTCTACATTCACCTTCTATTAAAAAAAATATTTTTTTCCCAAAACTCGCAAAAATGTCTATTACTTCTAACATAGACAATAAAGATTGATTTTCAACTTGACACACGAATTCAATTTTTTCGTCTGTACCTTCGCAGATATAATTTTTTTGTCCATCAGCTAATTGAGATACAAAATTTGGTTTTTCGTTCATCTCAAAATATTTTATTTCATTTCTTGAACGCTCGACGATTCGATTGTCGGCTCGTGCATGTGGCACTAAACTTGTCCCAATCACGGCGGCAACTGCACTCACTTGTGCTTGTCGGTATTTGTGTATTAAGATAAAGTTTAGCAAAAAAATTTAAAAATATTCATTTTAATGATATAATTCATGAAGTCCAAGAGTGATTTATTGAGAATCATTTCTCGGATATCAAAAATATTGTTAAGAAAGTTTCTGAAAATGGCAAAACGAAACAAGCTTAATACGAATATTTTACTACACGCATACATTATATTATTTATTAATATCAATGTTAATTTTAATGTTCAGATTAAGATTAGTACGTAGTCTTTATACGGAGTAAAAATGCTAACCATTAAGCCACACTAACCGTAAAGACTCGCCGTCTGAAGGTGCCCAAGAAAGATTATTGAATTTTTATTTTAAGATGAAACATTAATTAAAAAGGCAATTATTTTTTTGTTTAAAAAATCGCTACAAGTTCTAATAAAAACTCTTTAAATTCATTTTTAATATATTTTACAATTAAATTTCCGTGAGGAAATGAGTTGAAAATGTAGAAAATTTTACAAAATGTCGGTTGACGCATAGATGATTCTTGACCACATTAAACCCTTGTATATAAATTATAATTTAAATGGGGTTTTGGGATTAATATTTTGTTATAAATAACAGTTCGACTAAAATTGAATTGAAAATGTTTGATCTCATAGCGGACAAAAAAGGTCCTGTTTTTTGAATAAGGTGAGCATTTTATTTTTGTGATTTATTTGTGCATTATTAATACAGTAGCCTGGGTATTATTAATACAGTAGCCGATATCAAATCATATACTTAATTTCTACACTATGGTCTTGATTTATATAACAAAAAAAACGTTTAATGGGCTCTAGAGGACACAATCCTTATTGTTAACATATATTTCCGTTGCATGTAACGCTACATTGCATACCGTTTCATGTAACGTTTACGTTAAATGTCTGTGGTGAACATTCTATAACGAATAAAAAAAGTATTGTTTGTTTACTTTAGATTAAACCATCTGTTTATTTTTACAACTCGCGTATTTTATGCATGTGTATGTTATATTTGTGGGGATTAAAACACATGACATATGAAGGCGAAACCTAAAGAGCTACACTTTCAACGTATGAATACGCGCTACTACCACACCACTTTTCCATATTCTATAAAATACCAGCTTTTTTCTAAATTATGGTATATATCGTTAAGACCATTATCAGAATTTGTTAGTCTCCTTTTATTTACAGCGAGAATAATGAACTATGGGAGAAAGAAAATAAATTATATTTATTATTTCACTTCTTTAATTGCAGGGTAGTTTTATCATGCAGTATTTCAACTAAAAAGACAGTATTTCAACTTATTCTCTCTGTTTCTATAGAAGTTTATACTTGTTGTTTTGCAAACGGATATTCCATGTGGGGATCTTGATTGATATATCGAAAAATATTTAAATCAAATATTAATATGCATACGATGAAAATTGAGAGTCAATTTCTCTTTCAAGTATTTAATCAAATGAAATCGTCACAAAAGTGATTTTTTATCATGTCTCGTTTACGTAAAGCTTCAAAACGATATACAATTTATCATCTTCTATATTTTTTTCAAATATGATGTTTTAAAATATGACAAAAGTCTGTGTATGTGAAACGTTTATTTAACATTACTTTGAATACTTTGCGTCCCACATTTTAAGAAATATAAACTTTTAAGAAACCTACGTCATGGGTGTTTTGACAAACAAATTTGCCGGGTTTTATTAACACCATCCAGTATCCGCGGATACTATCTTGTATCCGCGGTTTTGCCAGTGATGTGTGTAGACCTTGATAACTATCTAAAATATTTAAATCATTATAAATATTTGTGAAAACCAGGTTCCGAGTTTTACAGTATCTCGTCAGGATTGATCGTTTGGCTTTCTGATCAATCTGATTTAGATTGTGAACTAGATGATGAATTGTTTATTGCTCATGCAAATTCAAATTAAATTAAATCGTTTGAAGCACACGTAGTGCGCTGGTAGCGTCAATATTTAAATGATATGTTAATTTCTTAAGGAGGAAACATTTGCTAGATTGCTTTTTTTCTACGACCAGCATTTTTTGCAATGTAAGCTCTGTTTCTTTGCATATTGCGTGAAGAGTGTGTGAGTAGGGGAGCGCGAGTCGTATCTGCATTTATATTCGAATCAAGCGCTTTGAGGATCTATTTTCCATATCTGTGAACTATATTTTCTTATATTAATTCATCATCAAAATATAAGAAATAAAGTTCAAAAACGGGAACAAAACTAAAGTACGTTTCATTACATAAAAGAATGATTATGTCCCGATTTATTTACAGTGATAATTATCGGTCTTATAGAGATAACCGTAATATATGTGAAACAAATACGTAAGTATATTTTTTCGAAAGAGAGATAGAAGAAGCGTATGTGTTTTTTGGGTAATGGCTAAAGTAAAACCAAATAAACCTAAGATGTATTACGATTCTATATATACGATTCTGTATTACGCAGAATATTGAAAACTCGGGTGATGGTAAACACCCTTGTATAAAAAAAACTCTCCTGTTTAAAGATATTTCTTAAACTTTATGGAAACCAAAGTTCCTTTTGAAGATAGGTAAACATTTATCTGTTTTCAGAACAAATGATTTGTGCTATATGTACCAATCTTATTAAGACATTTCAATATTTATGACAATTAAAGTTTTGTAGTGTGTTCTTAGATACCTTTCTAAATATGTTAACGAAAGGTTAGTTCGCATTACATTTAGCGGGGAGAGCGAAGGTGACGAGATCTCCATCACTGGTCGGGATGATGTATTTCTCTAACATAATCTTTTGATGAATATATAATCAGAGCCATTTACAGTGATGATGAATATGAGGATTTTCTTTCATATTACTCATTTTATAAGTACGCGCAAACTCTCTAGAAAATGGAACGAGGTATGATGTTACAAATTCCATCAGACGTTTTTGAAGGAAATTTTGATGCCCTAGTCTATAAAGTCAAGGCAAACGAGTACAAACATTTTATGTACAATTGTAGCTTTTTAATATTTCAACACTATCTTAACTGACGGACTTAGGTCTGTTGACTGTGTTGCGTTTGCTCAATAAAATAGCCTGTATAACTCAATCTTTGCTAGAAATCGGAATGGATATGGAATGCCGTTTTTTGAAGAAGTTTCCACCATGATAAATATTAATTTGTTATTTTTTTCTTCTTGTTTGGAAATACTTGTGGAAAAATACGAGATTACTTTATAATTAATGAGTAAAATGGAGATGATCTATATGTTACAGATCGTCCCCATTTTATCCTATTAAGAATATATCTAGAGATAAATTAAAATTGTTTTTATTATCAAGGGAACCAAAATTATTTTAATTAACAGCAGATTAGATTTTAATATAATTCATGGAAAACTATTTGTCTTGCATATCTTAATATAGGAATAGGAGAAAGTTTTTTTTTAACTTGATAATAGAAAAAAGGTTTGCAGTTGCTTCATCCGATATTACTGGTGCATGTTTTCAAGGGGTAAAATTGTTTATTCAACTTATACAATACCTTTACATATCGCCTATCTAGAAATTTTAATTTACAACGCTTCACAACATATTCTCGTTCTCTGGGATGGTTAATCCAAGGTCTGTAAAAAGATATTAGAAATTATACAGAAATCGAGGGCTTGGTGATGAGGAAAAGCTTAATAATGATAAAATTATATGTGGGTTCACTTTTCATTATTCGGAAGCCTTCCACAAAAATTATCTTGTATCTCAATTTACTCAATTTACTAATATTGTATCTAAATTACCATTTGATGTATTACTTCCCGTACAAAGTACGAGATTTAAAAACAAAACTTTCTGTGAGTGCAAATATGCCTGCTTGATTAGAAAGTTATTTGCAAATTCGGAAGTTTTCTAGCTTTTTTTTAAATTAATGAAGTTCTTCTTTTCCAGGAACAATGGAGAAATGGAAATTGCTTCTTCATTTTCTGTGACATAGGAATTAGGAATTAGTTTCTCCGGTTTATTTGAAGGTTAAAAAGAGAACCAAAACTTGAATGTCGTCAAGAGGAATTGCGAGCGCACTGCATCATGTTCGCATCAAAAAACCGTAAACCAAAAAAACACATGCAAAAGTGATGACACGTTTATCGAATGAATCATGTATATGTAAAATATTGGTCATCTTTTATCGGTATTATGCGCGCAATTTTTCAGGAAGTTTTATCATAAATACCACACATATTATATCTCATTAATCTGAGACTTTTTTGCAGTTTTTTATAATATTTCACGATAAGATATGGTCGACATTTCTACGGTCTTTTAAGGTATTAAATTAAAAAATATATTTAAGTGCATGTCAACTAGGGACATTGTAGGGATTTTATGGTTTAGTGTTTGTCAACAATTATTCACATTAAAACGTAATTTCGATTTGATTGACACTAAAACGTAATTGGTATAAGATATTAGTATTTTTGTCTATGCGTAACTTATATTACATACGTTAATCGACACAAAAATAATGATAAGTTTGTGCGGGACAAAGAGGACCTTTAAATATCCGAACTAAGTAAAAAAAGAAATGCTGAGTTGGTGGCGAATTATAATGGGCATTATTAATTTGGGGTTGCTTTTAAAGAGAACTAGCTTGAATTTATTTAAAGCAAGTAATTCAATTAGCTAACAAACTAAGTAGTCAACGGAATCAAGTTTTTTTACTACTATGATAATGCTGAATTACATACCACAAATTATACTCGTTGTTCTGGGCTGATTTTAGGTGGTATGTTTACATTATTTACCCGACATTGTCCTATCTGAGAACCATATTGAATTCAATTCCAGAATAATTAAAAATAAAATATGGAAAATTTGAAAAATTTTTGAGGAAACTGAATAATTTTGTTAAAATATTAGTGTCTCAACGTTTGGCTTATAATAAATTATATAGTTTTTAAAATAATATATGACAGTCGAACAGCTAAACCGATTTCGACAATAAACCTGATGAACATGTTATATATCATACAGACACATTTGTGGACGAATTAAGCAACATATGATATAACAATTCAATTAAAGAAATATCATTCATTAGAGATTTGATAGAAATTAAAAACAAATATTTTGGCAAATTAATTCATATCAAAACGATTCCACGAATTATTTTCACATTAAAAATTAAATTACACGAAATGTGAAAAATATTTTGTATGGTACATGTTTACAATATCAATACAATACCACTGTGCATATTTTACTTAATTTATATAACGAAATTAAAAAAAATGATTTTTACCGAAAGAAACTAAAATTAAGAAACACATAAAAAGAAAAAAAATAATAATCTTTTTTTAAAACACATACTCTGATTGGAAATTTAGCCATTTATTCACAATTTTTAAATTTTTTTTAGGCCGATGGCTGCTGGCCTTTTGTTTATTGGCACCGGTTTCAAAAAGGTGTTTAAATTATAACAAAGGTTTTATTGGCCATTTTGTTTTTTGTAAGAGTTGTAATCGCATTCACTGATTTTAGTAAAACGTTATTTTTTAGTTTTTTTTTGGCTTTATTCTAGGTTTTTTATTGCTTCTTACAATAATTTATTGTAAGTTGTTGCTTTACTATAAATTCATTACTATTTCGCATATTTTATTAATTCATGTAACTATTTTATAAAAGTTCATTAATTTTATTAATTTAATATTAATATAGCCGCCATTATACATTATTTGTCCTACAATTATTGGAGCTTCCGTATCAACATTTTCTGATAAAAAATAATATCATAGCTATTATTTAAAACACGAAATATTGTAAACTATATATTGTTAAATATTGCAAATAATATAAGTACTGTATTTTTACGGTATAAATGTTATATTTAGATATAACTTAAAAATCCTATGTCATTTGATTAAATTATGAAATATCTTTTTTTTAAATTTTAAAAATATCTTAAAACATGTATGAGACTAGTATGAAATATGTATATTTTATGGCTGTGTTAGCGTATTTAAAAAAAATAAATAATTTGTAAATTACTTTTTTAAGTCTCAAGTTCGAATTTATCAATGCTTAAAATTACGTATTGTAGTATAGCACCAGAAGAGTACTAAATCGATTACCTTCCTGCGTGGGGTGAAGGCAGGGAAGAAGGATAATTGCCATCTTCCTTTGTGCGTAAATAAATCATACTGTTCTACGAAACTGATGATGCTACGAAATTTTACATGTCAAGGTTGTGTTGAGTACATCTACAAAAAAAATTATTTTCTTTAAGTTTTGAGTATAAAATTAAATAAATATCTAATCTTACCTTTTTTCTTTTTTCAATGTTTATTTCCAATTTATAAAATTGATAAAGACGCAAAGTGCACACAGATTCAGAGAGATACTGTTGAAATGGTACAATTAGAATATAATTTTAATTATCGAATGCAAGTTGACTTACGCACCTTTAGCTTTAAATTTTTACGTATATTGTTATATGTTGATATCTCCTAATATAATTATTGAACTTAAAAATTTAAGGAATTTTGCTTGAAAAATTTCAGTTTCAGTGTATTTTTTTTCGACAACTCCAGTAGCGTCCCAATTTCTTACTTTTCGATTCGGTTCACTTATAATTAGGATCAAAATTCTAACACAGCCCAGTTGAAACATAATATATTTACCTTATTAAATATGCCCAACTAACTGTACTTACTGTTATATTGACGACGTTCAATTTACGTTGTGTCGAAATATTGACATTTTAGTATACTTGACCAAGATAGTTAAAATGGTTATGTGTTATAACAATATTTTATTGTTATGGAAATCTCCGAAGTAAATTAGTATAGTTCAAGTGGTTTGTAGTAGTTTATTGTTTATTTTCATTGAATTTTATATATGAAAATTTTCTAACTTAATTTCATAGCATATCGTTTGAGATCGAGGCTGCCAACAGTTTGGTTCTTACACTATATTCTTATGAGCACGAAGCGGAAGAATTTTTTGCGCTGTGAGTTTACGACTTACGCTTTATCGACGATATCTCCTACATATTCTGGGGCACTTATCTTCCTATCAGCCTAGAGTGAATTATTTTTGAGATAAATAATAAATTTAATCGATTTTATTTCTACGAAATTTTGTTATTCTAATGTTTCATGAACACAGTTATGATTTCTTAGTAACATCGAACGATATATTCATTTTTGCTTACAACAACTATTGACATAAATATTTCAATTGCCCTTAGTATATGTTCATTCTTAAAATGGAAATAATGATTGTTGAAAATAAAATTTCGCAAATCGGTTGTTCAGAAAGTGTATTTTTTAGGAAAGTTTTAGCGGTTCATGATGTTAAACTGTGAATACATTCTACTAATTGTTCAAATCCTTCCCTTATTAATATCGTTGAGAACAACAGTATCAAAGAAAGTTAGACTAGTTTTCCTGATGGTTAGTTAGTTTTTTCTTTGGCGATTAAAACGGTTACGAAATTATGTACACTTACATATTGCACAAGTGAAAGAAAATATCAATATAAGTAATTAAACCCGGTTGTAATATAACAATTTGGCCAAGAATAGGAGAACTTGATAGTTGATTCTACTGCCCATCCTGGTCGGTCAAGTGATTGAAGAAGAAGAAGAAGAATCGGCCAGTGTCAAAAGAATAACTCTTCAGCAGTGTAGGTTCTTTGTAGGTTCTTTACGCGTAATTGACTTGGTGTCAGAAAAGCAGCAAACCTGTAAAATAAAATTTACTTTATTTAAAACTAAACAAAACTATTAAACGATAAGTTTAAACGTAAAGGTAAATGTTTCAGTTAAAAGAACAGAAATATGAATGAGTCAAATTATTTATTTTTTCATTTTACAAGTTTTGATAAAAAAGAAATTGTAAATATTAGGATCAAGACGTAAAAACTTCGTCAGTATTCTGGGTAGTTTGAATAGAAAAAGTTTATTAAAAAAAACAGTGAGCCGTCACGGGACGCCTGGTAGATGTGAAACATCGTGTTCGTACAAGTAATATGCATAAAAGACAAGATTATTACAGGAACTAAATATAGCATAATGAAAAAATAAAGTATTACGAATTTCATACAGAAAATGGTGACTTTATTTAATAAACATTTATTTACAATTAATACAAAAATAATAAAGCACAGGTTATGTGTACCGTAGTAAACAACAGCGTCGAACTGAGTGAGGAGGAGTCGCGTAGTCGGTTGCGCATGGTGCCACGTCGCCTTACCGTACACTCTATTACATTTAGACTATATATATACCTTAGTATAGCGTGGCGACCCGTCGCCACGGCAAGCGTCGTCACGCCAACGATCCAGTTTATACCTGCGCCTATAGATGTTTCACATCAAAAAAACAAAAAAATAGGAAAAACATGTTAATTATTGTTTAATAAAAAACAACTGGTTATTAAAAGATGTCTTTTGTTGAACATCATAATATTAGTTTAAATAAATTAAACGTAAAATTTCATTAGTAATACTTGTTTTATGACCAAAATCATAATTTTGTTTTTATTTATTTTTTAATAAATAAAGCGTATTAGCATCCGCAATTTGACGTTGCAAAGTCAGCATTCGCAGCTGCATATGTCATAAAGACCAACATCTGTAACATTTCCTAATGCATACTCCGTTATTGTGTAATCAATGATTTTATTAAAAATAAGTAATTATTAAAAATAAGTGTCAGTGAATTTGTTATTATTTATATTTTAATAAGGAAAAAATGTAATTTTTCAAACTGATTACCAATTTTTTACGGAAACCTTTACGACACCTCTCGTCCCTGGCGCGTGTAAGGTAAGCATCTTATTTTTATGACCCATAGTCTTATTTTAAATTTACATATATTTTTATCTGTCACACTCGTTTTTTTAGTATCCCGTGATCTGTTTTTTACCTTTGAGTGATTATTCTATGCATTCACTTTTTGTCTGATATTGTGTTATGTCAACACTTTTATCTTTCCACTTACACATAATTTTGGTACTGTATTCGCGCAGATTCCTCATAGGGCGAATTATTTCTGTGTCAAGTATTTCAAGTGATCTGATATAGTTTACTTTCATATTTTTCTGTATGGTCCAACAATTATTGAAATAATCCATAGTAATATATCGTCATCAGCCCACGAAAATACATCATAACTTTTAATTATTACAAATTTATTATATTATCTCAGTCCCGAATTTTATAAAAGCTTTATCAAAACTTTTGTCAGTATTCAAACTTTTTTATTACTTGAAAGAAAAATTGTCATTTTCCTTTATAGATATAATATTTGCATTTTTATTAAGCAAAATATTTTAGAGTACCTACAAATAATGAATAATACATCCGTAATTGGAAATGTTTTTTTTTGCTTCTCCTAGGAATTGACTGCAATCTATTTACTCGTAGTTTATTTCTGTGTCTTGAATACGGACTAGGAAACTTATGTCGTGATGTAATATTGTGATGCCACGAGTCCCGTAATTATAATATCAAATTAAATGAGTTAGCTGAGATCGTGACCTTTGAAAATTATAAACTGTCCGATATTTAAGTTGTTCGCACCACACATGGTTGTTGAAGTGCCCTTTCTTTTTAAAATTGTGTCCGGTTCTGTTGACCTATGGTAATTAATCTATAAAGGCGTATGGTAATTCCAATATAAACTTTGTCTCACTACTTGTACTTTCACTCAGCCGTAAAAGCGTGTCTATTTTTTTAAACAGTTTCCTGTTTTCCTTGGTATTCAGGACACAAACCTTATTATGAACTTTTGAATATTTACAATGTATTTAAATTAAATGCAGGGAAAGCTAATTCCAATAAGCTAAACGTAACTATTTACGTTAAAAACAGCAGAAAAATTAATAAGTAAAATAATTGTTTTTTTTTCATTTTACAAATTTTAATAAAAAAGGAAATTGTAATTATTAGTATTAAGACATAAACAATTTTTAAGTATTCTGCGTGGCTTGAGTTGAAATTAGGCAAGTTTATTTAAAAAAAAAAACAAAAGTGTGGGGAAAGAAATTGTACATTGTTGTTTTGTAAAAAAAAACTATTAGATATTAAAGGATATCCTGTGCTTAGACAATATTAACTAATATTAGGGTATAAATGCAGTTTAGCACCAAGGAGGTTTTTACAATTTTCTTCATTTAACATGAAAGAATGTACATTAAAAACGACGTATTAAAAAAATGCGATAAGCGACTATTTATCTTAATTGTTCAGGAGAATTGTTGTTTGTTTCTATTTATTTTCGTTAATTTAGCAATATATTTATCTAAAAGGAAAATACAGAAAGTTTTGAAATATTGCCACACAACAACGTCGACAGTATATGGACACTGTCAAAAATAATAATTTAACCAACCTAAAAAATATTAAAGTGAAACTTTTATTGTATCGCCTCAGAATATTTCGTTTACCTATCGCATGTCGCATTACAGTCGGCCGCGGAGTGGGGGTAAAGAAACCAATATGGCGGTACCTATAGCTCTCATCAGCTGTGCAGCGTTGGTATGGTACTACGATCGATGCAGTTTTTACCAGACACATTGAAAAAATAGAATGCATGTCAATGTTTACTTATTTTAGTTACCACAAAATATTATTTACATTTATAAACTGTGAGACTCAAAGCGAAGATGAAGTTAGTGATCAAATAATCGAAATTTAAAATAATTCAATGATTTATATAAATATTGATCTACGTTTTTAATATGTATATATATATCATACCGAACATTGTATTTATTTATGTATTCTGTACTTTAGTACGCAGAGTAAAATAAACATTCATAGTTATATATCTTGTCTACTATTATCATTTCCTTTTTCACGTCTTAAGTTAATATTACTTTTAAAATCCTAAATCAAGTAGCTTTCGAAAAATTCTCAATTAAATGCCTACAATCTGAAAAAAAGTTTCACTTTCATCGTGGTTTCCTAAAACCACACAACTTTTTTTATTATCCTTAAGTCTTCAATTATGACATTTTTGTGTATTTATAAACTCCTTTGTGCAATTCTTTTGCTTATTTGACTTATAGATTTTTTGGATATATATATATATATATATATATATATATATATATATATAGAATAATTTCTGTTTAATGTTACTAAGAATAGCAACTGTTTCGAAATAATTATAATAAATGAGAATGAAATTTTAAAAATATATTTTACTCGAAATATTTTTACATGTAATACTCAATAAATGACGAATTCACGTTATAAATACAAATCACAATAAAAATGTTACTTGAAAGTTTAAAATAAAACAAAAAGCTGACATTTGGTAATTTCCAAAAAAAGTATCTTTAATTGGAGGCTTGAAGATAGTAAAACCGTTCTTTAAGATGGTATAACTTATAACTTCTCGTTATTTAAATTAAACGCCTGAAAAATTGCAATTTTGATGTTTTTTCAAGTATTGTAAATTTTTATTCGTACCTTTTTTAATTGCTTTACTTCATATTTACACTTTTGTGTATATTAAGTGTGCAAAGTGTAATGATAAGTTCACAAATTGGGAAATAATTAAATGAGAAAATTTATATTGTAGAAAATAGAGCTTACACTTAATTTTTTTCGGCGATATCAAAAGTGAATGATAAACCAATAACCCATTTGAACTTCATTTTTTACGTTGGAAAATTGCGATTAATTAGTATAAAATTAGAAATACTGAGATAAGATAACTGTAGCTGCCATGAAAACTCATATCGTGGATAGCATCTCAGCGTAATTGGTAACAATGTAGTTTCAACCGGAATTGATGACTGGTTGTATTTTGTTGTCTATGGAATTTGGAATGGAAAGAATTAAAATATTTTCCTAGACTATAATGGCTATGTGTAAAACCACAAAAAGGTTGGAATATTTGAAATCGATTTCCATTTATGCGTACTTGTTCCAAAAACTACGAATTTCTAAATTAGATCTGAAGTAGTAAATAAATTATTTTTCAGTCAGCGAAATTAAACAAAGTCATATGCAGTTGGTGCTAGGAAAGATAACGTTATGGAAATACTATCTAGGTTTGAATTTGCCTTCGTATTAAAATAAATTAATTTCCTGCAATCACGCTTCCTAAATACAAAACACAAAATGAGCAACTGTTTCTTATCCCACTTAAATTATTCCATTGACATATGTATACAAGAAAATGTATTAAAATATATAAAGATGATAAACAATGAGGAAAACAAAAAAAATAACTGCAATACTCTCGTAACTTCCTTTACTATGTTGTTAATGACCGTGTAATGAATGAATGTAGCAGTTTGTAATTAGAAAGTGAAAAATTGAAAAATATATCGTCTAATCTATTAAGACATCAAAAATTCTTTATTTTTGAAATCTCTGTACGAGATATGAAAGCAAACACTTTTCGAGACCAAATATAAATCTGTATTCCGTGACGGAAGCGCTCAAAATTATTAACATTTTAATACTTCCAGGATAATTTACCTTCTGTAATTTTTAATTTTTAGAACTTCAGGTTTTCAAACTTTGGTTTCATATTTCACTATTATCAACATTTTTTCAGTGTATTGTGCCTTTTTGACGTTTCCAATTTTTAAGTGTTTATGATCTGTTGCTTACGTACGTAACTAATGATGCTACGGTAAATAACAATGTTTGTTATTTCATGACTCAAAAATTACTGCTAAAATTATCGGTTGTTTTTAATTATAAAATATTTACGGTTTAAGATTTTAAAATAATTATACTATCTGAAATACTGGTGTGTTCTATTTAATTTCGGCCTCGGAAAAGAATTTCAGCATTTATCAATTCGGATTGATAATCGAATTATGCATATTTTATTGCTTGCTTAGGGTTTCATAGTACATCAAGGTACAATCATTATTTCGTCATATCTCTCTATTCGTACGTCTGCCAGAGTCTCACTGTTTCTATGGATTAGACGTTTTTGCAAACATGTGCTTCATTTTGAGATTTCAATTAATATGTATGTACCTATATAAGTTACGTTCGGAATAATAGTAGAGTACAAAGACTTGAATGTAGGAGACTGATCACTTGACTATATCCATGGTGTGTTCCATAAATGTTACAACGTCATTTATACTCATAAACTACATCACTTTGCCGACAAGGTCACATTTGATATATGTTTAGACATAATTTTATTTTTTTTAATTTATTAATTGAAAATATAGAATAATTTCATCAAAAAACTTACTTTGACGAGCAATTTCACTGTAAGAAATGTGTGACTTAAATAACGCAAACCTCAGTTTGCGTTATTTAAATTTTACTCAAATATGCAATAACCACCTTATTTAACAAACCATGATAAATAAAGTGTGCCAGTATAATAAAAAAAACATTTTGTGCGCCATATCTTTAAAATAATAAACGAGACAAATTTGAAACGTTTATTTTATTAACTATTTACAAATATTAATCTAAAAAAACCATACGTTATAGAGTTCTTGCTAAAGTTTTCAGGTACATTTTTTCAGTAGTTTCATGTAAATTTCTGGTAAAAGTTTTTAGAATTTTGTATACGAAATTATCAGGTTAACTGTTTTTCATAATTTCGAAAATAGCGGGAGAAGAGGGTGATGGGGTGTCATATATTTTCTTTGATGTTTTCTAGAATCATCTTCCATAAAATTTTAAAGAAGATTGATTTCGAATGTTTAAAATAATCTCTTTAAATACAAATGATGTAAGTAATTTGAAAACAAATGCTCTTTACTTCTTTTTCTTTCTCCAAAATTTTAATTTAAATATATTCGAGTGTTAAATAAATTGAAATGTATACGTGTTATTATTCTGAATTACCTTATGTCAAATTTCAAATTCCTACATCAGTTTCTAATTAAAACTACTATAACAATAGACAGATGGACAGATATATAAATAGAATCCTTATATTCCATTTATTTTTTCGGAACCCTAAAATCAATAGTTTTTAAAGTTTATGTAAATTTTTTCATACGAAATGAGATAAGAGTTTGTATTTATTGATCGAATATTATTCTTTTGTGGTAGTACGTAATAAAGTACGAGTACTTATTTATAAGCGACTTTATGGAATAGGAATTAAATAGACTGTAATTTTTTAGTCAATGGTTTTGTTTAAAAATATGTATTTTAAATAACAGCATTGCCTTTAATAATTATGGATCATTGCATTTGTCATATCAAATAACAAATATAATGATCCATTATATTTGAATAATAAAAAAAAATTACTAATTTTTCAATTAACATATAGTTTTGCGTCATCTAACATCCAAGGCGCATGAGGGATAAGCGTCCCTTTCATTTGTATGACTCATTACATTTAGTCCACTAAAAGTTACATTTTTAGGCTAGGGTAGCATTTTAGGCAATATAAATTTGTTTTCGTAGCTTATGGGAAACCTCCCTAAGTTTAAAATTGTATAAAACCATCGTTGAATTTCTTGGGTTCAGTCACAATCTTTGGTCATCATTTTGGAAGCAGAAGTGGAAGCAATTATTACGTTATATCTTCACAGCTGTGCGTCTTACAAAAAATTAGCTCAATGATTTTCCTTAGAGAATTGAATTCTCCAAAACTTTACATTGGAGACTTTCTGTCGTAACTTCAATAATAAAAAAAATGTAAGTGAAATAAAAGAGAAATTGACTGGCTGAAATAATTAACTTTTAGGCGCCACATCTTTTTTCTGTCACTCAAAAGAAAGAACGTTGTGTCTTTTTTGTGGAGCGTTAAATAATAAATAATATTTGATGCTTTCATAACATTTTCTTTATTCCATAGGGTTTTACAATGCTGCAAAAGGAGGAACACGAGAAACAAGGTGAGAGTATACGCAGAAATCAATATATGTACATAGTTTTATTTCGATTATTAATTGCATTATTGTTACGAAATAAGCGCATATACTGGAATATTACTCATTTAGCAACCACAAATGAACAGAATGTTATAGAGCTCAAATTTAAACAAAAAATATTTGTCTTCATTTCCATAGGTCGGAAATAAAAAAAAATTAGAAGCATCCGTTTAATTTTTAAAAGACCCATTTTTATGATTGGTTACCGAGGTCGTTTACGATAATTTGTTACACCGATCAGACCGGTTTAATTTAAACGTACGACGAATGTAAATCGACTCTGCCCGCGGACATGTAACTAAAATTTGAGTTATGCGTGAGTTCTCGATTAATGAAAAATTTATGACAATTTTAAATGTCGTTATTATTTTTTAAGTACGTTTCAAGAACATATTTATTTTACGTAAACTTCAATATATTAAAAGAAATCTTTATTTTTACTTTGCGAAATAAAATTCCAATTTTTCCTTCATACTTCATACGTAAACTCGTATATAATGATTATGTTCTTACTTTTTTGGTAATTTCATTAAGGCATATTTAAAAAAATTGGTATTAAACTTTTTACGATAATTGAAAACGTACGTACGTAATTAACTTCCGTTTACAACTTTTAATCCTTGTTTGAAGTGAAATCTATTACAATACACCGCTCAAATTTGTGTGTTTTTCTAAGACTGTAAATTTTCATATACTTTTTTCACCACAAAATTCAAACTCCACAAATTTATTTGTAATTATTGTAGTCGGAGAAGCATTTTTTGCGAGATGGACAGATACATGTACATTCATACTATCTAAGGCATATCTAAAATATTGAATGCAATTTATTTACAATAATTGAAAATTTACGTTTCTGATTCTTTTATTTACATAATTTTATGTCCCCATGTGACATGAGCCACTTTACTTATGTGGTAAAAAAATAGACCATGGTAAAAATATGGATGTGGAGCGAAATGAACCATTTATCTACGTTGTAAAGTGGTCGACATTTAAATAATTTATGTATTGCAGTGTCATTTTTAATACTCATTTTTTATTAGTTAAACAAGTTTAAAACTATTATTTTATAACATGTATTTCCTCTATAGTCTAGACGAGTACTTCTATAGAATACTATTTATAACACGTATTGTCCCAATTTGTAGGATTTTGAAGAAATATTTTTTATAGCTCGTAATTCCCAGACAACTTGTTAAATTCTTAAAAGTATATTCTCCGTAAAATTAAGTTTCACTAATACAACGTTTAGACATAATTGTGATAAAAGTGGGCAAAGCGATAAAAGGATCCGTACTTGTTTATTAGATGAAATTAAGCAACTAAGAGTATCCTGTGGCACAACACACTTCACGTGTTACCCAAAGGACCACCCCACCACGAAACATATAACAATGTTGTAACCAATAGAAATTTAGAATGTAAGAAAGCAAGGTTTACTTGTAAGCTAAAATCATTTGTAAAAATGTATTCGGTCAGCAAAATTCAAGGAGACAACTTCGAGTATCAATGATCATGAATCGGCGCGACTCATTAATTTGAGTCGCCAGAAATATTTACAGGTAGATCTAGTAAAAACTAAATTTTATGATCCTACCTATACGTAATAACAATTATTAAATTCGTTATATTTAATTTATTATTATTTTATTACGTTACAATATTACGTGATAACTCATTTTTACTGTTGTAAATTACACTATACACTGGAAATTAAAGAGAAGAAACTTTTTTTTCTATTAGAAAAGAATAATTATATTAATGATACTAACAAAAGCATAGTCCCTTTTCCATATTCATTCATTGGGCACTTTTGATCCAGGTCGACAGAAGGTCGTATTCCAATATCCATGATTAAAAACATAAATTTGTTTAATTTTTTCATAAAATTTCGTTTCGAATATTCTTGAAACATTAAAATGAAGTACATCAAATTTTGATTTCACGTCATGAATTATGTGAAATTTAAATTTTCAAATGACAGTTTATTTTATAAATAAAAAGGCAATAAAACAAATACACAATGATAAAAAACGCAATAAATTGCTAAGTATACTCACAAATTACTGTTCACAAAATTGTAAAAGCCTTCAGAATAAAAATTATTTTAAATTGGGATGAAAATTATTCGTTGTGAAATTCTCCCCAAAAACTTGTAAGGTTTTTACAGTTCACAAAAAACTTATAAGGCCTAGTTAATTTTTTAACCAATTTTTATCTTCTAATTATAAAAAAGTTTTGAACCAATTATAATTTACTTATAATTTAAGTTATGATGATAATATTTTAATGTATTTTTGTAGATAATTTGATTTTCATTAAAAACCTATTTCGCAATTATTCTGTAAAGCCCCCAGTTGCCAAGATATTACGCCAAAAAAACCTATTTTCAAGGTGGCAGCGAAATATGGGGCCTCCGATCCCGAAAACTTAATTTTAAAATCAGGGAGCCTTACCCAACACAACGAAAAAAAACTTTGCCCTGCCCAAGATGCTACTTTAAACGTATTATTATATTTCAATGGAATAATTATTTTAAATTTATATTCATTCATTTGACACAATTATCGCTTTATCGACCTCGGATGATTTGTTTTTCTGCTTATCTAGGATAATTCATCTGTTTTGTGAGTCAATGAGTTAAATATTTCGTTATCTCGGCACTTACCAATATTAATACGTATAATGCGGCATCTTTCGGCAAAATTACGTATAATGCGGCATCTGTAGAAGGGGGAGTGAAAAGATAAAGGTATTAAGATAACGCAATGTCTAACTCACTGACAGACTTGCGATAATTCGTCATCGACAATAGTCTGATACAGCACTATTGTCGATGACGAATTAATCCTTTTAGATATTTCGAATTATCTTACTTAATTTAATTACATGCCTATTTTGTGTCGACCAATAATTATTACCATTATCAATCTATATATCGTCATCAGCTGATGTAAATACATTTTATACGAATATTTTGCACTCTAATTGTATAAAAGTTTTGTCAAAACTTTCGTGAATATTTAATGCGAATATTTCCATGTTCACACTTTTCAGTACTTGACTGCAAAACTATTATTTTCGTCTGTGGATATAATATTTGCATTCTTTGGTAAGCAAAATATTTCAGAACATGACTAATAATAAATAACGCTTCTGAAAGTTTAAACGTCTCCTTGATCGCAAATTATTTAGTTCATTTCTATATCGTACCATAGCGCTTAACCACGCAGTGATATCCTATTGTGATGAAGGTTCCAAAAGTCAGTCGAGTATTTACACAAACTATCCTGCAAATAATGTATCAAATTAAATTTGTAGCCATTGAAAATATTAAATTTCGTGTTTAATGGAAACCTGGTGGATTTTAAGTCATTGGAGTCGCAGGAAGTTTTAAAACTCTTCCCTCATTTTTAAAGCTACGCCTTGTTGCCAACAGCATATGCCAATTAATGTATATATCTTCTTTTACTATTTGTCCTTTTACTTTCTTTAAATGATTGCCAAAGTGTGCCTGTTTCCTTAAATTTTGATTATTTTTTCCTAGTATATGAAACGGTGTATAAATTGATAATTTTGTTAAAACAAAAACCCCACTATTATGAGTTTTTCAATACTTACAGTGTAGTTGAAATATGTGGAAATCCCGGATGAAGCTAATTCCGAAATTGGAGACATAATTAAGTTGAGAAGGGTAAAAAAATCAATCGATTCCATGTGAGAAATTTAAATTTAGATCAATTTGTCCAAAATTAGAAACATGCAGAAAAATTAACTCTTCGTTTAACATAGAAGATCATTTCGTGGATGCTTATCAGCATTATTAGTAATGAACTAGTTTCAAACTAAATTTTTTTCTGATTATATCTCAATTTGTACTTAGAGAATTATGTGTCATGCTTTATTATGGGATTAATTCACTGAAACAAGGAGGTATAAAATATTATTACCATTTCGGTCACTCATAGCTGATCAGTTGGAGTGTTTAAATATGAATATCCATCGGTTACAGAGCAACAAAAGGCATCAGTAGTATCAGCATTAAAAGACCAACTACGAAGTTATTTTTTCGGTCCTGTAAACTTATTTTATTAAAGAGCAAGTAGTTAGGGATTAATTACAAGAAAATTAGAAACAAGTAGACATAAGTTTTATCTGTAATATCAATCATACGAAAATTTTAATGGCTCTGCAAAATTCACAAAACTTAAAGCGTTTAAACAAAAAAAGGTCGAAAGAGTTGAAAGCGATTTCCAGTTACGCGTACTGTTTCCGAAATTATGGAATAAAAAATTCAATTCATGGTGCTAAATTTCCTGGATTATTTCTTAATCACTGATGTTAAACAATGTCGTGAGCAGTCAGTACTAGGGTGCGGTTTACTACGGTAACCAATGTTTGAAAAACCGAATATTAAATTTTAATCGAATATGTACATACTTAATTTTTGAAACTTGAAATAGGGCGTTGACCTATATATTGTAAGAAAATATAGAAAAATATTGAAATATATAAAGATATTGAATAATCAGAAATCCAAAAAAAAGAAATAAATTACCAATAGTCTCAGCAATTTCTTCACAACATTTTTAATGGCCTAAAAAGAATTTGTAACTGAAAACTAACCATTTGAACAGTACGGTATCGAAAGTGTTAAGTGGTAACATATTCTTTATTTTCGAAATCTCTTGGGATATACGAATAAATTCTTCTTCAAACAGAGTATAAATTCGTAGATAGTAACGAGAGTGCTTCGATCGTTGATAATTCGATGTTTCAAATATAATTTTTATATTTTTCTGTAGTTCTTAATTAGTTCAGATTTTTGAATTTAGATCATTACGTAATTCATTGCTACCAAATATTTTTCAGCGGAGCACCTTTTCAACTTATTGTTTTTTTAAGTGTTTTAATCTGTATAAGGATATTATATCCTTTTTGTATAAGGATATTATATCCTTATACAAAATTTCACCAATCAACCCAATCAATAGATTGGGTCTTTTAAGCGTGACAGAACAGACAAACACAAATAAATAGACAACGTTTCATTTTTCTTATAGTAGGATGATTGGGTACAATCCATAGCACAGTAGATAAAATGTATAGGCCTGACAAAAGAGATCCGGCTTCGATGCGAGGTATTTTAACATTCATAGATTATTGTATCCAATTATGAATGATTTACGACACCTTTGGTGTGCCTGAGGTGCAAAGTTAGATAAACGGTGGTGAGGTCCGCCATACAACAAGAATTGTGCGTTCGTGTGTGATAACAAAAATTGAGCGTTCGTGTGTGTGATGCATACTATGACAGGCATACTTGTTGTAAAAAATAAAATATCGAGAGGTGGCCGGAATTTGAAAGGTAGTGGGGATGGTGTATTTATTTATATATCACTAAAAAACAATCTGCCAATTAGAACTAGTATTGTGATATTTTTAAAATATAATGATCATGCGAATTGTTGTGTCTCAGAAATTCTATAAAATCCTTACAGCTGTGCGCTAGATTACAAAAAAAAAGAATATTAAAAAGGATAAATTAAAATGAAATAGAGAGCAGTACAATTACTTTCGTCACAATAAAACGTTTGTTGTTATATTCAATATTTTAATTCTTCGATTGAAAATAGAGTTGACTACTGTAACTGAAAACAGATATGTATTAGAATAATTTTATTCCCATCTAATATTCAATGTTTTAAACAATAATGTTCTTACTAATTGAATACTGGTATTGTTTATGAAATGGACTGCGATGTCAGATTAATATTTATCTTGCTTAAATTAGTATGTATCAGTTCTAGTGAATATAATCAAAAATGTGAAAATGTTATTAAATTCGGTTTAGACCTGGAAATATTCAAAATTCTATAACTTTCACGAATCACGTTGCAGTATGTATTATCGGTGACTTTTGCGTGATCGGCTTCTTAGTCTGCTGTTCAGGATATACTGTGCTCTTCTGCCAACTTCCACCAAGTGAAACCTATGTCATAAAAATACGATATGTCCTCAAATTTGCTCAAGCAATGTCTTAGTAAACTAAATAGGATTTTATTGTGTAAAACAATAACTTAGGAAAACAATTCCTGGAACTACTTCTTGATTTATGTCCGTTTTATTTGTTGTTCTGCGGAATTTTTCCATAATGAATTCTTCCTTACACAGATATTAAAAAAAAATTCTGTGTCGTCTAATTTGCTTTCGTGTAATCTGTTTAAGAAGAAATTGAAGAAAAATGAGCTGCCAAAAAGATTATATTACAAAAAAATACTAAGATTATTAAAAGGTACTAAAATGGGAAAAAATAAAAAGTATTTAAAGAAAAAAATAGAAAATAATAGTTCATCATTTTCTGATGGAAAACAAAATGTTTTATATCATGATGAAGAAGAGGTAGATGATGATTTCCTTGAAGGATGGGCAGATGAGACAGGACGTGAAACTATCTTCATTTGTAGTGATTTTGTTAAGGATAAACAACTGTGGTACAGATGTGTAAGCTGTGAGAGCTGGTCGCATGCTTTGTGTTCGAGATATGATTCTGCAGATAATTATTGTTGTGGATTTTGTATGTGATTACAGTTTAGCTACCTATGGTCTTAATTAAATTATAGTTGTATAAAAAAGTAATTTTCAGTGTTTATATATATATATATATATATATATATATATATACATATATATATATATATATATATATGTACGAATTAGCCGATTACGCGTACGGAGTTACTCGCATGATTCGGTTAATACCGTACAAATACAGTTTTCATTTAAAATACTATATCTGTTCTAAATGTGGTTTCACTTTTTGACGTTAATTATATATGGAATAGATCTAATTTGAAGTAAATTTCAATTTTATTTTCTCTATTGATTAATACATGTGTAATAAAAACATTTTACATTTATTTGTACGGCAATACCTTCCGTTCCCCTATAGTTAAAAAGTTAGAGATGGTGGGAGTAGATACACTTTTTGACAGTATGGAGGCTCTAAAGGAGACCCTGTAACAAAAAAGGTATGTGATATTTTAGATTGAATCTATCCAGAAACTTTCTATTATTCCCCACTTAATGGACTTTTGCGATTAAAATGTTTTTCATTCTAAGACTGATTTGAACGATGGACCTTATCGCAAATTATTAGACGTATTTTACATGCATTGGGATAATTAATATCAGTGTTCGTCTGAAATTTCATTACAATTGGTCATGATTTGGAAAAATTATGATTCAATGATATACAGGCGAATAAACGGATAAACAGAAATATAAGGGTTTCGTCTTTGGCCATTCTCAAATTAAGTCCATTTATCGAAAATCGAAAATAACAAATGATGTCACAGTCTTTACTCATTTGGATAAGATCATCAATACAATGTTTATTGAATGGTAATATATGGGTGAAGAATTCAATTTGGAAAGAATTTATGACAAGGAATGCTGTCTTCTACTAAAAATTAGAGTTTACTGAAACATATATGTTCTGCAAAGAAAATCGTACACTCAGTCCATATCGGTTGCTAGTGGTTGACCGGTTGCAGGATTTGCACATGGAGATCTCATTATTTATGGGCCAGTAATGTATTGATAGTTCCAAATTACATTTCAATACTAGTTAAAGTCGTATGGTAATGTTAGTTAGAAATATTTATTAAGAAAATTAAGAACAAAAATAATGGCCTCTTCTACTGATAAAATTTTATGCAGGATGCCTTTCATAATAATACATTTTTAATGAAAAAAATGCAAGGAAATATATTTTTTTAATTATTTCTGTGCTTTTAAAACAATTTCACAAACAATTCGGTCGGTGGCAATAACATTACCAAGTGCTGATTACTGAAATTAAACAAGTCAATACTAGAATGGACAACCGCCAATACTAGAATGACCAACCTTACAAAAACATAGTTTAATAATGAAAATCTTTTTGAAAAGCGAATCGGTATGAGTCCCTATTATTATAGAAATATTATATTAGATATTTTAAGAAGTAATATAGTATTCTTCTAGAGAGAAAATAAAAAAAATAAACCCTGGAAACATTTTCTTCAAATATTTAAATATTGTTGAATATATTTGGCGTTAATTTTGTAGAAATTCATTATTCGCAATTAAATGAAACTACGTGATGTAGTATTATTTCTACTATCTTTAATTTCTTTACCAAGACCTAGGTTTCGTTGTATTACAACATCTTCAGGTGGGATATTAGCAAAGATTAACTCTTAGGAACAACCAACAGCATTTATATGTTTCAAACACAATAGCGGAAGACTACTTTGTGCAGATTTTTCCATTGTTTATGTTAGTGAGTTTATTGCAGGGGCGCAGACTAGGTTTTATTATATTACAGAGAGTTATACAATATACCAGTATTCTAGTTGGGGTAATAAATTCAATTGTTGTTATTATGTGAAGTTATACAATGCAAACTTTAGGGTGTATGTAATAAAATTAAATGGAAGTTATTGTCGGTAATATATTGCAAAGGCAAGGGTATTTGAAAGTAAGGCCAAGGTAATATACTAATTCTACATATCTTATTATCGGTAATATATTTATACAAAAGCAAGGGTATTTGAAAGTAAGGACAAGGTAATACACTAATTCTACATATCTCCGGTTTTGTGTATTCATATATTTATTTATTTATTTGTTTTAATTTTTTTGTTTTTATTATATATACTTATATTTATATGTGTATTAATGCTGAAACAATTTCCAGGGTACTGTAGTATCAATGTTTTATATTTATATTATATCTAGAAGATATAATATCATCACCCATTCTTAATATCTTCTAGATATAATATAAATATAAAACATTGATACTACAGTACCCTGGAAATTGTTTCAGCATTAATACACATATAAATATAAGTATATATAATAAAAACCAAAAAAATTAAAAGAAATAAATAAATAAATATATGAATACACAAAACCGGAGATATGTAGAATTAGTGTATTACCTTGTCCTTACTTTCAAATACCCTTGCTTTTGTATAAATATATTACCGATAATAAGATATGTAGAATTAGTATATTACCTTGGCCTTACTTTCAAATACCCTTGCCTTTGCAATATATTACCGACAATAACTTCCATTTAATTTTATTACATACACCCTAAAGTTTGCATTGTATAACTTCACATAATAACAACAATTGAATTTATTACCCCAACTAGAATACTGGTATATTGTATAACTCTCTGTAATATAATAAAACCTAGTCTGCGCCCCTGCAATAAACTCACTAACATAAACAATGGAAAAATCCGCACAAAGTAGTCTTCGGCTATTGTGTTTGAAACATATAAATGCTGTTGGTTGTTCCTAAGAGTTAATCTTTGCTAATATCCCACCTGAAGATGTTGTAATACAACGAAACCTAGGTCGTGGTAAAGAAATTAAAGATAGTAGAAATAATACTACATCACGTAGTTTCATTTAATTGCATTTAAATATTGTATTTTTAATAAAGAGTGAGGTTTCTGTTTGTAATAGTTTGTAACTGCTTTATCTATCCATCGAGATGAAACACAATATATACTGTGTATCCATAGTATTATTTATAGGCAACGGTATGAGTCCCTATTATTATAGAAAGATTATATTAGATATTTTAGGAAGTAATATAGTATTCTTCTAGAGAGAAAATAAAAAAAATAAAGCCTTGAAACATTTTGTTCAAATTTTTAAATATTGTATTTTTAATAAAGAGTGAGGTTTCTGTTTGTAATAGTTTGTAACTTTATTTATTCATCGTTGCTTTATTTATCCATCGAGATGAAACACAGTATAGACTGTATTCCATAGTATTCTTTATAGACAGCGGTATGAGTCCCTGTTATTATAGAAAGATTATATTAGATATTTTAGGAAGTAATATAGTACTATTCTAGAGAGAAAATAAAAAAAATAAACCCTTGAATCATTTTGTTCAAATCTTTAAATATTGTAGTTTTAATAAAGTGTGAGGTTTCTGCTTGTAATAGTTTGTAACTTTACCTATCCATCGTTGCTTTATCTATCCATCGAGATGAAACACAGTATAGACTGTATTCCATAGTATTCTTTATAGGCAGCTGTATTGAGCCATGGAAGTCACAGGTTCGTCAAAAACTTGTAAGAATTCACCCAACGTTCATTTGCATACAAACTACGAAATAAATATCGCTTTCAATTAATAGTTTATTTTTGATTCATTTAGGTTTTGACTATACATTTAAAAGCGATGGATATTGATTATTTTGTCAATTGTTTCTAAAAAATTATAATGACCTAATAAGTTTTTGTTGTAATTTGTTTTAACAGTTTTTGTTATGTTAAAAATATGATATTATACATTTGTGAAGACAGTTTTTTTATGATCACAAAGTGTCTTTTATTTTTTGTATTATCCCGTTTGTAAATGGGTGAATTGTTTGTTTGTTGTAGTAGTATAACGACTTTAGGAAAGATGGATATCACTCCGTACTAAAATAGCAGTATCACGCACCTTATCAATACGACCTTATTTCGGTCTATTCCCGCTAACAAGTAACAAAAAATATCGGTAAAACTGTAACATAACAGTAAACCTTTGTAATAAGAAAGTATACGAGATAAAATAACCGCTTGTTATTGATTCACAGTTGACATATTAAAGTTTACGTTATATGATATTAATGAAATATCTTTTTGTTTGATTTACAATTTTCAATTTGATTTAGTCAATATGATGATATTAAATTGTAAACGATCTACATCATTTATCAAGTATCGACAAAAGTTCTAAGAATAGAAGAGATATGAAATGAGCGAGAAGAGTTTTAAAATGAGCGAAAGGATTTTAAATTAAAATCTGGGTATAGCAAATAACACTGCAAGTAATACTGCAAAGTATGCAGCAAATAATACTGCAAAGTATGAAAAACAGAGAATAGGCCTCGTTAGAGATTAGCTTTCACAATGTAAACATGATGAAATTATAAACTGTAGATTATATACATCGACTGCATAACAAACCTAGTCATCGGAGACTCTCGTTAAAAATAACACTATGATAAGCTTAGCTGCAAAAGCAAGTTTTATAAACAATTATTTATATAATATATATATATATATATATATATATATATATAATTATATAATTATAATATAATTATATAATCATTACTTTGATAATTTAAAAAAAGGTAAACTGACATGTTTCTTATATTTCTTTAGTTGATATTAGTGTTTATAGCTGTGTTAGTACACAAATATTTTAAAACAGTATTTTTTTGGGTTTTGGAAGATAGCTTTATTTTTAAAATAAAATATTTTATTTTTATAATTACGCATATAATGTATATAATCATATTTACGTGTGTACAATGTTAATGTTAAAGTGATATGTAATAATAAAAGTTATTGCAAAAATTATTCCTCACTTTTGGATAGTTCATAATATTTATTTAATGTATTATAATAAATAGCAGCATTTTTGTTAAAATTGCAGTATTATTGGAAGATATTTAAATTTTAAACAACATTTCATCCTAAGACATTTGCGTGTTTTTTCCATTAATATAATTTATCTTTCATTTGTTCAATTAGTTACCAAATTCGAATGTCATCATTATAAATGTTTGATTTTATTTTTATATACAGTGTCAATCAAATAACTTTATGACTGTATAATGACAGTATAGCAATTTTTTATAAAAAAGAAAATTTTTTGTTAAAAAACTTTTGTAGTAACATATATGTCATTTGTGTTTATGTCATATTTTTTTAAAAGCAAAATGAAAAAGTTTCAATACATAATGTCGTATGTTATCAGCAACGTATGTTTTTATTTTTATTATATATTTGTAGGTGTTTTGAGCAGAGAAAGACTCTTACATTTTCCTTAACGTTGCCCAACTATAAAAACATTTTGCATGGTACTGCTCTTACATGTAAATTAGGGGTAATAAAAATTTATTTAAAAATATCCTACATCCCATTGTGTAGGATATTTTTAAATAAATTTTCCAAATATATTGAGGAGATCACGAATAATTTTTCGATACAGAGATCCGTTTACTAAACATTCCATGATATAACAGCTAAACTGCTATTTTTGAATATCTTGGAAGTAATCACAAAGGCACACACACACACACACACACACACACACACACACACACACATATATATATATATATATATATATATATATATATAATGAAATTAAAAGGAAAGTTATCACAGCCAAGTAGCTTTTACTAATTTACGAGTAATAGTCGAACAACTGATGATATGTTATTGGATCCTTAAAAAGTTCTTAGTAACTTCATTAAAGGGACTAATATCAACTGCCAGAATAACTGTATATTAATTAAAAAAAAAGTATTTTTTGCAATATTTTGCATGGTTTTGTTGTAACGTCTGAAAGTAATGAATCTATCGCAATGAGGAAGGAAATTAGGTACTTAGCTAGCAACCGAGAGAGATAATAATACAAAATGGCGCTCACTAAAACTATCAGCTGTTTTGTGCGTTATGTCTGTCGTTATGCTGTCAAAATTTTGCCGATTTCTTTATCTTTCATGATTAATTTGTTATTAATTTTGCGAATTAGTAATAAATTAATCATAATAGATAAATAAATCGGTAACTAACAACATATGTACTTAATTATTTATAAACCCGCACATATAATTTACAACTCGAGCAATACGTCACGCCTTGCTACAGCTGCGTTTAGTCATGTTATTATACTGTCATTGCGGTTTTTTTCCTACTTTTTTCTAATGACTTACTTAACGTGGTTAATAGTACGTATTTATTCTAAAATTAGTAATAAATTAATCATAATAGATAAATAAATCGGCAAGTAACAACATATGTACTGAATTATTTATAAATCTGCAATAAATCCGCAAATATAATTAACAACAGGAGCAATACGTCACGCCTTGCTACAGCTGCGTTTAGTCATGTTCTCGTACTGTCATTGCGGTTTTATTCCTACTTTTTTTTAATGACTTACTTAATATGGTTAATAGTACGTATTTATGCTCTGGTCAATAGGAAGTCTTTGTTTATCTCATAGGAAAATTTAATAGTATATGTTAGTTTATTGTGAGATATTAAGTGTGTATAAGTAATGTATCTAAAAATCTAGCAGCGAATGCAAACAAAATATGAGCAAAAATATGTTATGTGTTGTATTTGAGAATTAAAAGCTACATAATGAATGCACATGATCAATTTCAGTTTTAACTTTCATTGGTTTAGAAATATTTACCTAAGCGACGATTAACATCATTAATAAAAAAGATTAGGAACTTAAGAGTGGTAGCAAACATGAGATCGCCCCAACTATCAACCTAACTGCTTTGATGCAATCAGTTAAGGGCGAAAACAACACATCCATATTTTAAAAATATCATCAGAATTACATTAGATATTTTCAATAATTTCTAAAATATGGGTAAAAATAATACGTCGGTATTTTAAAAATATCATCAGAGTCACGTTAGATATTTTCAGTCATTTCTCAAATATCGACAAAAACAATACGTCCATATTTTATAAATGACTGAAAATATCTAACGAGATTCTGATGATGATCCACAATGAGTGTTTGTGGGATGTTAGAATAAATTCATGTCAAGTGGCATAAGTTAACGTAAACAAACCTCGCCTGTGTTTTGAACATATATTACCTTTTGAAGGACCTGCCTCTTTACGTAGCAAGAAAGATTTACGGCCCGCTCACCCACTCAACACATCCTGGTTAAAATGGATACAAAAGACTCCTTTCATTAAATTCAAGGAAATGCCATTGCAAGCTTTAATATCCAAATATCCAGAGATGATTTACTGGCCATCTACGTAGAACAAAGCGTCCTTTTCATAAAACTGAAGTGTTCTGCATTCCAATTCCACACATCGTTAGATATAAAAGCAGTCTAATAAGCTTAGAGTCATTATTATACAATACTTTATTAAGACAACACCTTTTGCGTTTAGCCTTTTTTTAATAAATTTATATATACAAGTTAAACATTTTTATTTATTTTTTATTCAAAATACATCGGAACATAATTCCGGCTTGAGAAATGAATAACTAATTTATGATGCCAAATATATAGGGACGCAGTTTTTGTTTATTATTTGTACTTGCATCTTTGAGTATTTCAAAAATATTTCGATGGGTTATAAAACATATCAAATAACTTCCAAGTTTAGGACTGAATGGAAAACAATTGTTTGCTTATTTAAATTACTAGCAATGATTTTGCCGTAGTGCATTTAAGGGTTGATTGAAAATACGTTCTACACTTTTACTAATAATTTAGCTGACATATATATTTAATTATTTTGTAACTAAATTATCGTAATCGTAGTGTGTTGAGTTGATTACAAGGCACACTGTCTTTGAGGGTGCGGCGCACCACGGGGATGGTTCGATCCGGTCGTTCGACAAACGGAGCTATAGACCTAGACAAAGTTGGCAGTATAAATCTTGAAAATTTATGGAAATAACATTCACATTGAAAGGACACGTGATCTCGTGTTAACGAATAGAATTTTGATAGGCAAAAATAGTTCTTTCTAATCTACAAAAAGATAAGTCAGTGTTTATATGGCGTTGTTTGAAAATATTCATACAAATGCGTAAACAACGTGCAATTTTGACAAGCGAAAACGCCAAGGTGACATCGATTTAAGACAATAGTGAAACGAATGCAGAAAATGAAACAAAATGACGAATTTCTAATCAGCTCTCATAAAAACTCTCCACAATTATAATTTTAAATTTATTTTGAGGATAATGCACGCACTCATGCTTTTTTGGGCTGCTCATAACGAATATAAAAAAGAATTGAAAGTCTTCGGTGTTTGTACCAGTACAGTATTTATACCGTGTAGAAAGCCACGTGAGGCGTATTATTTTAGGCTGCTGAAACTACCAAATACTGTTATATATTAATCGATTGATACATAAACGGCATAACATTTGATGTAAAAAATATTGTGTCATTGTTATGAAAGACAAGACGTATTTGCTCTATACGATTAACGCTGTATATGAATCGTGATTATATTATATCTAGATTAAAAGAAACGTTAATGATAAAAGATACATTGTTTTGGATAATTACTTGCAACTTTAGTGATTACATTTATATTTCGTTTGTGTTTTCATTTTCTTAGTGCATTGTTTTTAAAGATCTCTTGATCAATCGTGAAGGTATTCACAGTTATCATGTAGGTATTCACAGTTATTTGCCATATATAATCTTGGTAAAAAAACATTTTCTTATAAATTGTTTATAATGAAAAACACATTTAAGGTGTAAGCATCTATCAGCATTTAGAACACTTTAAGCTCAAATGCAATAGTGCGCGCAAAGTGATAGGCATTCCGAACATACGTCAATGTTCACCAATGATCAGGACTGAAGCAACAAAAATCATAGATACACCGTTAGTTTCTAATAAAACTTCAGGAGAGACATTAATGAGTGCAGCCATTAATACCAAAGTGTCAAGGCTGCGGACTTGCAAGTTCCTCTTCGAAAATTATGTCACATGTTTCGCGAAGACAAAGCCCAGAAGAAAAGAAGAAGAAAATCAATGAAAAAAAAATATTAACCCTATTCATTTTTTTGTTTATCAACCATTTGCGATAGTAACTAGTTTCTGGTTATTTTTACATTAATGGTTTTAAATAAATACGAATTAAAAATAAAACTTTCATAGTTTTCACATGATTCGTTTATGTACTTTTAACAATCGAATGCAATATTTATGACATATTTTCATGTATATATCTCATTTATATCCGCTATTGAACTTTCTATCTCACAATTGCTTAATGTCTCACAAATAACTGCTAAGTGATACTCAATGTTTTTATTACAACTAATAAAAATTGTAAAAATATTTACTAAATATGCTAACCTAACACGAATGAAAAATTTGTGCTGCAAATAGCATTAGCAATAGCATGCTAATTGTGAATACGTTATTTTTGATTTGACATTAATGTAAAATAGCATTAGCACCCATCTCTACTGAATATCACCGTGTGAGATTGACTCAATTAATTGCCCTTGACAACATTTATATTTAAAGCTATTTTAAAGAACAATAAAGATTTAAAAAAGGATTTGCTTTACAGGTGTATTTGGAAACCCTCTCAGATCGTAATTGATGACACCCACATGTAATGCTGCTCCAGGTTCTATTCGTCAACCGGAAAGAGGCGTATATAAGGTGACATGAATAGCTTCGAAACTGCATTAAGCGCTGTTTTGGTTTGTTCGAATCACGATGGAGATGTTTGCTTGGAAACCGAACTTTGTACTATCACCCTCATGTGGATAGTAAAACAACAATTCCATGTTGTTTGCTACACAAAATTGCGTTAAATGCACGATACCACCTCCAAGCGATAAACTATTAAAGGGTTGGTTACGATGGAGGTGACGACGGGGATTACAGTTATCAGTGCTAGAGATATTCACAAGTGAATACCTCTAGCACTGATAGTGAGCTCATTCAAGGCAGGGCAGAATTTTATAGCCTCATAATTAGGTTATAATTTTTACTGATAAATGTAAACAAAAATTAGGTTCAATTTCAAATTATTATTAAAATTAATAATGTTTAATCTTAATCGTTTAGCAAATATTTTTTTACACTACTTGATTCAAATGTTTCCTGATTGTAACCTTTGATTTAATCATTCAAGTAGCGCTTCAAAAATATTTGCTGAATGATTAAAAAGTTGGTTGTGCTCGCGCTTCACCTTTACCCTTATTGACTCCAGCCGTAATCTCTTCATTTCACGCTTATGAAATCTACTGTCTTGAGCGTCTTCTCGCTGTAAATAATGATGTTCGTCAGTCGCAAACTCGTTGCACATAATGTCAAACGGTTTCGTTTGAAACAGTCTACTGCGCGAGGCCGATGGGCGGCTTGGCCGGGGTTTGGTAGTGGCAGACGACGGCGGAGAAATGGCGGCCAGTGTCGGCGGCAGGAAAGCGAGCCGGACCGGCATCAGCGCTACTGGAGGTGCTCTTGATGGCGGTGGTTACAATAACAGCGAAAGTGAATCTTTGGAATTGATTGATTAATTATTAGTTAAATGCGTGACACTGTAATGATATTATGTAACAACTATCTACCGCTTTGAATGCCAATAAAGTTCTATACTATTCTAGCATAGCTGAGTTAATATATATTTTTTAATTTATGACTTGTTATTTTATATTCATTTGTTTATTCACCTGATTTAATGTATCTAATTGGTGCATATGGTAGTTACGAGAGCAATTTCTTATTTATTCTTATCCGCCTTTGAATACATTGTTGGGATCTTGCGAGATCACCGTATCTATAACATAAACCAAACAAAGCGACGCATTAGTTGTTGTCACTATCTAAATGGAGTGATATAAAATGATTGAACATTTTTTTTTCATTAAAAATTTAATTTCTATGTCACATACATTTACATAATCTCAAGAAGTATTGCAAATTGCTCCTAGGTCGTCCTTTGTCTTGATGCCATCGCACAATAATCTACTAAATAAGTTAAACTTATAAATATGAAAAGTTTACGGAATGTTTTATAAGAATTTATCACTTTAAAGAATATGAAAGTCATGCGTAATAACGACCACTACGCGTTTTATCGATAAAAGTACACGAAAAAATGATTTTTTTACTTACACTGAATAAAATGAACTTTAAATGGGCAAGCAGGCATGGCTTGTTATCCGACACTGCCTAGAATAGATTATAGGTAAAAAATTGGTAATATTTGAATTGTTTTTATTTGCGTGCAAAGTGACATTTAACGTAATCTAAATTTTAGTCGATAATTGTAATAAACCGCTATGTTTATTTTATAGACCACTGAATGCTTTCTTCTACCTACTACTAAGAATTACTTCTACCTAGACTTACTGTTACTTCTACTAGAATTACTACTAACTTTCACTAAGAATTACTTCCACCACAATGTTCAAAATGTGAACTTATCAATTATTTTGTTTCATGATAGCACTCGCTTCTAACCATCTTTACTGTGCCACAAGTAATGTGTTTCCCTGAGATAATGTAAGATAATGTAAGAGATAACGTCAGCATGGAAAAGTGTGACATCCTCTAACCCTGATTAGATGAGAGGTCCATCATCATTGCATCTCCCCCGAAGGTCATGCCATGTTGTAATAGAGCAACGTTATTGAAAACCGTTAATTTCAAACAATTTTATGTATTATTCCAAGCATTACCACAACATTTGAAGATGTATGTATCCTGGCTACTGAATACAACAATTATTCGGGTTTGAAATTATGTTATCTATGTGGTAGTACATGTATGACATAATTTCACGTGTATGTTTTTTATCATTGTACAAAATTTAATAGAAGAACAAAGAGGTGATTGAAAAATACACAGTGGCACTGAGTAGAATTAGAACTCTAAGTTATAATAAAATGTACTCTAATTTTGTCCTCCTTTACGTAACAATTTAGGATCGAACGTACAAGTAATATTATTATAACGTTACATTTACCAAGATATCTAAATTATATATTAATCTGCAGGTAATTTTTTTAGGAGTTTGTAATTTTTTATATTTAGAGTTACAACTAAGCCCAGAAATGAAAAGTATAGATACCACATATGCACTTTATATATATATATATATGTATATATATATATATATATATATATATATATATATATATATATATATTTAGAGTGAAACATATAATTTTCAATACTTCATGGATAGTGATGGAACAAATGAACATATTTATAAAAGTTTTGTCCTATTTTTAGGGTTCCGCACTTCAAAAGGAATAAATGAATCTTTGTAGGATTACTTCGTTGTCCGTTTGTGTGTCTGTTTGCCTGTAAATATTTTTTTTCTCAGGATAACGTGAATGTATCAAGTTGAAATTAATATTAGATATTTAAGTCTACGGTAACTTGGTGCCAAAAAAAATCAAGCTGCTGACTCATCGCTATAAAAAAAAACAAAAAAGCTATTTATCTACATATTTTGACAGTAACAAATAAATTAAAACCTATATATTATATGTCACTGTCATGAAATTTGATAAAAAGTAAAGCCTTGCAGTATAAGTAAAGGAAATAATCTGAAAATCGTAAATTTATAAATATGTCACATAAAAATGTTTTTTGATTACGCATCTGTGAAAGATGGAGTAGGCAATATATTTCCTTCCAAATAAAATAAATGGTTTTATATGAATATTATGAACCATTAAATATTTATAAATGTGTACAAACCCTGGTAGTGTGAGTTCCACGAGTGCTTTACATGTTATTTTTATATATTTATATTAATGTTTGATATTGAATATATTTGATGTTAATTTTGTACAAATTCATTATTCACAATTAAATGAAACTACGTAATGTAGTATTATTTCTACTTTCTTTAAGTTCTTTGCCACGACCTAGGTTTTCTTTACCACGACCTAGGTAGTTTAATTGCATTACAACATCTTCAGGTGGGCTATTAGCAAAGATCATTCTTTAGATTCATTCAATGTTTGATAATAAAATAATAATATGGAAATTGAGGTAAATTGATTTCAATTTACATGTTTAAAAAATTGGCCGTATTTTTATTACCATCGCAAATGAAGTAAGTTTTGAAATGAAGTAAGGTTGTTCACGAAGCATGCCACTTTTGACGCTGCAGCGCACCGTAGAGACCCGGGTTCGAATCGTGGCTGCTTGTCGAGCGGTCCTGGACTGATCTTCTAGTTGGCTGTAAGAGATTGCACCCATAGTAATGAGTCTACAATACGTATCAGTTATTTACATTAAAGTAAGTAATATTATTTCTCTCTATGATAATATATTGCATAACATGCCTTTCACAAAAATACAAAAATATAGCCAAAAGTTCAAAAATATTTCAGTTTCAATACTCATAACTTTTTTGTACTTATCGTATTTTGTTGTACTACTCGTATTTATCTCTATTTAGTATTTGCTATTTAAATTGAGATAATTAGGTAATCATAGGGGTACAAAACTTTAAATATGACTAGTTGGTTATTTTTCACTAAAAGATTTAAAATCGATTTATATTCCACTGAAAGAGGTCTTTTTGATGGTACCCCACATGTCCTTTACAGAAGAAATCATTATTTCATCTCCCATTTACATGTTTGGGAATTTCCTCAAGATTCAATAGCTTTTATGAACAATTTTTAATTTTGGCCTAAAAAAAATTATAGCCGAGTTTCAAGTTTACATTTTACTATCGTTTTATTAAGAAACTAGAAACCTCTAGCGAGGAGACAGATGATGAATGGACGAACGACGTTGGCACAATAATGAGTTTTCTTTCAGATACTTTGGGAAGGGAACAATAAAACGTGCTGAATATTTGGCAGTAATATGGAAATGATCAAGTTAGTAATAATTTGTATACTACTGCTAAAATATAGTGCCATTGTTTTATGGACTAAACAAGTGCCGTAAAAATGGCTTGCAATCATGAACGTTAACTAAAATTGAATGTAATTTTTCAACAACTTCTTTGAAACTATCCTGATGACCGGATGGACTTAGTATGGGAGCTATTAACGCAATAAATGTAGCAGTAGTAGCAGCCAATTCACTTACATCTGGTCTGACACGGTGGCAGATGGATCAGTCCTGTGGCAGTTAGGCGGTTGTGACAGTTGCCTCCACCTTGCTTCTTACCCTTTTTTCCTTTATAAATCTTGTTGAAAGAATTTAGCTTAACACTTTGCTGATCTGGTTACAGAAGTGGGTATTTTTTGTCAATCTGATTTATAAAAGTATTAATTATCGTATTTTATTTTAATTAAATTTTTAAAAAGTTTATTTATTGCAGTATAATTTAATCTATTCGACTATATTCTTATGCCCATGACAAAGAAATGTTTACTTACCATCTGTTTTGCTCTAGAAATAAATTTGGTTCTAATAAGATAAACATATCAAGTAAATAAATTGCTTCAAACCATCACAGCTGGGGAAATTCCATCATTAAAAATACTCGTTTTAATCTGTTTGTCCTTCCGTCACGTGATGAACTTTTATACGTCACGTTCAGTTCTATACGTCACGTGATGAACTTTTTATAAATTTTTTTAATTCCACAATTTGAATACTACTCGAACTAATAGTGAATGCTTTGCCACACGTAATACATATGGTGTTGCAGTCGATAATAGTGTTTATTTCTATAGTTAATTTGATTTTTAAAGATTTCTGCTTTAATATTATTTTTTGTTTGATTTAAAACATTAAGAAAGGGGTCAATTTTAGTACAGTTGGACAACCAACTTCTGCTATCTTTGAATGCTATTCGAATGCGCATTCAAAGATAGCAGAAGTTGATTGTCCAACTGTACTAAAGCATAAGTTGATTGTCCAACTATAGCAGAAGTTGATTGTCCAACTGTGCTTCTGCTATCATTGAAACTGTGCTTCTGCTATCATTGATAGCAGAAGTTGATTGTCCAACTATGCTTCTGCTATCATTGAATGCTATTCGAATGCGCATGAACATTTCTTTCTTATATTTCCCATTTAGATTTTACACTGTCCAAATTTGTTACAAAAGCTTAATTGTCAAAATAGTAGTATAATAATGATGTAACAATAATTTGACATAAACAAGTCAAAATCGTTAAGAAAATAACCAATACTGTTTAATAGACGTAGTAAGCGTAAGTGATAAATATGGAAAAATAGAAAAAGATTAAATGATCTTACTAGATCGAGTACTGTAATCTAAGTGTCCTTAAATTCTTAATTATTTAGTACTTATAGTATAATGTTTGCAGAT
This sequence comes from Druceiella hillmani, assembly GCA_039881145.1. Taxonomy (NCBI): domain Eukaryota; kingdom Metazoa; phylum Arthropoda; class Insecta; order Lepidoptera; family Hepialidae; genus Druceiella; species Druceiella hillmani. Next base: position 2,916,575 of record JAYKKI010000040.1, on the reverse strand, counting down.
ATGATTTAGAAATTAAGTAAAGTAACTACAAATTTAAAGTTATTTATATGAAAATATTACTTAGAACTGATTATTTGTCAAGAAATATCATTTATATGTATATTTGTTAATTGTTTCCTTCCAAATAATTAGTTCAAGTAATACGTCTTAAGTAATAATTATCAGGGAATAATTAAGAACAAGAATAAACATACATATATAAATTTGAGTTGAATTAATGTTTTTCTAAAAGAAATACTATTTTACCAAAATTACGATTGTGGTAGAAATTTCGCATTTTAACTAATATTAATTTGATGCATTTTCGCATTAACTTAATGCAAATGATGTTAATTTTTGAAGATGTGATAGTAACATACTACGATTTTTGTCTAGACCGTTGCATTATCCTAAGGTAATTTTTAAAATCATATGCAAATTTCTAGTTGTATACATCTTATATCAGTTTTTTTTAATAAATTTATACTTTTTTTTTGAGAACAGAGAAAATCAACATAAAGTTTCAAACAATAGCAAAAGCTAAGAATAAACACAAAAATCGCTCATTGATTTCTTGCTACATAACTACTCTACTTCCATACCAAATTTTACATGGGTTAGTGGAATTGTTTTCGAATAAAATTAATTTGTGTTATGTTTCGGAAAAGTTAAAAACAAATCATGACTTTTATATATTATGATTTTATGTTTTTTACGTAACAAAATTTTTTTGACCGCTGTAAATGGACCTGCCTGTATAAAGATTTTACAGTTAATTGCAATCAAGTTACAATTAATTTCAAGGTTCAGTGAACAGTTGCGTAATTTATAATAATGTACATTCATTTTCAGCAAATGGTTTTATAAATGTATTTCAACTCAACTGAATGATTCATCTTAATCTGGATTTTCACTCCGAAAGAAAATAGGAGTGAAAAAAAGTAAAGCATTTACTAAAAATCGAAATATTATTAGAAATTAATTCTAAAGAACTAATAGAGTATAACAAAAGAAAAAAATATAAGTGTATGTGTGCACATGCGTGTGTGTTTGTTCTTATTTGAGCGTCTGTGATTGCGGGCGTAGATATGTGTGAGCACGTGCGTGTTTACGCAGATTTAGTGCAGCCTTATGGTTTTATTTTTTCAATCCTCATTTGTAATTTTTAAGCCATTATGTTTTTACATGAACATTTACAAAATTTAATGCCGTTCAATTTCTGATATTAGAAGGGGCGTAGGGAGGCGTGAGATGACATTCTATTATACTTGTATTTCGTTACCTTTTCAAAACTATGCAAGTTAAAATTTAAATTGTTTTTAGAATATGGTAACGATTACTTTTGATGCGATACCCCACTCGACTACATAATTGTTTGAATATAGTAAAATTAACATTCATTTAATAATCGACCTGTTAAGTATGAATAAAACTTCGGTTGTGAATAAACACGACGGTTCCGCTCTCATATGATGCTATTTTTGACCAACGTGTAAATTATATTGCCAATAATACATTCCACAGGCGTAAGAGATGTACTTTATTGCCTGGGTCATTTTAAACATTATTACATGTTACGAAAGTAATTTTTCACTATAACGTTTTTTAAATACCGTTAACCTAGCTATTTTCGATTTTTGAAAAAAGTTAGAAACAGAATCACTGTCACTATGTATATATATATATATATATATATATATATATATATATATATATATATGTATATATATATATATATATATATATATATATATATATATATGTATATATGTATATAGATATATATATATACATATATATATATATATATATATATATACATATATATAGTGACAGTGACTCTGTTTCTAACTTTTTTCCAAAAATCGAAAATAGCTAGGATAACGGTATTTAAAAAACGGTACAGTGAAAAATTACTTTCGTAAAATGTAATAATTTTTAAAATGACCCAGGCAACAAAGTACATCTTACGCCTGTGGAATGTACTATAGGCAATATAATTTACACGTTGGTCAAAAATACCATCATATGAGAGCGGAACCGTCGTGTTTATTCACAACCGAAGTTTTATTCATACTTAACAGGTCTATTATTAAATGAATGTTAATTTTACTATATTCAAACAATTATGTAGTCGAGTGGGGTATCGCATCAAAAGTAATCGTTAGCATATTAAGGTAACGAAATGCAGGTATAATAGAATCCCCACGCCCCTTCTTATCTAAGAAATGGAATGGCATTAAATTTTGTAAATGTTCATGTAAATATATAATGTCTAAAAATATGTATATATATATATATATATATATATATATATATATATAACACATATATATATATATATATATATATATATTTTTTTTTAATTTTTTTATTTATTAATTTTTTTCTAGTACCAAAATGTAAATCAAAATAATCAAAATAATAGTGTATAGCTCTTAAGGAAAGGATAATTATCTGTTTAAATTTAACTCCGCACACGGTTGTTACAATTAACATTCGACAGTAATGTTTAATCGCTTTGTAAATATGTTAATACAGGACCAGTCCAGCTTACGTTTGATGTGGAATACGGATGTGATAAGATACTGCATCACTAATCGGGACAAAAGTTTTTGAATCGGATGATTTGGTGACAGTTTCTCACCGTTTAAAACACCTCTGTTGAACTTCAATTTCATTGTGAAGATACGTTCACAAAGTCGCTGCTATAGGAACATGATTTTTACTTGTATATCATTTACCGGATAAACAGACGAAAGTACGAAAAAACCAAAGAAATTCTATTTCTTTATTTATAAAATTCTATTGGGCAGATCCAACTTAAACAAGTAAATATTTATTTAAAGTAATTTTTTTCAATATTTCAGGATTGACTCAATTTGCAGGCTCTAGATCTGTTGTCAAGGTAAACTGTTCGACCTATCAAGCAACATCTAAAGGACAATTTTACTTGGAAAGTGGTCAAATATTGAATTACATTTTGAAGGAAGTTTCTATTAGCAATATTATAAAAAATATAAGATTAGTATTCTCTTTACATTCTTCAGATATGCTGAACTTTGGTACCAAATATAAGTAGCTTATGTAATAAAAACGGAGTATCTGTTTATAACGAACTACAACAATATTACGTTAACAGATTTTCACAAGGAACAATAAACTAATTTTACTAATATTATGATTGGGTTTATACAATTTAGGAAGAAAGGTTTTCTTTGTGTTTACTAGATTGTTTAGGAAAAATATTATTATAGGTAATCTTGATACTTGATAATATAAAAAAGCACGTGCAGTTGGTCAATCATTACCGTGACATTGCTTCGGAAAGGTAAAGCTGATCATCATATAACTTTAAACAGTTTTTCGGTCGTCAGGTACAGTAAATTCGTTTTAAAAAATATATGAAATTAAAACGATAAAGCTTTCATTCTGCAGTGATTAGCCTGCATTCTCATATTATGCGATGATTCCATTACATTTATGAAAATAATAATGGATGAAATGGACCTTCAAGTAATACATTAGTTAATTTTCTTCTACTCTGGATAATTCTGTAATACTGATTAAATTTTTTGCGGGCTGCAAAAATTAATATCTACCTAAATTTTTATTATGCATGGTACTAAAAACACTTCATGAGCGTACACGTGCTATTTCAATTGCACGTTTAAAAAGACAGGAACACAGGAACTTTCAGTTCTGTTTTGTTTAACCAAGAAACAACAATTTACTGAAGAGAAAATGTCTGTAAAGAGAAAATATCTGTATTATATTTCCTACGATTGAGGAATAGACTGCCATATAATATTGATATTGAGCCATATAATATTATAGTACTACAATACCATATAATAATATACATATGATGATATAATCTTGCTCTCTATAATCTTGTTCTTTCAAATTCTAAGATTTTTTACTGGTCTTTTTTTCTTATGTCATGTTCATGACAAGGTGTAACCGAATTTTACCTTGAAATTTGTAACTTTTACTTCCCTACCAAACAGTATGTCAATTAGCTTTTAATTCAATAGCTAAGTCAAATAATAGAGTTTAAATTAGGTCAAAGTTTTAAATCAGCATTATATTTCCAAATATTTCCAAAAAATCTTAGGTACTATGGGTTATGATCGGTATGAATTAATATGAGTTAGTATTAGTGGTATGATATAGTATGGTTAGTATGGGTGGTCGCCATGGTAGTCCGAAACTAAAACCCTAAACCAGAAACATGTACATTGGAACACAAAATGTAAGGTCATTATTCATTAAGAGTGGGAAGACAAAATGAACTTAAAAATTGTTTTATGACAACAAATGGAATATAGTGGAGATTTCCGCCTTCACATTCTAACCGTTTCGGATAGAATGTCAAGGTTAGACCTAACCACAGTGGGAAAGAATCTGACATGCATCCAAATTTATGTACCAACAGAAAAAGATAGCGAGAAAGATAAAAAAAGAGTTTATAATGACCTTAAGACAGACTTTACAACTAACCAAAATTGTATAGCAATTTTGGGAATCAAATGAATAAATATAAAACCGAGTTAAAGTATAAAATTACTGAAGAAGAATTGAAATCCAAATTTAAGTAAATGTCAACAACTTTTGACATAAAAATCCGACGGACCACACCAGAAGACGATAGAAATGAGGCGAGAATAGAATTCAGTTTTGAATACCAGTTTTATATAACTAATATACTTCTCAAAAAGAAATAAAATAAGTGGCAGAACAGGAATAAAACTATAAAACGGATATAAAATTAGAAATGAAATTTACAATACTTTAACAAAAAATTCTATTATAATATCCAACGTTCAAGTTATTGAATTCAGTATGCACCGAAGTTTCAAAGATTCATCAATACTTTAACAAATAAATTAAAATGAAACAGGAACTCATTTGGGTATCCTTCCTCAGAAATAAATCCGATTGAAAAATAGATCATGAAGAATTATTTTAAATAGACAAGATATAAAGCCCATGTTAAAAAATTAACTTAGATAAGGTCTCCTGTTTTTGAAAGCATCCAAATCCCTGGCCATAATGGAGTCTTGTACGATATATTGAAAACTATTATTGAAACCGTAACTCCTATATTAACAATTATTTTCAATAAAATATTTAGATCGTGCTGTATACCACAAGACTGGGTAGGCCTAATTTACAAAAAAAGTTCTTGGACTTTATAATGTAACTAAATAAAAGTAAGCATATTGCAAAGTACTTATATACTGTTGCAAAAAGAAATAAACCAACTCTAGGCGTCCACCAACTAAAAAAATAACATGTTTAGACTGAAGGAGAAGTAAGTTTTCATTTAAACATGAACAAGTGAGCAATTCCTTGGAAATAAGAAGAGGCGTGCGTTAGAGTAATCCAGTCGCCAAGAACCTCTTTATACCTTTTTAGAGTTCATTTTTTCCAAATTTAATTAGGAAAGGATAGAAATATCAATAAAGAATATCTAAATCATTTGAGATTTGCTGGTCATGTATTTTCATAGAAGAAAGTCATGATGAAATATCTTACATGCTAGAAACTCTCAACGTAGAACTAGAAATAGAAATGTACATATAATGATTAGAAATGAATGTAAGTTAAACCTGCATTGCGATTAATAGCGAAGAGATACTTACACGAATAAAATTTCAAACAATCAATTACGTAAAAGAGTGTACCTATATAGTCCAAAACACAACTTTTGCAGATTCTACTACCAAAAAGGTCGAGAGAAGGATAAAGGTTTCCTGGAACAAATACTGAATGATGAAAAATGTTTCTAAATTGGACATCCCTTTAAAACTCAAAAAGAAAGTCATGAAATGTACAATGATTTCAATACGGTTATTTGGACATCAAACGTGGGCATAGACATTAATATTTTTATTATTATAAGATCATTTTTGATCATTTTAAAATTTTCAAGAGTACATTGCAACCTCTTTCTATTATTTTATCATATCAATATTTAATTTTTCTCCCTAAGCTGTTGTATTTTCTTTTATAACATCTTAAGTTATTAATACAAATACATGATGTTATGTTATTTTGTCGCCAATACAGCAGAACATATGTCAAGATGGTTTAAAACTCGTGATATCCTTGCTATTATCTTAATGTTCTGATTATACACTCGTTCGGTGAATGTACTTCAATAAACTAACAAGACGGGCATCGTTTCGTGGGCTTCGCTGTCACGTTGAGGTCGTCACGTATCGTTATTATCATTATGCTTAAGAAATTGCGTGAAAATGCGATGAAATCACAATAGTTTTAACAAACCTTGTTGTTTACGATTAGGTTTTATAGACTTTTTTAGAAAAATTAATAATTTAAAAATTAACACGAAAAAAAGTTGATAATTTCATGTTCAGTTATGGGAAAACTCTCGCATATTGACTCGCATTATCTATATAAAGATAGTGTGCATATGCTGTCAAAGATATCAAGCTACTACTGGACGAATATTTTTATACTGTTATTGATAAAAATGATCAGGATGATTAATGTGATCAAGCAAGTGGTGATTTAAGTAATCTGCGTATTATCGCGACCTGTAAATTGGAAATATATTTTTTGCTATTAATCTATTATAATATTCAAGTAAAGGGACATGCAAATCTTACAACTTTGTTAAATATGAAGTGTTTATTTTATACAGTCTACAATTATCCTTAATTTTTATTTAAGTTTATTATTATTTTATATATCTTAATCCTTCCACAATCGGGTATCGGTTACTTATAAATCAATTTTACTGAAATCAATTAAATCGTTCGTTATATAATAAATGTTTTTAACATTTTTATTATAAATTTTGGACAATTAAAAGAAACTACGTGATGTAGTATTATTTCTACTTTCTTTAATTTCTTTACCACGACCTAGGTTTCGTTGTATTACGTTGTATCACCTGAAGATGTTGTAATGCAACGAAACCTAGGTCGTGGTAAAGAAATTAAAGAAAGTAGAACTAATACTACATCACGTAGTTTCATTTAATTGTGAATAATGAATTTCTACAAAATTAACGCCAAATATATTCAATAAATTTTGGAACTAAAAACGTACTATCTTATCCTTATCTCATCTCCAGGTTAATAGTCTAAGAATATTATTTTAGTACCAATAGAAGGCTGAAAGTGAGCATGATCTATGTCGAAGTTCATACATGGCTCAGGCTTTTAACTATATTTATCTTATCGAAAAATTTAGTAATTAAATTGTAAAATAAAGTATTCATTATAAATTCAAAGAAAAGAAAAAAGAAATAACATTAATATTTTTTTTGTAAAATAATGTTTAACTTTTTTGCGGATTCTAATAGGTTAAACTAATATTTATTACCTATTACCATCGGTAATAAAAATAATCGATAATTATTTAACTTCTTTTCGTAGTTAAATCTTTATTATCATAATATACTGATGAGCAAAATTGTAGGCTTACCTATACTTTTTATAATTTTTTGATTTGTATTTAATAGCTGCAATATTGCAAATAATGTTTTGATTTAACTAAAAAGACATATCAAAAATATTTCTTAAAAATTGTCTTTTTTAATTACAAAATTAATGAAATTTTTTCCGAAACATAAATGTTTGTAAAAAAATTAGTGAAGTGTAAATCCGACGACGAAATCTCCTCGAGGTACAATTTGGATAATGTTGGTGCGGATGATTAATATTTTCTTAGAAATACAAAATTGACTTTAATTGATTACATTTTTATTTAATGAAGAGAATATAAACAATTTTACACAATTTTTATTACAGATTGCACGAGATCTGAGAATATTTTTGTATTGGAAAAATCCTCAAAGATTTTATTAATTAAATAATTTTTCAAAATATAACACGAAAACAAATGTTCTGTAAACATATGAAAAATACGAATTTCGACGTCCATTCCAATTTTAAATGGTTATTGTAACTAAAAGCATAAGAATATATATAAATATATATATATATATATATATATATATATATATATATATATATATATGTGTGTGTGTGTGTGTGTGTGTATGTGTGTATATATACCAGTTTTATGTTCGACGTACACAGATCATAAGCTTTTAGTACCAATGAATTAGAAATATGTATATGAAACAATAATTAACAAAAATGTCACGATGTGAAAAGTGTAGGTATTGCCATAAAAAATTCGTGATAATGATTGTATGATTCTATGCATTCAAAAAGCGTATTTTTGAAGAATGTAGGTAATAATATGGAATGATAGTATTACAACAGTAGTTGAGAACAAAGGTATAAAAGATGGTACGGTATAGGATAAAGCGATGTGAATTTGATCTTTGTATCCTGGGTGATTAAGCAATATAATGAAATTACGTTTTAATTAGTATCATACATAGAACCCTCACAGTTCTATACACATGTGTTAAGGAAAGTTTTTAAACATTTCTAGTAAATGTTATTATTGCTTAGTGTTTTTTTCATAAATGGTTACCTATATCTCTATAATATACTAATGCGAGTTGATTAAAATACTGAAGTATATACTAAAAGCCGTTACGAAGCCGTAAATTTAAAAATTCTATATTCACACTGAGTATATCTAATAGTTCAAAGGCAGGTAGTCATACGACCCATCAGAAACGAATATATGAGTATTATCAATGTAAATACATTTAGCAGGATATCTCAAACGTAGATACACTGACAGTGTATATACGTTTGAGTAACTATATATGAAGTAGTTTGTAATTTTTCATATTTTTAATTATAAATAAGTTTATAAACAAACATTAAAGACATTTTCCAAATAGTATATAAAAACGACATTTAATTTTCTTAAAATTCTATGAATACCAATTTGACTTTATTTACAGAACGTACGCTAGTAGTCATACGATCCATCAGAAACATGAGCATTATCATTGTAAATAAATTTAGCAGGATATCTCAAACGTAGATACACTGACATTGTATCTACGTTTGAGTAACTATATATGAAGTTGTTTGTAATTTTTCATATTTTTAATTATAAATAAGTTTATAAAAAACATTAAAGATATTTTCCAAATAGTATATAAAAACGACATTTAATTTTCTTAAAATTCTATGAATACCAATTTGACTTTATTTACAGAACGTACGCTAGTAGTCATACGATCCATCAGAAACATGAGCATTATCATTGTAAATAAATTTAGCAGGATATCTCAAACGTAGATACACTGACATTGTATCTACGTTTGAGTAACTATATATGAAGTTGTTTGTAATTTTTCATATTTTTAATTATAAATAAGTTTATAAAAAACATTAAAGATATTTTCCAAATAGTATATAAAAACGACATTTAATTTTCTTAAAATTCTATGAATACCAATTTGACTTTATTTACAGAACGTACGCTAGTAGTCATACGATCCATCAGAAACATGAGCATTATCATTGTAAATAAATTTAGCAGGATATCTCAAACGTAGATACACTGACATTGTATCTACGTTTGAGTAACTATGTATGAAGTTGTTTGTAATTTTTCATATTTTTAATTATAAATAAGTTTATAAACAAACATTAAAGATATTTTCCAAATAGTATATAAAAACGGCACATAATATTCTTAAAATTCTATGAATACCAATTTTATAAACACTGTTCACTGTTTTTGTACTTATCATATGCAATATTTTAAATACTGTGTAAGTAGGGACTGAAGAAAAGTATCTATTTACAAATATTTTATATTTATAATATAGGAAATAAAATAGGTATATAATAAGTAAAAAAACTATTTTATAACAATTATTAAAAATCGCATATTCACATTCAAATATTTATAAAATATTTTGACTCTAAATTATAATGATTTAAGATAAATAGTAGGCAATATATTGAATTTTAAACCAATTATTTACATTAATTTAAAAAAATAATCATTTGAAAGATTGTTTAAAACTTTTATGCTTTTTATTTTTGATCTTTTTATATTGATGAAAAATTAAAACTTTGGTTCTAATTAGTGTTTGATTAATTTTTATGTGATTGCCAAATTTTCTGACATTTTTTTAATGTCTAAAGATAGTATCATAAAGATTTCTGTTGTACCTTTTAAAAATTGATTTGCAATCAGCAATATTAAATGAAATTGACCCTAATTTTACAGCAATTTCCTTGGAACTCTCTTTTAACAGGTGTGATATTTATATAAAAAAGTTCATCTATAAAATTGTTCATCATTAGTTACTTATTATATTTGAATACTTACACATGATTTTTTATTTTAATTTTTTTCCATATTTCTTAATTATCTCCTTTTATTTATATCAATTTTTACTTTGAGATTAAAAAGAAGTATGCAGTCTTTATATGTAATAGAATTACCAAATATAACAGGCTGATCCTAACAATTGTCCGTTTATGGGACCAAAAATTGTTTATTAAATTTATGGTTTAAATATTTCTTTAACACACATTATATAAAAAATACAATTGAGTGGAAGTATGGTTTATAAGATATGACTCGTTAAATTAATCCACAAAAATGGCATAGTGCACACCAGTTATTAAGTAAATGTATCGAGAAATGTTGCTTTTTATATAAATATTTCTGGTATTATCAATACGTGATTGATAAACCTGGCACTATAATGAGACTGTTTTTGTTTCTCATTTTAAAAAACATTTAACCAGCTTACAAAATGCAAATTGACAAATCTAACATGGTCGTTCAGCGTCAAAAAAAATTGTAACCAGTTGACATAGTTCGAAATTGTTAACTTCAAGTAATTTCCTTTATTATTACCAAAAGTAACAGAATGCTTGAAAAAGTAAATGACTACTGGCTACACAATTACGCGCTTTTGCAAACGTGATTTCATTATGGTGCTATGTTTACTCTTTTTTCCATATAATTGGGTTACGTTTATTCCTTAATTAAATTATATAAAATATATTATATAATCATGAATTTACAAAGAAATTCAGAAGTGGTCTAACACAAATGAAAGAAGGTGCACGAAACGAATATTCATGCAAGATTAAATTTATAATGGTCAATTTATCAGAATTTCTCGAGTGTAAGCTTACTTATGTACAAAATTAATATACCAATATATAATTGGTCATATATTGAATTATAATTATATCTAGAAACAAAATTATAGATATTTCTAAAAGGCCTGTGCCATTCTGTAGGTATTAATTTTATTGACTGCGATACTTTGATAAACTTAAAAGAAAAGTTGTGTTTTGGTTTCATTTTGAATATAGAGTCCTGTATTTAGTGTGAAATGGAATGTTATGAATATTCCATAGATAGTGACTAAATAGAAACAAACATTTTTAAAATTTTTGAACTAAATTTTAATACCGATTAAAATATAATCGGTATTAAAATTTAGTTCAAAAACAGGCCCTTTAGAAACATCTATAATTTTTGTTTCTGGATATAATTATAATTTCAAATATGACCAATTATATATTGGTATATTAATTTTACATACAATATAGAGGCCAGTGAAAGATGATATCGCAATTGTGGCATACATTTTATTATTTAAGAAGTAGTTATACTAAAGTTGTCGTTAAAAGTAATTTATATCCACGCTATAATGATTAAAGAAAAGAATACCTAAGTATTTGATTCCGAAGTAAATGTATGAGAATGATGAATTTATTTTTTAAAAAGAGTTTGATTCAAAACAGGTAATTACCTAAAATGTCTTATAATTTTCTCAAATATTAAATCTTATAATCTTCCAAATCTAAAGAAAGTCGGTATTTAAAAATACAGAATGAATGCGAGAGTTGAAGAACAAAATCAAAAGGTTAGTTTTATTTAGCTGCTGAATCGTTTTTACATTTTTGCTTAGTATATAGTATTGCTGTTTTATGTTTAGAAAATAATATAGCAAAGATTTATATTGAATATATTTGGCGTTAATTTTGTAGAAATTCATTATTCACAATTAAATGAAACTACGTGATGTAGTGTTATTTCTACTTCTTTTTATTATGTTCTTTACCACGACCTAGGTTTCGTTACACAACATCTTCAGGTGGGCTATTAGCAAAAATTAACTCTTAGGAACATCCAACAGCATTTATATGTTTCAAGTACAATAGCGGAAGCCGGATTTGTGTGTGTTTTCCCACTGGTTATGATAGTGAGTTTATTGTAGGGTAGCGGTGTAGGTTTTATTATATTTCCGAGAGTTATACGATATACCAGTATAGGAACAGTTAACGCTATCAATACAGAAGCCAATACCCAAAAATCTCGTCCGAAATGGCGGCAGATGGATCAGTTCGTGGAGAATTTTGGCAATTTAACATTTGTGACATTCAACTAGATTTTAATTTTCGCCATCCTATTCACACTCATTGTGGTTATCTTGCTTTATTTTAATGCATTTTAATTGCAATGATAAATTTTTATTGTTAATATATATAAAAATAATTACGAAAAATTTTGGGAAATACGCTTGTTTTTCGTTTTTATGGCTCCGCAGACTGAGTACATCTACATGTATCATCAAGACATCTACGACATTCCCTAATGAAGATTTTATTTTTGTGTAATCAATGGTTATGTTAAACAATAAGTAATTTTAATAACTGCACTGCCTTCAATGATTATGGATCATTACATTTGTTACTAAATCTATTTGAATAACGAAACAATTAATTTTTATGTTTACCTATTCAATTATTTGACACATTTATTTTTTATAAACCTTGCCCGATTTTATTGTTGCTTATCTATGATTATTCAATTCACCTATTTATTATCTGAGATTGCTTTATCTAAACATTTTAATCTTTAAGGTGTATGTGGTACTTTGTTTAGATATCGCATTCGCCTAAATTGCCTAATATTGTGAAATAATCGTTTCCCTAAATATTTCGAATGGTCTATATCGTGCTATAAACAATCATTATCAGCTGACGCAAATAGTTATTATAATTTTATTAGACTATCGTGTACCTTAATTTTATAAAAGGATTGTTAAAACTATTATCAGGCTTCTTACTTGACTGCAAAATGGTCCTCTAATTTGCAAATATCTGCACATCTTGGTAACCAAAATATTTTAGAATAAAAACTCATAATAAATATTGGATATAAAATCTTAGACTTCTTTCGTTCTTCTCATAAATGTTCGCTACCTATATAGTTTATTTCTGGGTAGTGAGCACGCACTACGAGAATTAGGGCGTACACAAGTATGTACTACAGTTATCCAGTGTCCTTAAAGTACTTAATTTTTTTTTAAAGCAATCTCTATGGATTATATTTCCTTAATATATGTTATAAACCTAAATTAAGTTATAAACCTTCTTTCAGTGCTCGTCTCTTTTACTCCATATATACATCGTTGTAATCGTGTCTACTTCTTTAAACTGGGTCTCATTTTCATTGATACTCGTAACGATATTTAAGACATAAACCCCACCATTATAATGTTTTGAATATTTAAAGGGTATTTAAAATGTTTCGTAATTCAGGTAAAATTAATCACTTAAATAGTTTTTTTTTCGGTTCATAAATTTGATTTAAAGAAAATTGTAATTATATGGGCCAAAACATACACTTCGTAAGAACACTGCGTTGATTGAACTAAAATTAGGCAAAATTATTAAAAAAAACCAAAAGTATGAGAAAAGAAATAATTTTTGATTATTGTTTTGTAAGAAAGTATAATATTTCAAAATATGCCTTGATATATGTGAAATGATTTTTAAGATAAACTATTTTTTTTTCAAATTGTTTATAGCATTTTCTTCTAATTATATACGTATCTATAAATTGTGTAATAGGTTGTTTTCAATTCATTAGAGTTAAATAGATATTATTATGAACACTGGTTACTGTTTTTGTTCAATCCGAGTCAAGACCAAGTATAGAATTTCAAAGTGATTTGAAAAATATTTCCAACTTCTATAAACTGTTTCTATAAACTATTTGAACGAGAATTTGAAGAAAATTTAACGTGGTGCTTTTATACATCATAGACATTGATTAAAGTACATTTATTATCATTCTTCAACATACTAAAGTCACAGAATATTTTTATATATATTACTATATTTATGCAAAATTGATTAAACAAGAAATATTTAGGAAGCAAATGTAGACATACTAAATAAATCACTTAATATTCTGGACGTTTATCAAATTAAAGTAAAGCGTCTGTTAAAATGAATAAACTTAGTAACAGATAATAGTGTCTACAATTAGCTTAGACGGCTAAATGCCGATGCAAAAAATTAACGGCTTATCAATTTCAATAATTTGCCCTTCATTTTTCATATCGGCAAATTGCGATTAATTTATACAAAATTAGAAATACTAGGAAAAGATAACTGGAATTGATGATAAACTCATATCGTTGGTTCTTTATGCTTGCTTGTTGTATCTCGTTATCTATTAAGTTTGAAACAGAAAGGTTTAAGATTTGATTTGACTGACAATATAAGCATTATGCTTACAGGATATTAATAAAGTTGAATTAAATTTTAGTTCTATACACCATGATAAAGAATAATGTTTCATTCTTTAATTAGGAGTTCATTCACTGAAACAATGGGCAGAAAATTATACTGACAGTTCTACTTGATTATTGGTAGGCGACTATTGAGAGTATTTTCATGTGAATATCCATCATTTATAAGACTAAAGAGGCAGCGATCAGCATTGTAATTATTATTTCGAACTTGTGGCGTTATTACATAAAAAGAGCAAATGTTTTGAGAAAAGATTTGAGAAAATTGAGGTAAAGTAGCCATATCTTTTATTCTTAAAATTTTATAGAAATGATGATATATAAATTTGTTCCACGTTTAGAAAACCTGAAATATCATAACATGAGTTGATATTTTCACAAAAAGAGGTCAAAAGTGTTTCGATTTACACGCATTGATTTTTAAACTATATAAAACAATTGATAATTAGAAATGAATTTACTCGGTCAATTATCAAATACCGTTATTAAAGAATCTCAATAAATGTGCAGAAATACCATTTTAATTCGTTTCGTTATCTTATTTTGAATTCATTTTCCTATTAAACATTTTATTTCCTGCAACCACGCTTCTTATATACGAAGTTTTATATTCATATTTACATTATAATGTTTCTTGTCCAACTCAAATAAAAAAAACGAATGTGCTTTAGACCACACGACTGAAGTAAAACTTCAAATTCACATGAACTTTAAAATGAATTTACAATTTTATTCACTTTAAACGTAGAATATTTAATGTATTGAACAAAGAACATATATTTCATGCACTGGCTATGAGAGGAAGAGCTCTTGCTCCTACAGTGTGACACAGGCAATAGGCTCGCACTGTGTCTTAGATATACGAAACATAACTGGCTACGAGAGAAAGATAGAAAGAAAATGTGTGCTCGCACCTCTCTCTCTTGTCCCTATATTAATATACGAAACTTAACTCTCTCTCTTTCTGTCTTCTCTAACTTATATCTCCCTCTAACTTCCGTTCGCCTCGCCCAATCACACTTTAAGTCAAGCGTGCGTAAAGAAGTTTTACTTCAAAACATATTGACATATAATAAAATGTACTGAAATATTTAACGAGTAAACAAGTAACAATGATCTCAATTTATTCTTTGCAATACGGTTAATTATAGTCGAACTCTTCAAGCTGGGAACTTTTAACGCTTGAACACTATAGTGCCTAATACTCTTTGGTTTCTTAAGCTCTGTATGCGATATAAAAAGAAATTGTTCTCGAGACTAAATAGAAACTCGTAGGCAATGACGGGAGCGCTTATCATCACTGATATTTTAATTTTTCTAGTATAATATTTAAACCTTTCTGCATTTTATATTGAACTCAAACTCTCATTCTACGATGCGATATTCTATTACTGTCAAAAATTTTTTCAACTGATAGTATGTTTTTAATTTATATTTTCTTTAAGTTCATGTAATATTTTAGAATATATCGTCTACGTAAATAATGGCCAGTAACTGAGGATGGCAAATACCTTGTCTACGTAGCGTGTGACTGATTTATATATGTAGCGTGTGACTACGTATTGTGTAACTGATGATGTGCGTGTTTTCTGACGAAAAATTATTGCCACGTTTCTTTCTGGTTTCAATGAAATGAATTAAAAAATATTTAAAGTGGCAGTTTTAAATTATACTGCGAAACTTGTATTTGCTTTTTTCCGGGACTTTATATTATTGAATATATTTGGCGTTAATTTTGTAGAAATTCATTACTCATAATTAAATGAAACTACGCGATGTAATATTATTTCTACTTTCTTTAAGTTCTTTACCTATTTTTGAATAAAAAGTCTTATTGAAATTTTGTATTTTGAAATAAAAAATACTCTTACAGTTCGATTCGCTAAGCAGTTATTTTATATTACGTAATATAACACTTTTGTTTGTAATGTTTCACACAACTTATTTATGTGCTTACAAAGGTATGCCTTTGATAGAATTTTTAGTTTTGTTTTCCTTTCTATCCGGAGTTAGAATTGCTGTCGCTTTGAATCCTCACGAGTGGTTTCGCTCCATTTCCTGTTGTAAGATTTCCCTCTGACTGTTTTCGATCCGTTTTTTATTGCAAGATTTGTTCAAAGACCTATTTTTGAATAAAAAGTCTTATTGAAATTTTGATTAAAAATAATTTTGTTACAATTATTTTCATTTTAGAATTCGACAATGATATTCTTCTAGTACAATTATTAGAGTCTAGTATGTCCTCCCCTCTAGTAACATTTTTCGCCAATAATTTATTGTTCTCAGGTTTAAAAATGCTACGTCCAGTTTAGAAATTTCAAATCACGACGTTATATTTTTCAATCTAGAATCAACTAAGGTAGCCATTTCGAGTATCTTTTGTTTCTCATTATGATTAATTACATCTCAGTTCTCAGAACTGCCCGTTGCCTTCTGTTTGCTGACGATTTAAAACTGTTTTTGGAGGGAGATAATACCATAAACTGGTCTAGATACACACATACACACACATATGTATATATGTGTGTGTGTGTATATATATATGTGTGTGTGTGTGTGTGTGTGTGTGTGTGTGTGTGTGTGTGTGTGTGTATGTGTGTGTGTGTGTGTGTGTGTGTGTGTATGTGTATGTGTGTGTGTATGTATGTAAATTGTTCTACACACATGTAAATAATCTCGTTAATTCTAGATCTAACGATTTTATTACTATTTTTTTATTATGTCTTATTCATGATAAGATATAGACCAATTTTTTCTACATAAGGAACTTTTACTTTCCTTCCTAAAAATATTTCAGTTAGGTGTTAATTCAACAATTAAGTCAAGTAATTATATTCGAATTGAATGAATATTTCAAACCATTATATATTTTAAAATAATTTCTCCTATTTGCGTCTTAGTGATGACAACTTCAATTTATTGTGAGACCACTTCCATTGTCACGCAGTATTAAGTAGACAGTCAATGATTTGAACCTTGAAAGTGTAAATATGATTTGTTTGTCCTACTAATTACATTTAGAAAAAATTCACATCCTGTTGCATGAAAGGCATGTCGCATCACAAAATCTAGCATATCGCGTGGCTACGTTAAGAAAAGTTGTATAATTTTAGTAACGGTGCTATATTGAGATTTTTTGTTTTTGACGCTCTCTAACTCCCACTTACGAATAGAAACGAAACTAGGCGTGCTGTGGCCAATTTGTTCTCTTTTAAACAAAGGTTATTTACAAAAATTATACAAAATGTTTTAAACTAGTAGTTTCTCCGTATTTGGACCTAGTTCTTACAAATTAGAACTGTATGCTTAATGCGGTTGAACCACTTTTACATGAATATTGTAACCATCCTACATACACTTTTATTATTATAAGTAATTTCAATGAAATACTGATTATTATGTAAAGTAAAAAATATAATTTCTATGAGTATGAGTTAACTAATAAAAACATAAGCAAAATAGAAAATAAGGTAACGAATTGAACATACTCTCAACGTAATGAGTTTTGACAGATTTTGCCGCAAACTCTTTAAGTTAATTTATGTTTTCAATACCGTAAAAGGCTACCCGTAACGCCAAGTATTCTGGCTGATGTATTCGTAAACTCAACTTTATAAATATAAGAAACGACCATGGCTAATATGGAAAAGTCAGGGCAATATTTGGAGCTGTAAAGATTTATCAGAACTTTGATATCACTTCAAGCGCTGGTATAAGCAATGTTGTTAGCCAAAAGTTGCAGATAGAAAAAAATCATAAACAACATTAAAAGATCCCGGTCCCATGTTTATTCATTACATGAAACAAATGTACATCTGTCACCTATATCAACCGTTGAAAATACCAGCACTAACCCCGACGTGATTTGCTCAATTTTGTCAGAGTTTTTTCAGAGCTTGCTGATTCAATATTAGATCATATGGTC
The DNA here is from genome assembly GCA_039881145.1 of Druceiella hillmani. Lineage (NCBI taxonomy): Eukaryota > Metazoa > Arthropoda > Insecta > Lepidoptera > Hepialidae > Druceiella > Druceiella hillmani. Next base: position 2,898,177 of record JAYKKI010000040.1, on the reverse strand, counting down.
AAAAATTTTGAAAATGTGTCTTCTAGCTATTTTAATGCCAGCATATCTTCCATCCCGTTTCATGCACCAAATTTTCAAAAAACTTAACTAAGGAATTCAGGACTATGTAATATTGAATCTTTTTTTATGAAATACGTGTATATGTCTTTTCTTAATCTTCTCGTTTAATAAGTTTATGGAGCATAGAATTTTCGCTATATTCAAAAAGCACACAAAAGTCTAGTATTTACAAGTGGGTTTGAAGAAAATATAGTTAAGTACAAACCGATTTCCATTTTACCAATAATTCACAAAGTTTAGAAAGGTTGGTGCATGGACGGATTTATTCGTTAAGTTATGATTACATTATACCAGAACAAAATGGTTCTGTTTGCAATACATCTACTACCGCTAATCTATTGCTTTACCTATAAAACTTGTTGTAGTCATTGGAATCTGGACAACAGATTGACGTGATATATAAGGATTTCGATTAAATATTTGACAAGGTAGACTGCTTGATGATGAAGCGAAACTACCATTTAACGGTATGAGACCTACTTAGATGGCGTATTTCATACTTAACTAAAAGGCAGAAAGTAGTCAAAGGAAACGAATTTTTATCATCTTTTGGTGATCTAAACTGGGTCTTTTTTATTCATTATTTGTTTTATGATATTACTTTATTACTGTAATCGGTAACGACATCAGTATCTATTCCAAAAATAATAATTTTCTAATGTGCGTAGATGATTTAAAATTATTTAATCGCGTGAAAGACACCCAAAGTTTTCGAATACCTGGGACTATTCGAATATGCACACTTATCTAGACATATGATACATTTACTGTGAAGAGGACAAATTGTATTTAATTTACTAGAAATGCAAATAAATCACTTTTTCAAAGAAAAAAATATAACAGGTAACCTTTGAAGATATGAAATAGGATTCTTATTGGAATAAATTGATAGCACGCGTCATCCTGATATCACTTTCGATTATAAATTGCATTTGGGTTTGCGCATTAAGCAGATTATGTTTAAGGCGTATAGAATGTTGAATATATTTGGCGTTAATTTTGTAGAAATTAATTATTCACAATTAAATGAAATTACGTGATGTAGTATTATTTCTACTTTCTTTAAGTTCTTTACCACGACCTAGGTTTCGTTGTATTACAACACCTTCACAGAGCCTCTTAACAGCCCACATGAAGATGTTGTAATACACCGAAACCAGGTCGTGGTAAAGAACTTAAAGAAAGTAGAAATAATACTACATCACGTAGTTTCATTTCAATGCGTATTGAATGCTTGAGTTTATATTAAGAATGGTCGAGGTCTTCAACAATTTTAAAACTTAGTCTTATAAAATGAAAAAAATTAAAAGCTCTTTAGTATCGTAGTGGTGGACCTAAATTATCTTATAAAATATTAATTAACAAGTATAAATTTGATGACTTCGGTTATAGAGGTTCATTATAGAAAATGAAGATTTCGTTTAATATGTGCCAAAGTAATTCTGTCCTTGTATCTTTGCCAAGTCAGATACAGAATCGAATTATTGAAAATGTAACTGGTATTTATGCCTTACTTTATGTCGATAACGCACAAAAGATGCTGAAGTTCGTGACGACGTGACACAACAAAGAGGCGCATATCTCTCGACATGCTTGCAAGTTCACACCCCCAGTTTAAATAAAGTGTAAAGACTAGGTTCGATAAAATGCATGCGTAGTGGACAAATGACTGAATTTACTTTTTATTTTAATTTGTTTATTCTTTGTCCAAGTTATTTAACATAGACACTTTAAGCTTTCAACTTTATTTAATTATATGTTAAATTATATATGTTTTTCGTATTGATATTATGTCTTTTTCAAACAAAATACTGTCTCGTTAAGTTGTGTTAACAATATCTCATTATTTTCATATTTGATTGAATATTATATAAATTATAAAAAAGTATTTATATAAATTGTCCTTAATAAAAATGTTAGAAATCGTGCGTATATCATGTTTATAGTCCATAGCATATTAATAACAATATATGTTTGTTTTTTTCCATTTTACATAAAATGAAATAAGGAAATATCGGGATTAAAATTTAAATATTGTTCAATGTGCTAAAGTAATTTTTTGTTAGGATCACTTATTTTCCTTCCTTTTAATTTACGTGTTCAAAGAGATGTCATAGAGGTGTAAAAGAGAGAAATTTTCAGCTTTACTAAAAATGTTATGTTCTAACGAAAGAATGTTTCAAAGAAATAATTTTAAGTTCTCATTATTTCGTTGTTACTTTGTTTTAATAAATAAGAAAATAACTTTTATTTATTGCTTTAATTTTATTGTAATTCCCTTTATTAATAATAATCCACTTTATTAACAATAAACTATTAATAAAATACTTAAAAAAGTCACATATCTCGTTTTAAAAACCATTAATTTTTGGATTGCCAGCGTCTTGAACGATGACTTGCATTACCCACATAAAGTGTCTGATATATAGTTTATTTAATATTAACATATTCAGCATTTTTTTTTCAATGGGTCTTCACGGAAAACTTACCATAACATTATTTTTTCTCAGTTTAAGTCTATTATTTGCGTAAGTACATTTAAATTTAATCTCTTAATTCATTTTATTCCACTGCGCGAGCGCGGGATGTAACGTTTTTCGGTTGTATTTAATTGAATGTGTGACAATTTAAAGAACCATAGAGCCTAAACGACTTAATGCATTTTGATGGTGGAAGTATCAATGGATTAGTCAAAGTACTGCCGGTGAATAAAATTGGTCACATCATTAGAATTTCAATACGATCTAAGCTGGTGGCTACTTTGTACTTAAATTACTAGCTTATTGAATATAACTACTTCATAGTATTTTTGTGTCAGGCGTCAATAAATTAATGAAAAATTATTCAATTTCCTCGTTATTGCATCCAGTTTTATCAACGTTATGGCTGGCTGGAAGACATCTTTTTAGAAATATCTTTTTTTACACTATGAAAAATTATCTTTAATTCCTGCGACACAGATATATAACGGACTTGAAACAAATAATCATTTAAAGAACATTGCTATTTAAATTATATCTAACTCATATTTTGTGATGTATATGCAAAATAAACGAAAATTAAGTAAGTAATTCAGCTTCGTATCACATTGTATTATTAATTAACCCAGAATTACATAAAAAAGAAACCGGCTAAAAGACTGTTAGGACACGAAAGAATGTTTCCCAATTGCGTACCAAGGATTTTCTAATTTTCTACATCTCTCCAAAGTTATCGATGCTATTTAACCAATTTAAATCATTTTATTAGAAATTTTTAACAAAGCATCTAGCTTTTTTTTTAAATCATTCGCCATACATAATTTTTTCTACATTGTTAAACAAGTTCTCTGTTTACGTCTTTGCAATAACATTATTTGGAACAAACTGAGTGTATAGTTGGAAATTACTGATTGCAGTTAGAGATTAAAAGCATAAAAGTACAAAAAAATAATAACGAAGTTGACTACGTAATAGAAAGAATTAAACATTTTTAAACAAGCATAAAGCTGATATTATAAAAAGGCCATATGATAACTCGCAGTTGGAGACTTCAGATCCCTTCTTAATCAGTGGCACAAACCTACTCTTTAGGACCTATCCAAGAATCTAACGAATCCTTTTAAAATAATACTGAAGTTCTCATGTACGATTTTTCATTTTTAAACTCAGTTTATTAGGAAATGTTAAGATAAAAAACATTTAATTTTCTTCTCTAATATTTCAACCCTATTTTGAATAATTTCGAAAAAAGTCTAAGTACTTGGTTTAAAAATTTCAAATAAAACTGTATAAACAACTTCCAAGTGATGTAGACAATTGCAAACAGATTTTTTCCAAAATGTTGTGCATGTCTCGATACGTATTAGGCCTTTTTTATATATGGGCCACATAAAAATTGTTCCACAACTCTCTGCATTATTTTCAGTATTTGAATAATTACAGAGTCAATTTAAAATTAGGTACTGATGCCAAATATATCAATTAATTAACTTAAACAATTGATCCATGTCATGAAAATTTCAACGGGTAAATTTTCATTAAATTTTCCATAACGAAGCAAGAAGACGTGTATTAATTATTCGTGTCTTGTTGAACGGAGCTATATTTTAATGTGTTTAATTCTTTCGCATGATCTATTCGCCAAACACGTGTATTATAATCTTTTGACATTAGAAAAAAACATACATCATTGCTTATGTCTAATCTATGGTTGATAATAGAGCCCCGTTCATTAAGATAACAATAACTATTAAAATATATAAGAAATAACTTGCTATTTATTCTTAGATAAAACAACTTTTCGAAAAAGCAACAAAATTATAGTTCATTAACAACTAAAAGAAGGGTTTCAGACAAAAGGGATAAGGACTTCGGTTAAACAAAAGCTTAAAATTAATTAAAATCATCAATAGGCAATGATGTTATGAACGATGGTCATTAGACATTTAAAAACCTAGAAAAACTTATTCTAAATTCACTTAGCTGTTATGAGTGTGAATTATGACTCCCAGTGTGTTGTTACTACTAAATTTAACAAAAATATATCTCAAAATTATCTCCCTGCATTACGGTAAAATAATTTAATTACAAGACCATCACGACCATAGTCAGCAAAACCTGATAACATTTCCTTCATTAGTACATGCAAACAATATTGATTTACAATTAAATGAAACTACGTGATGTAGTATTATTTCTACTTCTTTTTATTAAGTTCTTTCCCATGACCTAGGTTTCGTTGTATTACAACATCTTCAGGTGGGCTATTGTTGTAATACAACGAAACCTAGGTCGTGGTAAAGAACATAGTAAAATGAAGTAGAAATAATACTACATCACGTAGTTTTATTTAATTGTGAATAATGAATTTCTACTCTGTTGTTATCACACTTACTACGTGTGACCAAATGTGACAAATTCAAACTGTCGTTTTAGGATAAATACGGCTTTATCTATAGGGAATGTGTTAATCCAATTTGCTTTGCGATATTACTATCCCATTCACACCTATATCGTGCTCAGTCACCTAGTCTAACTAACTCTTTTTATATGTACTCTTTTTTCAGCTCAACGTCTCATTATATTTTCCATGTTATCGAATATTGGAATGCATATCATAAGTAACAAAATGTATATATGCACTCAATACTTCTATATGAAACCATGTTTTCTCGTTCAAGACTGTGACGTATATATTTACCATAGAATTACTGCAAATAGATATATCTTGAATGTGTGAGCGCCTCATACATTCTGGAAGAACCGACACAAGATACAGCTGCAAGTGCGATGCTTCGTGTAAACTCTGTCTCTTCGCATATAAGAGGGTAAGGAATGCGTGTCTCACTCCTGCTTCATTGATCAAATGTTAGGCTATAAAAATATTTCAAAATTGTACGATTTTTCAAAACCATTTAATATACAACGTACACAAATACGTGTAATATAAATTTAGTCGTGTTTTATTTTGACCGGTCAAGCAGACAATCATTTAAAAAAATTAAAAAAACTGTTCATGTTTAATTTACATATGTGGATGTTAACCAAAATAACAAACTATATTCAACAAGTTCTAATCTTAGTACTACGTGCCCAGTTCTTACTGTATTACACTTATGTAGGTAGAATATATTAAGCACAACGTATGATTTGCTTTGTTAACTTTTGTCGATAGTTCAGAAATTTTGAAGGTACCGATTGTTGTACAAAGAAAAATCTCATTATAAATAGCTGCAGGCATCGTAGCCAGATTTTGAATACATACAAGATTTTTATTTACATTATATATTGAATGTATTTTAGATGCATTTTCGTTGTAAAGAGGACAAATGTGCCGTATTTGATTTTCATTCAGCCGAGATGTCTATACAGAAATTATATTTATGCTTATATTATATAAAAAATCAATACAAACGTTATACAAAATAGTAACATATCAAACGTTATACAAAGTAGTAACATATCAAACGTTATACAAAATAGTAACATTTTGGTAATATCAAGTTATTTTTAAACGGATAAAAGTTTGTATTGAGTTTAAAATTGAGAAGTAAACTGATATATAAAACGAACGACTCTAGTTTATTAAGATACATGCGGCAGAAAACTTACGAATAATCAACGTCTATGCAGAAGAATATATCGTCGAGTTGCTTCAAAACCGGATACATGTGTGAAAATGATTTTTATTAGTGAAAATTTATTGCACATAAAAAATATAATCAGGTGAAAATATACAAAAAATTACCTATAATATACATTATTTATACATAATATTTAGCGCATCCAAGATTATAATATTTGCATATGTTTTTGTACTATATTATAACAAAATATTATAAAGCTTATCTTTAAGATACTAGCGATTATCAAGTTTGACGTAATATACCTCACAAGTTCTATCGCGTTTATTATGCAAGCAATGATTTTTATGAGTTGTACTTTCTTATAAGTATATCTAAAGGATATACTTATAACAAAGTATAACTTTTTATAAGTATAACTATTTCAGATAATAATGAAGCTAGTACTTTGAGCGTTAGAATGAGGAGATTGAAATAAATTATAGCCTCTCTAAAAAGCGTCCGCTCGACCTAGAGAAACGATTCTGCACAATGAAAAAATTGAATCAAAGTCCGTTAAAATTAAGTAAGATTGATGTTTCGGGTAAAATGCTTTAATAAGAAGGATGAAGGGAGCGAGAGATATGAGAGAGATACAGTTAAGTGGATTTATATATAAAGCGAACCTAAGCTATCGTTATGCATTTTTATATACCGCAGTATAACAGTTGGCCCTATGTAATTTATAGCGATCACATATAATCATAAATAGGACGAAATAATTGATCAATTTTCTGAAGGTGAGGTGTGCTATGTAACCAAGATACCGACACGGAGGCCTTGACTGAAGCAGATTAACAGTTTCAATTCAAGCCCAGAGACAGGATTTTGAGGATGGGAACAGATGCTTCCTGTATTATTCACCAATGATTTTAAGGGATTTCAAAATGGATGAATGGTGCAGAGTTGTAGAGTAAAGTTATAAAACTTTGTAACTATGTTAAAGGAGAACAAATTCGTGTAAGGCTTAGCAAAAAGAACTGATGGGTTTGTGACGATATATTCTGTTGCAAATCGGGACACAATGTTGTATTTGGGCATCAGAAGCTACTTGGCGGTGATAAATTTACAAACATAAAAGTTTTTTATTTCGTTTAAGTTATTGTAGTATTTTGAAAATTTTATTGGAAAGATATATTCACTAAATCTCTGTTATAAGAGGATTTTTATAATATCGTTAATTTTACAGGTGGAAAATTAATAGAAATTAGCACGACACGACAACAGAAATTAGTTTAGGTCTTTTTGAAGTTTATGTTAATGTCTACAGATTTAATTTGAAACAAGTAAAAATGTGTTAATACAGTTGTTACTTTTCAAAACATTATGAGCGATCAGATTAGCAGAAAGTAAAAGTGAATCCCTGTTGGATATTTATAAAATAAGAAATAACACCTTGGGGGTGACTTTTATTAGCGACAATACAGAAAAGTTGAATGTATATAATGGTACCGAGCTACAAAATATTTATGTTAGATAAGCAGCTAATTATTTTTAACAATTTTGTGATCGGGGTTAATATAATTCAGAGAGAGATATTTTTACCTTTTCTATTTTAAATGGCGTATAAAAAACGTCTCTTATAAACTTGATTTAAATGGCGTATAAAAAACGTCTCTTATAAAATGGCGTATAAAAAACGTTTAAATGGCGTATAAAAAACGTCTCTTATAAACTTAAAATATTTATGTTAGATAAGCAGCTAATTATTTTTAACAATTTTGCGATTGTAGTTAATATAATTCAGAGAGAAATATTTTCCTTTCCTAGTTTAAATGGCGTATAAAAAACGTCTCTTATAAAAAACGTCTCTTATATAAAAACGTCTTTTATAAACTTGCAGGTGATTTATTCGGCATTGCCAAAATATTATTTTTGAAGGTAAAATGATTCATTAAGCTTTTAAAATACCTTTAGACCTAAACTACTTAGCATTAAAATCTACAACATACCAAAATATAGAGATAAAATCTCTACTCCTAATTAATACGTTCTCATATTTTGAAATGAGTACATTAGTTAAGAACCAATAAAAAAAACAGTATAAAGTATAAATAAAATTAAGTACTTGGGGAAAGGAAAGTTTAAACAATGATATGGTCATAAGTTGGATTTCTTTCTAGGGCCATCCACAATAAACTTAACTTATCTTATTAGGGTTAATGAAATTGCTACAAGATTAGAAATTATTTGTGAATGTGAAAATGCCAGTTACAAAGTAAAATATTGAAAAGTAACTGAAGAGTACGGAGTAACAGAGATTTTTCTTCCTCTCAATTTTGTAACCTCTAATGGGGACAATTCTTGGTTTTGTGAGCGCGTCATACTCACTTCAATATAGAGCTTAGATCAAAAATATACATAAAAATTCGTTATTAATCTATATAAAGCTATCTGCATGCATTGCGTCACTTGACACCATACAACCATTTAGTTGCATACATATAAACGCTCGACCAATTAGTTAACTTGTTATTTTCTAATCTTGCTAATCAAGTTTCTAACCTTCCCGTTATCGATTTTTTTTATCATATTTAAGATAAGATAAAGCTAAATATTAAGTATATAAGTAGTTTATCATTTTATTTCAAACAGTATGTCAATTAACTTTTAACTAAATAAGCAAGTCACACTATTAAGTTCGAGTTGGACCAATATTTTAAATCAACATGTATTTTAAAATCATCTTTGCCACGTGCTTCTTAGTCCATTGCGTTGTAGGACAAATTCCATTTTCATGTCCTAATACGCAGACCGTCAATAACTTAAACCTTGAAAGAGTAAGTTTGCTTTAATTTTCCTACTAATTTTATTTAGAAAAATATTGCATCACGGTCCGTTAATAAAGTGTCACCTAGCCAAACCTCGCACCGTGTTGCTACTCGTGTAAGCTATTTCGCAACTTTCAAAGTTAGATTTACGTTGGGAATATTTATTTCTGTTTATTTCTAATTCAAATTTGATGAACGGAAATTGAATGTAAGGTTTTTAAAATATTTTATCACAAATAATTTTTAGAAATTATACAACAATTTTGAATCGCACTTTTTTTTCACGTTCAGCTTAAAATATAGTTTTATATACCTTAAGGCTACTCCCCATCAAGACTTGACAAAGGATAATCAATTTTAAAATATTTTATCACAAATTATTTTTAGAAATCATATAAAAAATTTGTATCTCAGTTTTTTTTCACGTTCAGCTTAAAATATAGTTTTATATACCTTAAGGATACTCCCCATCAAGACTTGATGACAATGATTGTAGAGCATTAGTTATAGTTATCGTACAAATAAGGTACTAATAACAGTTGTAACAGATATAATAAAATTGGGGATATAATAAAACAACGATGAGCTTTTCAGCCCCTGTAAATTTAAAATTTGTTAAAATAAAAAACATGTATTTTCAAGCACCCCTTTGTAGTTTATATATTTTTTCATGGTCTCTTTACCACATCGAAGCTTTTAAATTTTGGTAACATAATGTTCATATTTAATTATATTTTTATTTCTCACCCACACTAAAAGAAGAAATGCACAAATATTTTTTGCCTAAGTGTTTGCTTTCAACGAAGACTATTAATTATATCGTGTTGGCCGCGAATGATCTTATTGATTTATCGATTCGAAATAATTAAAAAGAAAAATATAGTGCTATAAGCAGTATTGGAATTTACGCCTAATGATTGCTTTATCCCATGATTGCTGTGTGACCTTTTCAGAGACGAAATTTAAAAAGTATTTGTGAAAAATATTGCGTGTGAAATTTTAGTATTTTAAAAGAAAACTTGTCAATGATCGTTTAGTTTATTTTTTGAGGCGTTTTAGTTATTTTAATTAGTACTAACATAGAGATAGTTTTTTTTTACTTAGTAAGTTAATACGAAACATTTTAAAAATAATTTAGATCTAGTAAACGACCGAACCGATTGTAACATAATAATTACATTTTAAAAAATCATTAAGATAAAAAATAAATAAATTATGGTAAAATATAAAATTTATTTTGCAAAAATTTTCCGTCTTCTTGAAAAAACAATATTTTTAAGAAATATTTAAAGTAGATAGTTGACATTAAAAAAATATTGAACATTTTAATATAATTATACATATTACAATTACGACAATTCTTTTACATAATTCTCTGACGTTGTCTTGCCCTATTACATTTTTTGAAATTAAAGACGAGAGTAGTTTGAAAATATAATGATGAAAAATATTAATAATTTTGTAATACCCCATTTTGTAATTTTGTAATATTCTTAGGCACTTTTTATGACATATATTTTTTTCAAATCGTTAGCGTATTCTTGATTCCCAAAAACTATAAAATATAAGTTTTAAGAATTTCATTAATTTCCGTTCAGGTTTATGATTAGACACAACCCACTTAATAAATATATAAATAGAAATGTTAATATTAAAAGTTAAATAAGAAAAAAATAACAATCAATTTCAAATTACCAATTTGATTTGTGAATCTTTAATTTGGTTACGTACAGATATATATATATATATATATATATATATGTATATATATATATATATATATATATATATATATATATATATATATATATATACATGTATATTTTATTTTTTTAAGTGTATCGCATCATTTAAATACCGAACTTTTTATATGTAAACGTTCTTAGACAGGCCTGCAATAATGAAAAATAGCGTTGTTTAAATGACGGTCTTTTTCATTTAAGAATTCTTACGCATTGGTTGGGTGAGCAAAAGTGACATCATTTAAATGGCGACATTTTTTTTCTAAGCATTTCACATACTGCCTGTCAATTTGTTTATGAACCCTTATAATATTTGCCTTGGAACCGCTCGAATTTCTTTCATGATCCCATCTAAAAAGACATCAAGGGTCAGTATTTTTTTTAACATAGCCTCATAAAAAATAATCGCAAGACAACAGTTATGTTGTGACAGAAAGAGCGATTTTGGGGGAAATAAATCAGAAATAAAACTCACTTTCTCGTTTGCAATATTATTGAGAATAATAAGCATAACGTTTCTTTTATTTTTTACACGTTTTGTGCATTATTCTTTACCGGGATACGGCTTTTTGATAATTTCAGTTAAAAATTTGGTTATTAAGTTTGTAAATAATACTTAATTTATAACAAGTTTTAATACTCAATTTATAACGACGAATTATTGAGAATAATAAGCATAACGTTTCTTTTATTTTTTACACGTTTTGTGCATAATTCTTTACCGGGATACGGCTTTTTGATAATTTCTGTTGAAAAATTTGGTTATTAACTTTCTAAATAATACTTAATTTATAACAAGTTTTAATACTTAATTTATAACGACGAATTATTGAGAATAATAAGCATAACGTTTCTTTTATTTTTTACACGTTTTGTGCATTATTCTTTATAGGGATACGGCTTTTTGATAATTTCTGTTGAAAAATTTGGTTATTAAGTTTCTAAATAATACTTAATTTATAACAAGTTTTAATACTTAATTTATAACGACGAATTATTGAGAATAATAAGCATAACGTTTCTTTTATTTTTTACACATTTTGGGCATAATTCTTTACCGGGATACGGCTTTTTGATAATTTCTGTTGAAAAATTTGGTTATTAACTTTCTAAATAATACTTAATTTATAACAAGTTTTAATACTCAATTTATAACGACGAATTATTGAGAATAATAAGCATAACGTTTCTTTTATTTTTTACACGTTTTGTGCATTATTCTTTATAGGGATACGGCTTTTTGATAATTCCTGTTGAAAAACTTGGTTATTAAGTTTCTAAATAATACTTAATTTATAACAAGTTTTAATACTTAATTTATAACGACGAATTATGGAGAATGATAAGCATAACGTTTCTTTTATTTTTTACACGTTTTGTGCATAATTCTTTACCGGGATACGGCTTTTTGATAATTTCTGTTGAAAAATTTGGTTATTAACTTTCTAAATAATACTTAATTTATAACAAGTTTTAATACTTAATTTATAACGACGAATTATTGAGAATAATAAGCATAACGTTTCTTTTATTTTTTACACGTTTTGTGCATTATTCTTTATACGGATACGGCTTTTTGATAATTTCTGTTGAAAAATTTGGTTATTAAGTTTCTAAATTAAGTATTCGTTTTATAACAATTTTAATAAAAGCTGGCGAAAAAAAAATTGGAATTGAAGTAAAAATATTCCAGTTTTGTTTTTTCTTTAATGATTTTTTTATTTTCTATGCTAAATCAGTTTAAACAAAATTAATTATGTTATTTTTTTTGTCAATTATAGTTCAGTAATTGACAAAAAAAATAATAATTACCAAAATTTTAATTCGCAACACCATAATACTATTTCTGTTGTATTAAGAAAATATAAATCATTATTTCATTACATTTTAATTAATTAATTATTTATTATGCAGCATTTAATATACTTTTCTTTTGTTTATTGTGTTCTCGAAAATTTCTGTAATAATTTAGTGAAGTGAGTTAAAGAATACGAAGAATTTCAGGTCGTTCAAAAATTTAAAAAAATTAATAATGCTCACTTTCTGCAGCCATGAGTTTCAAGGTTGACATCATTATGAAAAGTTTATTGTGTTCAAAAGAATTTAGGCCTTGTCCTGGAACTCACTTTTTAAAAATCGTTTTTTTAATCGTTTGCAGCTTACCTAGATAATATTGTATGTTTTCATCATGTTTCCTATATTTCTTAGGCTAATATATAATAAATAAAGGATACGTGTTAATTTCACATATCTAGTAAAATATTTATTTTATTTGCAATAGCTTAGTAGACTTTTTCTTTCATTCGTGTGCGTTTTGTAGCTCGTAGTATATAAACTGTCGATTGTATGTTATTTTAATTCGCAAAAAACTAATTGAATTTAATAAAGCAAATTATGTTTTTATTAGTTCATATGCAACATGTAGAGTTGGTTGGATTCCGCTCTTTGCCCACTTTGTATTAACGTAATTTCTATAGAAAAGTTTAATTAAATTGATAACTGAATTAATAAAAACTCAAAGTGTGGATAGATTTAAAGAACAATTAACTAACTAATTTTAATTTTCGAATAAACGTCTCACGCGCTATTGGCTTTTTTTAAATATATTTATACCTCCTAATATTATCATTAAACTTAAAAAAATGAGAACCAGATGTTTGAATGATGGCACATTTCCCTGATAATGCCAGAAATCTCTCAAATTCTCATTTTTCGAGCACTATTTATCCTACAAACAGTTTTCACAAAATTTCTAACGCGACTGAATTAAATATGTTACCACCCTCTTAGTAACAATTTACAAGCAACCATACTTACTAGTATGTCAATTTTATACGGAATCTGAACAATGATACTTTGGTTTACATAACTAAGTTAGGCTGTGTATAAGGGCTCCGAAATAAATTATTGTAGTTCAGTTGATATCATGATTTATTGTGCTTTATTTTTATTTTATTATGCTTTATTAATTGCAATTGGCTGATCTAGTTTCAAGGTACGTGGTTCGAGATTGAGATCGCTAACACTGATGATGATACACTCAGTTCCTCCTGCGGACGGTTTGATACGGATTTCCAAACAATTGAAGGAATGAATGCTCTCGCGATCAATAACTCAAGAAGAGTCAACGATGAGTTGCTTTATGCAATTGGTGGTGGTTTAGTTAATCCTCAAAACACTGGAGCAATTATTGTCAATTTAATGCAGGGTAAGAAATTTCTATTGAGATGAATGATAACTTTATCTTTTTGTAGTATTATCTTGATTGTACGGAGTTTAGGCTCGGAGTTTAGGTTTTTTTAGTAAAAGTCCTTGACCCACATTTTTTATTATCTTTTATTAATTTCTCTGTAGGTAAGAGAAACGTTATTACTAACATAAAAGCTCTATTTAAAGTTGGAATTTGTCCATTCATGTGCAATATTTGCAGTGTAGTGTGGATGTGGTTAAATACTTGGATTTGTACTGAAAGAAGCCGATGCCTCTATCATTGAAAGACTAGCTTAATTATAACGTTATAAGATGATCCTTCACATTTCTTCCTAATTCTACAATTTCATCACCTTAAATTTAAATTTTCCGGCAATGTCATGTTCAGGATATCTTTAGTAATTTCAATTTCAGTACATGAATCGATGCATCACTGAAAAACCGAGAGTAGACTTTTCCCCAACATTGTTTATGTTTTGTGTTTAGCTATTACCTCGTCCTACATAAACTTATCGTCCCATGATCATCTAGTGTTTTCTGTACAAGTTAGTTTAGTTATTTTTGCACATAATTACGAAAATATTCAATTTTGAGTTTTGTACAGAGTATGAAACATTTTCTTCTGGAGACTAGTTGGTTTAAGTCACGTTGTATAAATTTGTAGCCATTAGTGTAGTCTCTGTTTTTAAATTTAATCTATTATTTTTCCTTTACTTTGTATCTACACATCATCTGCCAATAAGTAATTAAATTTATAAATTAAAATAGTTTAATCAAAAAAGTCCAATGTCGAATTCACTACGGTTGACTAACATGGTTAACTCGTATTTATACATCATTAGTTGAAATATATATGAATATATATATATATATATATATATATATATATATATATATATATATATATATACGTGCATATATGTATGTTTCAAAATTTACAACTGTTGCCCGTGACATCATCCACGTCTTTAAAATACACACATGGACATGTTCGGGATATGCGATTTAACACCTCGAAAATGTCTGCGCACGTCACGAAAAAACAAATGAATATTCCCGAAATTTAAAAAAAAACATCTACAGTAGAATATATAAGAAAATCATGAGTAATTAGCACAAAACCTTCTCTAACGATGACATTCATAAGCTGGATTTTTCATATCAGCTCTATTAAATTTTTCTTAAAAAAGTATGTCATTCGTTTCCATGCAAATTAAGACAAGTGATATATTTGAACATAGTAATAGTAAACAAAAGCTGTATCGAGCAATAAACAACCCTTCAAATTTAAAATTTTAAACTTTAAGTCAGTTTCCATGTTATATAGATTATTGCTAAGAATATTTGGATATTTTTAGTTGTCTTTTTACAAAATAACAATTTACACACCTTAGATTGATGTAAACCAGATCTGCGCTAATCTCCTACATTTGTCTGACGTAAAGTTGATTCTAACTAACGAGAAACAACAACTATCTAAAAGATTAGTTATGCAGCAAAAAAAACAAGTAAATTAGGTGCTTTCAGTTTTTGTTCCAATTATAGACTCATTAATTATTTTGATATGATTCGTTTTGTGATACTGCTCATCTCAATTTGTCTTTTCTTAGCCTAGTGATGTACTCTCATTATAGGTTTTACTTCCGTAAATCTGTGAGAAGTATTATGATGGAAGTGATGTACCATAATCCTGATTATCCATAATCCTAATGTGAATTTTCATTATAGGTGTTACTTCCGTAGATGTACTTTCATTATAGGTTACCATATCATAATCCTAATGATGTATTTTCATTATAGGTTTTACTCCCGTAAATCCGTGAGATGTATTATGATGGAAGTGATGTACCATAATCCTGATTAGCTAGAAGTTCTATCGTAATTTTCACTAGGAGTTTGTGCAATGTTGCAAAAAATTGGAATAATTGGAAAATATTAATTTGAAATAATTTTCTTTGTAATTCCAGGTACTGCGTCAATACTTCAGGAAGTAAGTGTTATGGTTACTGACTACAACAATTATGCACTTTTGTTAATGTGCGATCAAACTGGTGGTACGACACATGGTATGTATATTCTTTATATATATATATATATATATATATATATATGCATAATATTTAAATATAGTTTCAGTAAAATTACAGAAAGTACGCTGAATTTGTACGAGCATATATATCCTTAATGGTCAATCTACAAATAATTTCAAATATAGAGACTTACCTGTTTGTAAAATTCATTAATTGTTAGATCTGACTATTTCATAGATTATTACTGAACGAATATATATTTATACACCTTTCATATTCTTTTTATTAATTATATTTGATAACCAAACACTAACATAGGACTAAAATTTTCCCCCGTTAGAAAAAATTACAAAGTATTTTGCCTTAATTTTAATGATTTCAAAGAATTAATACACAATGAAATTAATGTGAAAGCAAAAGCATAAAAAGGAAAAGACATTTGTAAAAATAAAAAAAATGTGTGCGTGTACTTATGTACGCGCATGAGAAGTTATACTTCTTTGGCATCATTAAATAATACATACGGATAGATAACCTCAATTATATTGGAGCACTTGAAAAAGTCTATAAACACAATTTTTTCACTAATATTTACGAATAGTAAATATATTAATCAAAATATTGAATTTAAATCACTACTGAATATAATTTATCAGCACATGTATAAATCGCACTTATATGAAACTAAAACACGTGTGTGAATGTAGACACTAGAAACATGTGGATAAATTCTATGAATATGAAAACAGTGAACAGAGGCGACGATGGTGCCAATAGCTTTTGTTTCGAGACTGCAACCGCTGCAACTTCATACTGTAACTTTTGTGTGACGAATCTTAAAATTTCACTATCATCATTTTTTCATAACGCGCCTAAAGAAGTATAACTTCAAAAATTATTAAATTATGTAGTCACATGAAATTTTATCACTTTTGTCTTTGGTCCAAACCTAAACGGAGCCCAATTCACAATTTGCTGCCAATGTTGGAAACGAAATCAAAAGTTTAGTTCTAATTAGTAACATAAATAAACCTGTTAAATACGAGAACTTAACAATATGAGCTTTCATTATACCTCTACCTTTATACAGACATTTAAACACTAGTTAGTGTTTCTTTTAAACTATGCAATATTAACACTATTTGAAAATGTATTGCCTAGCATTTCTTACACAGGAGTAAAAATATCTGGTATATCTCAAAATATACTTACTCGTCACTTTCTTAGTATTTAATATTTACTTCTATTTAGTATTAATTGTTTAAAGGAAGGATGTACAGCAAAAAATAGAGCTTAGTTTTGAGATAAGTAATAAAACAGACCCATTTTGTTACCATTAATGTCAATTTCATTGAACCACCAAATCGTTAATTTTCACTTAATAGTTATAGACGAATTTGTACTCTGCTCAAAGAGATATTTTCGATGATTTGCGTGTTTGTAAGCTTCCTCAAAATTCAACAGTCATTTAAAAATAATTTTTAGTTTTGAGTTAAGAAACTACAGGTTATATGTGAATTTCAAGTTTTTCTCCTACGAGTAATACGGTAAGGAGTCAAAAGCCTCTTAGAGGATAATAGATGGATATACAGAAGGATAGATGATGTTAATACACCAATATTGTTCCGTTCGGACCCTTCGGGAAGGAAACTTTTAAACGTGGCTTAAAATGTAGCAGTTACATAAAAATGCTCAAAATATTGTGCCATTGTTTTATGACCTATGGTATTTTACTAATCGACTTTCTTAAACATTTTAAATTTAAGGGTCATTTTTTGCCGGCTACTGTTTTGTTTACTATTAATATCATGTTCATATTTGAATATTTCATGCCAGTTAATTTGGCAAGAAATTCGGAATATTTTTATAAGTGTTTTATTTTAATCATCAATAAAAAAAATTAAATCGCCATTTTGTTTAGATTTATTTCCTAAATATATATTCTAGTAAACGAGGCTGAAAATACCGCTTATATCCAAAATCTTTGCACGTTTTGCTCATGGTCAACTCGTTACTTTCTTCATTGCTCATAAGTCACTAAATCCATTTAAATCTTTAAAACTGGTCGCAGTACCTCAAATGCCCTTGTTAAGGTACCCGATGACGTACGCTTGGCTACGGATAATACAAAAGTCACTGTCCTTGTGCTTCTTGATTTCAGCAGTGCGTTCAACTGTGTCGACTGCGATATTCTTCTTGCCCGCTTGAAATATCTTAATATATCCCGACATTCACTTGAGTAGTTTAGCTTATATCTCCATGGATGCAAGCAATGTGTTAAGTCGTCAGATACGTATTCTGGGTGGACTGATCTTACAACTGGTGTACCTCAAGGTGTAGCAATTACCATCTCTATGCTAATTACCTGCAAATCTATGCTGATTCGGACCACCATTTCTTATGGAAAATCATCGAAATCCTTAATCGAGAACTCGCTTCAATTGGTCAGTGGGCTCATGAAATGGGTATTTTGGTTAACGCAAAGAAGTCTCAAGCTATCATTATTGGTAGTCAAAGACTGATTTCTAAAGTAAACCTACCTAGTTTACCGAAATTAGTGATAGGTAGTATAATAATACCATATACGTCAACTGTTAAACACCTGGGCCTACTGATCGATCAAAATCTTATTTGGCGCCCTCAAGTAAATGATGTTAGTTGTCGAGTTTTCAACAGGATACACTCTTTGAAACGTATTCAAAATTCTCTACCGATTAAAATGAAAATCTACCTTTGTCAAACACTCATATTACCACTAATTGATTAGGGTGACGTGTGCTATCCTGATCTCAATGAAGAATATTTGTACAAGTTGGAAGGTCTTCAAAATTTATGCATCCGGTACATCTTCGGCCTCAGAAAATATGATCATATTTCTGAATACAGGTGACTTCTTAAATGGTTGAAGATCGGTGATCGACGCTAATTACACATACTTACACTTCTTTTTAATATATTGAAAAATCCTCAGAGCCCAAATTATCTTAGCGACAAATTTAAAAATTTGTCTGCTCACGGCCTTGAGCTACGATCTGAAAATTCACTCACCTCACTTATTCCCAAACATAGGTCTATCTCTTACGAAAAATCCTTCATTATCCAAATAGTAAAAATTTTAAAACAACTGGATCTTGACACCAGGAAAATCACGTCCCTATATATTTTCAAAGATCGAGTGAAAAAGTCCTGCCTCTCCTGAAACCTTTTCCTTTATGCTCTTGTCCTTTCCTGTCTTTCCCGTCCCAAATCATATCAATAGTTTGTATTACTAATATTTTTGTATCTTAAAAAAAAAATTCTGTCTAATGTACTATAAATAATTTTCATTGTGAAATCTTTTACGGTCTACAGACTAAGTTATGGTTGACTGGAAGAGATTACTCATGTAGTAATAAGTCCGCCATATGTATTATGCATAAAAGTTAATAAATAAATAAATAAAATAGGTGCATGTTATCGTTAGCGTTACGAGGAGACGTTAATAGGTAATACATTTCCGAAACCAAAAAAAAAACATCACAGTAGTGAGTATATCAACAAATCAAGAATAATTAATACCTTCTATAAAGATATGACGATTTTGTTTGAGGTTCCGGAGATAAACGGATTTTTCTTTTCAGCTCCAAATAATTTTTTTGTGAAAAATTATAAGTTATCCGTTTCCATGTTAAATTACCTCGCGTGATTCTAAGCCTATGAAAGTTGATTTTTGGCCTACCGTGCGCCGTAAAGATTTCCAATGCCTTTTCTTTAAATTAACCTAAATTAAAAACATTAAATAAAATTTAACTCAATTTTTCAGCAATGTCCTTGAAACTCTCCCGATCGCGGAATGGACTTAGTTCTGGAGCAATTAATGCTATAAATGCAGCTGTGACAGCTAATACACATATATCTGGTTTGACATGGCGG
Source organism: Druceiella hillmani (assembly GCA_039881145.1). Lineage (NCBI taxonomy): Eukaryota > Metazoa > Arthropoda > Insecta > Lepidoptera > Hepialidae > Druceiella > Druceiella hillmani. Next base: position 2,878,349 of record JAYKKI010000040.1, on the reverse strand, counting down.
GAGATGGATCAGTCTGAGGATACCTGTGGCAGTTCAGCGGTTGTAGCAGTCGCTTCAACCTTGCTTCTCGCTCTCTTCTCGTTTATCAATCTTGTTGGAAGAATGTAGCTTAAAACTTTACTAATCTGGTTGCAGAATTAGAAAATTTTGTTAATAATTTTGTTTGTAATACTTGTAGTAATTATGTTATTTTGTTCTAATTAAATTTGTAATAAAAATTTAATGTCTTTTATTTATTATATCTTACTGATGGTTAGTGCTCTATTTAGTCGGTTATGTTTATTATACCCATAACACAAGAAGATTTTTTTTTACATTGATATTACTCTGTTTGTGACATTTTTATAAGTCTTTAAATGAAAGGCTGTTCTGATATTGACATATTGTTTTCTTTATTTTATTTTACTGTCATAACGATGAATAATTATGAATTTATTTCTTTTACTTTACTTTATTTCTTTTTACTTTTATTAATTCAATTTATTAATTGTCTGCTTAATTGATTGATTGGTGCCAATGTACAATGCAAGTTAGCATAAATTAAGCAAAATATTAATGTAAAAGAAACAATAAACAATAATAATGATCAAAACCGCACAGTTAACCTGAAATGGTATTTTGGTGCGTCACCCGATGATTGGTGAATGTTTACCTTTTTGCATATTCAAATTATATATTCAAATAACATTTGGAAGGCCAATGTAAACTCTTTTCCCACTTGCAGTGAGTCATATACAGGAATATGCTCAAAATAAAAAAAAACTGCTAAACACAAATTGAATTCGTATTCTGCATACTTTGAGGTATTTATAAATATTTAATGGTACATAATATTCCTATTAAACTATTGCAATATATTTTCGTTCTAAAATTAAAATTTTGAAAATGATTTTTTTATATATATAACTATTTTTTTCTTTGCTTGTGCTATGAGATCTTGCTTTTTGCCAAATTTCACAATTCTTTATCAACGGGAAGTACCCTATAGGTTTTTGTTTATTTGGAGTGTCAAAATATTCGGCATAGAAGGCCGTATTTTCAGGGTTCTTCTTGATTGTGTTGAGTTAGAAGTTTGACTTTTACAGATTTGAGGGACCCCAGACTTAAGTATTTGATATTAATTTCAACTCGATACCTTCACGCATTCCTGAGAAAAAGGGTGTTTATGGACATACAAACGGACAATGAAATGATATTATGAAGATTCCTTTTTTTCTTTTGAGCTACGTAACCTTGAAAAACAGGTGCTATGATTACGAATAGCGTTAAACAAATTGAACAAAGCTTTAGCTGGCCTTTTCCATTGGCACCTACACATGCCTATAGATATCTTATATGAATCTGTTCCTTTTCACAATGATCTGTATCATCAGTTCTTCTTTTCTATGCAACGAATAAAACTGCAACGAATAAACCTGCAACGAATAAAAACTGCAACAAATAAAATTCGTTCCGTACTGTTTAAGCTCGTAATTTAATTGGATTTCTTTTGGTAACTGTATGGCTAATCGTAAAATAATATAAAATGTTAAAGTGTATTTAAAGTTTTCGTGTTTTACGGGATCTGTTCATCAAAAGGATAAAATGGAATCCTAACATCACTCACGTGTTTGTCTGTCTGCCTGACATAGCCGTTTAAAAAAAAGTTTGATGTAGGAACTTGAAGTCTGACATAATAATAAAACATATTGACCCCACACATATCTCAACAGCTTACACTCAATAATATTATATGGAAATTTTAGGGGGATTTGTTTACATGTTTAATAATAATCGTTTCAAATTTTTTTCATAATTTTAGATATATACTGATAAGATATATACCTTTAAGATATATACTGATAAATGTAAACATATTTTATGTTCCCCTTATTTCAGGAACAACTCTACTTAAAATTATGAAAAAATTGTATTCTTTGAAATCTATCAAATTATGTTCTTAGAAATCTCTCAAGGGTTGTTTGATAATTTTGGTAAATAAATATGTACGAAACCTTCGCAGTGCGAATTCTACTAGTTTTCATTGGGTGCCAGAAATATAAAAGGGACTAATGAAAGTAACCATTTTTTAACAAACTTCTCATATAAATGAAATTGATAAATCATTTACTTGGAATTGGGAGTAGAAAAACTATTACTTTTACTCGAAAGAAAGGGTGACGAGTTTAATTTCAGTTGACACCATAAGTTCAGTTACATATTTTAATTAGTTTAGTAGATAATTGGTTAGTGTTAGAAGAATATTATCTCTTGAAGAAGAATAAAAACAATTTTTCAACAAAAAATAATGTCGCGTTTCAAGTTTAAAACGTGATATAATGTATTTAAAATGTGATATTAGTTTTAGTCCTTCAATCCTAAATTTTTTCATTTTCACCCAAAATATTCTTTATTGCTCAAAATTGTATTTTTTATAAAAATGTTATGAATTTTAATAAAAATTACTATAGTTGTGAAACCTTTGAGCTAACATTTTTAAGTATTTTTTTTCATTAATTGACCTCATCAAAATGATAAAAACATCGTCACTGTTGTTGGCATTATGTCCGAATTGATACTATTTAAGTATTTTTAAGTAGAATAATGTTATGCAGACTTAGCTGACTTAACTTAATTTTGACTTTAGTCTAATTTTTTCTCAAGCACAAATAGCGTATAAAAAATGTGAAATAAAAAAAAATCTCATTTTTAATGAAATGTCTCATCTTCAACAAAACCTGAATAAACGAAGTAGTTAATGCTAAGATAATCGGGAGTAACGAGATAGTTTTCAAACATTATAGAAATAATTTTTAAATAATTGCAGTTACATTACTTTTAAAGTGTAACTTCGTCATGTCCGTCCGTCTATCACAGCTTCACGGTTTCTGTATTTTATCCTTCCATGCATAAAATAGTGCAGGTAGATGATACAGGACAGTATTACAAAAAGAAACTTACTTCCACGTAAATTACCGGTGATTAAAAACTAAGGTTCTAGTTATCGTCTTTCATTTTTAAGTTCCTTTCTTGAAATATTGAGCTTACAAGATCGATATACTGCTCCAACCTCTCCCTTGGTAAATTTTGACCCGGGTGGATTTAAAAAAAATTGGTGTGTGTGAGACTTTGGCACCCGATTTAATCGTACTCTGTATGTTCGATTAATCGTACTCTGTATGTTGGAAATGTTCAATGCGAAAGTTATAAATAAAATGTAATTTTTGAAACGATGCACTCCGTCTTAGACAGTGAACTTGCTTGGTCGAAGAGAGCCTACTTTACCCAAACGGTGAACCGAAGGGAGCCGTGTTTACCCGATTCATAGCCACTAACTCGAGTGTCATGGCTCAGTTTTGTTCACTGCTCAGAAAAACTGCGCAGGTGTACCTAAAAAAATTTTCACGTTAAAAAATCGTACTTGGTATGTTGGAAAATTTCAATATCAGCATTGAGCGTCTCAGCGTTATCGATCCGAACCTAACATTTTCGTTCACTACTCAGAAAAAGTACATAGTGCGCCTAAAATAGTTTTCACTTCAAAGACCTGAAAATTTCAAATATCTGCACGCATATGGCCATTTCTCATTAACACAGAAATTTTAAATAAAATGATTTTGCTTAAGTTGCGTCAAATATTTTAGAAGATATATACAATTACAGAAACCCCGATTAGGTTAGCTTTTTTCGTAAAGATTAAATTGTTTATTAATGTCTGAATATTTCACCATGTAAAAATTTAAAGTTTTCATTGTAGCAAAGTTAGACTCTAGGGTCTAGTATAATTTGTTTATTTTTTCAAACCATTCCAAAATAAACTAGAATTTTTATCCAATACCTAATGGACGAGAGCGAAATCGATCAGAAATGTATGGTATCACTCCAGTACTACAGTTTTTTTCTTCGGATTTGCTATTGATTTGAAAAGTTTCAGTATAATATATTAAAAAGATTCCGTATAATGTATTATACGTAGAAACTATTTTCGTCAGATCCAACATTCAATTCTAAGCAGTTCAATGTTTGATCAATCAGTATGGTTTTAGTTTGTTCTTCTGCAAATCGGTCTTCTGAAATTTTAAACGTTTTATATAACGCTAAATGTTGACATGTTATAGAACGACAATAGATCAGAGTCAAAAAATTATTTAGTTTTGTCTTCAAAAGTTAAAAATTATAATCCCTTTGAAGGTGAAACCTTTCATGCCAAAAATTAATTTTTTAATTGATATGAATGTTATTTTTGTAGGATTTTTTTTCATTTCAGCACGAAAGTCATCATAACTATCACAAAATATTTAATTATATTTTTCGAAAGAATTTCAAAATTAGTTTGCACTCTAACAATATCTTGGACAGTATCTCTCAAATTAAACCTAAAAACCAAATTCGGATTTTACAGATGAAGGTGCCTTGTAAATGTACTTATTATGTATTAATTTTCATGAATTTGAAGATCACAACGCGTTTTTAGTTAATTTTAAAATTAACAACTCACAATAAGACGTCTCTGTACTCATGTAAACATCAGCTAGCATATATTTCATAGGCGTAAGAGGAATGATTTAATTGGATGTGTCTTTTTAATTTATTATTACAAGCTAACCAAAGGTACTTTCCAGCATAGTGTTTATTTTACATATAAAGATTTTTTACGTGCACTGTTAAAAAGTTAGGAACACGCTGTTTGGAGGTGAGCATAATTACTAAAATTTTCTTTACGGCACAGCGTTCGATTTATTTTTTTTAATATTTCAGGTTTTAGTACTTCAAAACTTAATGGAACCATTATAAAATGTCTTTTGAATTAATTTGTATCCTTAAATACATATAACCTTATATAAAACAAATTTATGGGGTTGAGCAAAAAGTTTAAAATTTTTAACAATATTCAATATTCACAATTAAAGGAAACTAAGTTCTTTACCACGTTCACGCTAGGTTTCGTCATATTATAACATCTTCAGGTGGGCTATTAGCAAAGATACTATATCACGTAGTTTCATTTAATTGTGAATAATGAATTTCTACAAAATTAACGTCAAATATATTCAATACTCAATATATAAAATACTAAAATCAAACGACGCCTCAATATTTTAGCAGAAAATTTATAAACAAAGTATCTAATTAAAAATTCGTCGTGATATTTCAGAGAAATTCCACATTTAGTCGCATATTCTTAAAATCAAATTAATTTTTCATTCATGAAACATTATATGACGTGCAATTGTAGTTATTTTGAGAATTTTTTCTCTTTCTCTTGGTAGTAAAATAATTTTCCTTTTCGGATTTTATTAACTAAAATAAGGAGTTAATAACCTTTTTTTGATAACCTTGTTTCAAAGAAACAGTTCGCTAAAATGAAAAGTTTTAAAAATTTTTTTAAAAAATTTCACTTTGAATTTATTATTTAAACTGGACTTCACTTAAATTCTTGTCGCTAAAATCAAATGTTCTAAAACATTGTTAAGTTACACTTTGAAATTACAATTTAATTTGGACTTAACTTCTTTTGCACACAAGTTCATTCACTTGTGTGCAAGAGAAGTTGATATTTTTATCCCCGTTTGGGCTAGTAATCTTATAAGTCATTAATTTTCACAATACTAGAAAATTTAGAAATATTTCTTGTTGATTATTAAGTACAACTCTTGATAGAAATAAATGAATATATAGTCCAAGTTTCTAAGTATATTTGGATGCAGATACTTTCAAATTATATTTAAACTGATATGGTATGTTGCATCGATGTGAATGATTATAATTATGTTATCGATTACAAGTACGTTCATATATTTGATTTATATCATCGATAATTATGAAAGTATGGTTTGATCATTACTATAGAAGTAGTTGCAAGTGATCTCTCTACATGTACCGAATATTAACTAATGAACTTATAGCTATAGTTGATGCAAACAAAATTTGTGTTATTATATTTATTAATTCGTGATGTCAATAGGCAGTGAACAGCGATATATATTAATTTTTAAAAAATGTAACGAAATGCAACATTTATTACTACTCCACATACAAATAAAAATTGTATAATGGCTAATGGTTTTAAAAATTGTTCAGAGTGAAGAAAAGAAATAAAAAAGATTTAGTCTAGAAAAATTAATGGAATAAAAACCAAAAAAATAAAGGTTGAAATTTAATGTTGATATTTAGAATATTGCGAAGAAATATAGAAATATTAATTGTGTTTTCCATCTTTCAATGTTATATTGTTAGGTAATAGTCATTATCGTAGGAAGTGGAGAGGGGTAGAAATGCAATTTAATGAGGCATATCGCATCGTCTAACGAGGTACCTCGCCATGCTTTAGTGAGTATCACAGCGTGTCACCAATACATGAGATAGTTTTCATTATTTCTTCTGAAATTAATTGCCTTGACAAGATATATCTAAATTTTGAGAAAGCAAGTCAAAATCGGTCGGTGTGAGGTGATTATAGTGAAATGATACAGATTTTCCGATAACAGTTATTATGATTTTGAAAATAGAAAGGCCGTTGATGCGCTCGCCGAAAACTAATATTAAGGTCGGTCACCTCACTTATTTAAGACCAAACGCTCACTCTACTCAAAGTTTTGCAGGAATTTTGAAACATAATTTATATTAATAAATATATAACATATATTTTTATCATATAGACTAAATATGAAGTATCATTTATTGCCCCAAAAATGCTAGTTTCACATATTAATTTCCAAAGAGGTTGATTTGGACGAATAAAACAAAATAGTACATTTTAGTAATTTTGTTTCCATGTATTTCTGTCAAAATAGTAGTTTCCCAAATGCCAAAAGCATTTTTGAGCCAAGAATTTTTAGTTGTGGTATCTGATACATCTTTCTAACTGTCCTAATATTTCTGATCTCGATCTGAAAACCGGTAATATATAGCCAATTTATAAATAGTAAACCAGGCATATATAATAAACCAGACAGGCTATATACGTTTTCTGGCCGATCTTCGGTTTCAGGCATTATTTAAAAGCCTAGACTCAATAATTACTAGTAATCTTTAGGTTTTTATATCGAACTTATTTTATGCTGTAGGAAACAACCGATTCAGATTCATTTAATTGTATCTATTGAGCTCAAGATGTATATTTTAGAGATTTTTTTTCGCGCCTTTTAGTAAAATTTATATTATGTATTTTCTTAACATTAGACTCAATTATTTTTTAATTATTCAATAAATAAATAGTGGATTTTCTTAAAAATTTTAACGTTTTTAATAGTAGCACTTTTACCACTTCTTAAACCACTTTTGTAACCACTTTTTACGTTACTCTTTGCACTTTTTAGATGACTCCGAAAAAAAATTACGTTCGGTTAATCATTCAGATCTATGTGTAATGGTATAAAGAAATAGTAAATTTTATACTCGATAAGTTATTTAAAATTAAACCAAATTACGTATCAAAGAAATTTAATTAAAAAGCAGAAATTATTGTAACACACACATATATCATGTTTAACGTCATGAGAATATAATTTAATCGACAAATTAATTACAAAGATAACTAAAAGACGTTCAAGAGCCTTTTCAACGCGTTGATCATACCGTTCTGTAACCCTGCTATATTAATTTACATTAGAATCACTGAAACTTTCCTTCAACCATATCTTAGGTAGTTACTAATTTTAAATCATATTGTCTGTAATAATATTACATCTATTTCGCGGTGTACGAAGTACGGAAAGTGTTCAATTAGGTATCTACCTGTAGACCGACTTAGTCAGGTTTTATAAAGTTATCCATTCAATTATTGAACCATTATGTATACTTCACCTTCATATAAATTTAAACGTTCCATAAAGAGAATTTTTCCAAATTATCTTTTACTGTGTATGCTGTTTCCGTTATCATTTTCCTTGAATGATACCAATAACAAAAAAACCTATAATCTATATATTTTCAGAATATTTTGGAACAGTACTTTCAACGTTGATGAGGAGCTAGTAAGACTCCCTACTAGCTCCTCATCAACTTTGAAAATACTGTTGCAAAATATTCTGAAAATATATAGAATATAGGTTTTTTTGTTATTGTTCCTGTTAACTATTTTGGGCGCAAATATTTCAAGACAGAATGGTTGATATTTTCAGGGGATATTTATTCTCATGTTAAAATACCTATCCACTGTCAATTCACTCAATGGTGTAAGTAAAAACTCATCTTTTTCCTCCTTTTTATTATGTGATTGCGAGAGGGACAATTTTTTGTTCATCCACTCATTTTGATTTTGCCTTATTAGTATCTATCCCTATATCAAATTTCACATATATATATATATATATATATATATATATATATATATATGCGAATATATATGGTATTTTAAACTTTATGTCAACTTCTGAGGGTAGTTTCATTAAAATTCAGTATTATTAAAAAAAATCCTTCGTCACGTAATAATTCCACATATAATTATAAATCATTTTGTTTCCTTTACTTATGCCGTAAGACATGACTTCGTACCAAATTTCAAGATTCTATTCGAACGGGTCCCTCGGTAGATTTAATATTCAAATTAAAATCAAAGTACGTATATTTGAAATGCCGTGTTTGTCTATTGCAATGAGTTAGAAATTTGAAAAAGATCCATTGAGTATACTTTTCGGCGAATTATGGTGCCCAATTTCTCAGTTTTTTACATTAATTTAAATTATGATACTAACTTCAACTTTATACCTCCAACCATTCCTGGGAAAAAATGTCTTGGAAGAGAGACACACCGACATACGGACAACAAATATAAGAGTTTTTTCAATTTGAGATACAAAACCCTAAAAACAGAAGAGTATTCAGAAATATACTTTATTTATTTGTAAACATTTCATATCAAAGTTTAAGTATTATTATTTTGTAAATAATTGTAAGTTCTAATACTCGTCTTACAGTATTATGATATGTATAACTCGTGTTGTATTTATCATCTTTAATTGAGCTTCTATAAAAATCTCCTTCGATTCAGCAAAGATTATAATGTAATTTAAAATCAGTACATTGTGCTATCTTTATGTTTATCAGCATGTAAAAGTCATTATCAGCTTCTAGATAAAATATGGCCCATTAAAAACATTATCACCTAACAGGTTTGCGCAGTGTGTTTGATTACTTCATTTGTCGAAGTGAAAATTATACCTTAACAACAATGTTAAAATTTTTTGTTTTCATTACATTTGTGCTTACGGGATGTGTGTTTGGGCAAGAGGCACAGTTAGGACATTGCGGTTTGGATATTGTTGGTATTCCAAAATTTAACCTTGATGACGTAAGTTCCATCACGTAATTTTTACATATTAAATGGTTATCCGCTCTTAGAAAATTGCGTATTTCTTTTGTTTCATAGAGAGTTAAGCAATTCCTTCGATGACTTATTTTATACATAGATTAGTGAACACACATCCATTCAGAAAAATACAAAGTTCTTTCATTAGACAAGTTTCTGCTGAAAAAATCATAGCAATATTGCCAAGTGTATGTCAGAGCCAGTAAAAATAACCTGTACAGTTTTTTTTTGTAAAGCCGATTCTCACAATTATTTCATTAAATTTATTACATATTGGTTTCATGATCTCATTAACTTACGTAGTTCCTTTTCTCTTCACAAATATCGTATTTTCGTTTGTAATTCTTTTTCTTCAGAATATGTGGTAAAAAAGCTAAGTTCTTATTGATTCAGATCCAGAGTTTAATTAAACAGGTCTAAACCATAAGAAAAAATATACAAGTAACTAAGTCAATGACGGAAGTAAATAAGACGTATCCGATTTTAATCGCGCTATATATTATTGGACACCCACAGTCAATCAGCATTTTTTATTCACAGTATGCCGGTACGTGGTACCAGATTGAAAGAATCGATAATGAGTTTGAAGGTGCATGTAGTACTACCGTATTCGATAAAACTGAAGATGGGGAATTCACTTTGAAAACGACGCAGATTATAGGCGGAGAATTGTCTACTGTAGAGGGAGAGGCAAAAATCGATTCATCTGATGGTTCAGGAAAACTTGAACACACTTTTCATTTTCCTTCCAGTGGCAAGTATTAGCTAAATGTAAATTTATAATAAAAGTAGAAAATGCAAGTTTTCTTGTGTTTTTATGAGATACTCATGTATTGAATTCAAAATATTTATTTTAACTTTGAAAATTAGGAGTGAGAAAGGAAACATCAATTTTATTTTAAAAAGCCTATCCGCTGATAGTTTACTGAAACAGGTATACGAACTATGAAGTAATTATAGGTTTCTTGAGCTCATTTAGAGATATTATTTTCATTTTCCAGACATTACTTCTAACACCTTTTCTAAACTCTGATGTATCATTTTCACCCTCTTAGTCGAAATCGTTTAACTACGTTTTTGCCTTTTCCATTTTTGAAACGTTTTCTGTTACTTCAATAGTCTTTAACTGTGGAGATTTCCTCTTAAGTAGAAAATTACTTCTTAAATTTCCACTTCGGTTCCGTAAAACATAATACGTCAGAGTGATCATTTTTTTTATTCCATAGCATATTATTTATCTTATTAAATTAAGTTCTCTTCATAACCAGGCACCACAGAATTTGTTGAAAAAACTATGAGTTTCAATTTCAACATTTATTTTGTTTATTAGTAGTCATTTATAAACAGCCAAGCGCCCATATAACTTAACCCTTTCAGACCTACTGCGGTCAATTGAGGACATAACGTTTTTTGTTAATTATCCTACTAAAATTAAATTGTGTATAACTAGAAACTGTTATCATTGCTTGAGAACGTTATAAATTATTAAAAACGAAATCTATTACCACGTGTGTGCACTAATTTGCCACTTTCGGCTAGTAACCGGCGAAACTTTGAAGTGTGTGGGTAAGTGATTTATTTTATTTAGAAATCTCAAGTTTTTCTGATAAATATGTAGACAAATAAAAATGTGTTTTACATGTAATTATTTAGTTATGCGTACAATACATCGCGGATATTCGTTATGTTTATAAACCTAGACAAGTGGTTTCGAGTAAATATTTTTTTCCAAATGTTCATAGCGGCAATAATTCGACAAAATCAACTTTTTCTGCACTCCATATTATATTCAGATGAAATTTTGCTTCGTAAAATGTTGAATAGCATTTTTTTAGGCAATATGTTTGCATGGGATGCTTTGAAGGTTTTGGGAAATGGTAACCTGTCGGACTTGGAGCTATCTTCGGATGATGAGGATGTAGGAAATAATAGTAATGTCCCATATACAATACATATTCGGTTGGGTGTCAATGTAACAGTTCAAAATCAAAGAGGGTATACCTCACTAAGTCTACTTGATGAATATGAAGACGAAAGTGAAGGTAAAGATAGGTCAACTTCTAATTACGTGAGGAGCCAGGAGAGCCAGATATGGGGGAGGGTGAGGAGGGACAATATATTGCGAATAATGAGATTTTAGATTATCTTACACAAAAACAGAACGAATGTTTTCCCACCAATAGCTTTTAATCCCAATGTGATAGATCCTCTTGATTGCTATTATAAATATGTTACTAAAAACCTATTTCCTAACTGCACAGCATATACTGCGATCATTACTTCTTGTCCCATCACATGCTCCAAGTTTTTAAACACAAAGGCATAATGGCTACCCGAACGGCTCGTATCAATAGATATGCGAAGCCTCCATTACTCAGTGATAAAAGTATAGAAAAGAAACCAAGGGGTTTTGCTCAAGAGGTTTGTAGTACTAAAGGAGATGTTACTATGATCAAATGATTAGATAACAAGCCAGCCAATTTACTATCCAACTTTATTGGCATAGGAGAAAAGGATATGGTGAGAAGATCGTCCAGAAAAGAAATTTATAGAAGTTGAGAGGCCTGAATTCGTGACGAAATATAATCATGCGATGGTTGATCTGCTTGATAAAGTTATGCATTATTACAGGACTTTCATAAAGTTGAAGAAGTGGCCTTTACATATGATATTTCACGCATCAGATCTGGCAGTTGTTCAAGCCTACCGCGAATATGATATTGATAATGATTTGCTCGGAATACCAAAATCAAAATGGCTCACACCTCTTCATTTTTGCCGAAAACTAGCTCACAGTTTAGTTTTTAGAAATAAAATTTCAGCCATTAAAAGGGATTGTTTAAGTAGTAGCAACAGTTCTGTACTGGTTATTATTCCAAGAAGACCGGGAGAGGTGCGTCCGTCAACTGAAATAGCTAGAGATGGTGTTGGTTACTTTCTTATTCGTGATGACGAGTCCAGAATAGGCTGCAAGTTAGCGGAATGCAATAGAAAATCTCGCATCAAGTCCATAAAGTGCAAAGTGCACTTTTGTCTAATCAAAGACAAAAAAAAATTCTAAGTTTCCGTATATAACTAAAGTTCCTACAATTTATTCTTTGTTTTGTTGGAAGATTTTTGTACTTTTTCATTTCGTTAGAAATATTTCTTTTGTTTTGAAGAAGTTGGATTTAATTATATCGAAATTTCATACTTTTATAATAAAAATATTATGACACTGTCTATTTCTAATTGTATTGACAAATAGCTCATCAGTTGTTATAATCATTTAGCCCGAATGTCCGCATTTGGGTACATAAAGAAAAAAATCAATTTTCTCAGAAAATAATCTAAAAATACCACTTTTCTCAGTGTTTTCATGCTCAATAGTAGCTAATATATAATTGGAATAAAATCGAGAGTTACATACTCCAAAAAAAAATTAAAAAGGGTTAATCTAGCATCTATGAACATTAACATTTGTAAAGTTGTATTTGGCCAGTAAATAGGCAATTGTGGTAAATATACATAAGGTTGATGATAAATAATGCAAACTAAGGAAATTCTAGATAACTTGCCATAAAAAAATTGTAAGTGTATTGAGAAATCAGAATATTTTCTTGATTTAGCAACCTAAAAAATGTATATTACACACAATGTTGTAAAAGTTATTGGTCATATTAACTCTATTATATTACCCATGTTTATTGAAAAATTTTCTTTTCTAGGTTCCTTTGTTTCGGTCAAATCTATCCAATACGTCATAGCGTTGGAATCATCTAGCTATGCTCTCGTTATGGGTTGTGAAGATGTTGATGATGATTCAAGGAATGGTAAGTATAATTTGATGTTTTTATCAATAAATAAAAAATAAAATGAAATGTCAGAAACAGAGGATTTTGACTGGAAAACTCCAATTATCTTATGCCTTTCATTTCCAGTATATGCTTGGAAAATGTCTCGTACGAGGAGCGGTCTTACACCTGAAGCAGCAACCGCCATAGATGAAATAGTATCTGCTAACCCTTATCTATCGTCTGTAAAATGGTCAAAAACATATCAATCGGAGGAAACCTGCGAGATGTCATCTGTGGACTGTGGTGGTGCCTCTTTCGCTTATTCTCCCGACGAGGAGTACTGTTCCCAAAAATGAAACAATTTAATCGCTTGTCTAGATAAATGTCATAAGCTGATGTAAAATATACTTTTGGATTAAAATGAAAGATAATGTCCCCGTAAATGGATTTGTTTATAAATGATTGCTACTAAGCTTAACCAAGGTGTTGAGTATACAATTTCATAATCAATAACTCTGAAGCTCATTGCTAAATTATATCGGAAATCGTCAATAGGATTATACTGCTAGAAAAGTCTGATTGTTTATTTATGTATTTTCTTGGATATCAAACCACCAATGTTTAATTCCCGTGTAACGCCGTCTAGTGATGTCGTTCAAACCAATATATTTATGATAGACGATTTATATTTGTTTTTAATGTACATTATAATATTTTCGTTTTGTTTTTAATAGTATTTTCAAAACTAGGGATATAACACATTATTAAAAAGTAATTTGATAAAAGTATGTATATGTAATACTTTTTTTTAGATTTTTTTCGGTCTGAAAATACACTAATAACCAATATAATTTTTTTAGATTTTTGTTGCCTTGCGTGGATACTTTACGATACTTCTAAAGAAATAAGGCTAGAGTTTTATTTAAGGATTCCCCAGCACCATTAGTAAATATACTATTTTTCCTGATCCAGTAGAAATTTCACAAAATCATTTTTAATGGATGTGTGAGCCATTAATGATCATGGATGGAAAGGGTATATTATTTACATACGCAAAATTTAAAATTTCGAGACTTACCCATTTGGTCTGTGCGTTAATACACCAATCAGTCTCTCTCTTTTACATAAACCTATATGTTAGTAATTACGGTGTCATTGTTATCCATCAAACTCTAAGGTACACTTCGGTGTGAGTCCCAGAAGGAAAAAGTTTGAAGAACTAGATATTACAAGAATACTTAAAATGCCTTTCAAATATGATTTCGATCATATTGTTTTCTCAATTTAGCTTATTTTTTGCGTAAATGTTGATGTTTCATAATTTTTTTCTCTTCGTCTTTTGTTTGTTTCCTACAAACATTAAAGTAAAATGGAACTATGTTTACTTTTAAAAAAATGACACCACATAAATTTGTCTATCTTAACCACAAGGAATATCATTAACTAGTTTTCATTGTTTTACTTAAATAAGACAAAAAATCCAGCGATGTTATTAATAGAAAACACGATATATTTTGCCAGTAAATTATAAAACGCTAATTATAGAAATTTATTTTCAGTTTACATTTATATGTATGTGTAGTTCAGTGACTGATATAATTTACACCACATATTCACTGATAATAGAGCTGAGATTTCCGATAAGGTGGCTGGAGCTACTGACATTTTAAACACCATCGCTAGGACATTCCATTCGGATTTAAAACAATGCACATTAAATATGCTAGCCGTATCTATACAATCGTGATTGAAAGATCTCTTGCAGCTTTGGAAGAGGTTTTTCATCTTTTTTACGTAGCTTCATGCTATGAATCTAAATATAAACCAGGAGAAAACAAAACATGTTTTCTACAAAAAAATTTCACCAAACTTCTGTCAATATTATTTTAGGCACATACACTTTCAATTCTGTACTGGATTTTAAATACTTGGGATTTGAAATTGTCAAAATAAAACATTTTCAGAAATTAAAAACAGCATTTTTGCTACTAATCGAGCTTTATATGCACTGAAAAACGTTGTCAAGTCACAGTTTAGTTCTAGGAAAACAAAATTCCTGCTATACAAAGCCTTCATTTGACCAGTTTTAATCTATGACTTTAAAACATAGACGTTGACAAAATCAGATGAGGCCCGTTTGGGTATTTTTGAACATAAAGTTTTAAGATCAGTTCTTGGGGGCGTGAAGGAAAATTATATTTGGTGGAGATACAACTCATAAATATATAAATTTTATGAAAACCTCATAAAATAAAAAAAAGACTAAACTCAAGGACAAGGAAGGAGAGGAAGATCTAAAATGGGATGGGAAGATGGGAAGGAGAAGGATTTGGACTGTTGAAGATTTGTAACTGGTGATCGGTCGTCACATAGAGGGCTTCGTGGAAATCGTTTCAAAGGAGAGCCTTGCCCCATCCTGCGCTGTCGAACTACTGATGGTGATGATGATGTATCTATACAAAATAAATTTTAATGCGGATAAACCCGAATAACGCTGCTAGGCAAATATAATTAAAAATTGATCGATAATCTGCGTAAGCTTGATAGATATAGGGTTTTACCTACCCAGCTTAATGTGGAACATTGATAAGATAATTCAAGTCTTTTTTGTCTATAGAGATTATTAATTTGATTACGTTCTGTCGCCATAAAAATATCATGACCTTTTGTAATGTAATCGTATAAAAGATATTAATTGTTTAAATTTTTTAACCAGGCCAAATATTGTTTGAATGTCAAATGATTTGTATAATCATTTTATTATTATTATGCATTAAATATAGATCTGTTTCCGTATATAAAACACGTACATACAATTTAACACGTTTTTATGTAGTACAATAATAGCCTATATATGTTTATTAGGTTAGCGGTTACTGATAACGAAACTCGGCTGCTAACTGAAGAAAAGGTCGAATGCCTTAATCTTTATATACTTTACCAGACGTATTTAAGCAGTTATGCTTGATATATGATTGTTGATTAATTTTCAATTATATTGTATTTCCTGTCTTTGTACACTTTACCAGACAAGTTCGAGAAGTTTCTATAACGTTTTAAAATTTTCTAATTCTCTTTTGCTTTTTCTAATGTTATAGAAAATTCTCGAATAAATCTGATGTTTGTATATGTGATGAAGTTTCTATAATGTTTTAAAATTTTCTAATTCTCTTTTACTTTTTCTAATGTTATAGAAAATTCTCGAATAAATCTGATGTTTGTATATGTGATGAAGTTTCTATAACGTTTTAAAATTTTCTAATTCGCTTCAGCTTTTTCTAATGTTATAGAAAATTCTCGAATAAATCTGTTGTTTGTATATGTGATGAAGTTTCTATAATGTTTTAAAAATGTCTATCTTCTCTTTCAATTTTTCAAATGTTGTAGAAACTTCTCGAATACATCGGGTAAAATGTACAATTTCTTCAAATATTCTTCAGTTAGCAACTGAGTTTCGGCAAGACGCAAAATATTAAAATTAAACAAAGGGCAGTTAAACTGCTCTAATTTGATGAATTCTGTTTAGGGCAAAAAGCGAGCCAAATAGTATGCAAGATGTGTATGCAGCAGAATGGATGAAAACACTTCCATGACGCAGCTAAGCATGGGCTCCAAAGATTTAAATAAGGAAACTTGGATATCCGATAATCCTCAACGAGAACGACATTCTGTATTAAATTTAGAAAAAATTAAAAGCCAAATTTGTAAGCAAAGCAAATTTGTAGGTTAACCTCCCGTTATTTTAGCTATTCCCATGCTGTTATAATGTAGAAAAAAAACGACATTATGCTTTGGAGGAAAAATGAAAATATTTTGTTTGGCTTCCACACGAGCAAACGCTGAAATTGGTACAAAGAGTTTATTAGTTACCTACTTAATAATATGGCATTAATAGCGGTCAGCATCATTGAATACATTCCATATATTTTTTCATGAAAGAGAATGTTTCAGTATGTCTTAATATGTGTGAATGGTTTTCTTTATTACCATACACGTGTTTTACAATTTTGATCATTTAAAAGGCTTAAAGTTTTCACGCTTTAGTCTAATTTAATTTCATTTTACTGTTAGATTTGTAAAAATGTGGAGTTTGGATAGCACCGACTAAACGCCGGAGTTAAATATTCCGTCTGTATTTCAGAGTCCTCTAATGATTCCAGATTGCACAAGCTACCAGAATGCTGATTTATTCCACTGATGGAACCTTTACTATTTCTTTGTCACCTATTGTCATAACCTTTAGATGATTTTTGTTTACTTCATTTAGTTTCTATTTGTGAAGGTAATGTATTAATCGCAACGTAATAAAGTGGTCGATAAGAAAAAAAGTAAAAAAATTCATGAATTATGATTGGAATAAATACCGTATATATAGAAAGGCTAAATGTCACCAACTTAATAAAAATGTGAAGATCTACATGTCAATAAAGTTGAAAAAGAACTTCGTCAGCACTGGATTCACCTATGACTAATACATTGATAATCGAATTACATGTATATTTAATGTTTATGTAAATATACCGAACATCGTTTATATATTTTCAACGTGCTTCAGAATTTATATATATATATATATATATATATATATATATATATATATATTATGGAACACGGTAATTAAATGTGTCTTGTCCACGCAAGTTGAAACTAAGCTGATAAGATAACTGTCTGTATGTGCGACCTTAAGTCTATAGTCTATTTTTAATAAAATGTGTTTCATCAATTTTATCGATGACGTAAATGAAAACATGTTGGAACATGTTTACTGATATTTGAATATTTCTCATTTTATACGATTTCCAATAAACCGTGCGACAATAGTATAATAAGCTGGAAAAAGTCTTCTGTACAAAACTGCTACATCTATATGAAAATCGTATAATTAAAACACAGTTATACTTTTTTGAACACAGATTTTGACGAATGGGCGATAATTATGTTTTTGTTGTAATTAAAATATATCATTTTAAAAATAAATAAGTCACTAACTATGTATACCGCCTTAACAGATTATTGATAGCTGTGAACGAGCCGTATTTATTACGGCTAATTCTCATTATGCTGGCTTAGTTGAGAAGCAATATGATAATGTAGTAACTAAACGTATATGAACAAAAAAATTTCATCGAGTAATTTAATAAAATTATTTAGTTGATTTTACGGCCATGTAGTGTTCCTACACTTTTTCATTATATACTATTACATTAGCCGAGAAATAGATCTGGGCACGTTATCTTTAATTCAGTTATTTAGTTTAATTGCACTTCATTCACCGGTACCTTTGTCCCTCGCTAATAAACTGCATTCGGATACTTTCGGTTATAAACTGTTTAGTGGTAAGTCGGTAACTAGGGTAATGTGAACTAACCTTTGTATCAATGGAACTCTAGTATAGGAAATTGATCTGCAATGAGTCTGTTGTGTGCTGTTATTATGAAATCATAAGCAGAATGATGAAACCTAACAAATTAAATGAAAAATGGGACATATTTAATGATTCGATAGCAGAGATTACTTTTGCGTATAATTATATTAAATCATATTTAAGTGTAATAATTCCCAATAATTTCGACTAATAATTATTTAAGAATAAATTAATCTAAGTACAAGAATTACAACAATATTAGGGGTAAACTTTACTTGTTAATATCAACATAAGAAATTGAAAGAAACATCAACATAAATGCATATTTGAGAAATAGCATATGGCAATATATACGCTAGGCGAGATATATGATCTTATAAACCCGAACGGTTTATTAAAAAAGCCACAAAACTTCAAGTGAATTGAAATTTTCTAATCCACGAGTATTAGTATTCAAAACAAAGTAAAATTGAAAAGTATAAGGTTTAACTTAAAAATAACTGACAAATAGAAAAAAATCGACAGGTTGCTCATAAGAATCATGTGTTCTTATATAATTGCCTCTTGAAAAATCATGTTCTGTATAATTGCCTCATGGGGTTCTCCGAATAATAATAAAATATATAACATTTTCTAAGAAAAGAATAAATTTAATTATACCCCTAGCAATAAACAAATAAAAAACCAATGTTTGACAATATTTATCAGCAAAATAGAATTTCACGTAAAAATACGAATTGTAAAAAAACCTAATCATGGTAAGGATAATAACGCGACAATCACCTTTGATATAGCGATATTGAAGTACACGGAAGAGAATTCCGTATTAAATAAGATCTCCGAAAATGCTACACCGATTTTAGCAAAAATTATAGGCATATAAAATATATATGGCTCATATTTAACAGAGGTATATATTTTTTAAATTTTTTTGTAATACATAGGTTTAAATAATTAAAGGAACCAAAAATGTCCGAATTCGAAGAGATAGATGATACAAACATAGTATGTGTATCACAAAATTAATCAAACTGCTATTGTAATACTTTCATATTTTTTTATTGATCGAAGTAGTTTTATTCGCTGAAGTAAGCGGTACAATATCTTGATACGACTGTTAGTTCCGGCATCAGAGTGAGAAGCTTAGTCTCTGCCTAATATATCTGAGTACACCAGTAGCTTCCATCAGAAGATGCTGTAAAATAAGGTACTCTTGTCCATACTAGACTATAACATGAGGTAGGTATTGATGAGGTCACATAAAATATTGGTGGATGCCAGGTATTTTACTGCAGAAGTATTAGAAAAAGTCTGGTCGAGTTGAAAGAAGATGTTTTTTTGTGAAGTGGTGATAATAATAGGCCGGTGATAAGTGATAGGTGATAGGTGATAATAGGACTATTTTGACTCACCTTAATCCAAAAATGAGAGAAATTCTATTCTAAACTCAGGTGATTTTATTAGGTATTTAGTTTGAAAAAGATAAGTGTTTATGAATGCTATTTATTGTATTTCATAGGTAAAATACGGAGTTCGAGGTTTCCTAATAGTCATCAATAACCGAGTCTAAAGTCGTTGTATGGGATTGTTACTGTATTTTTTTTTTGGAAAATTGACGTATAAATAAATAAAATGAAAGTCACCTCGAAATTAAAAGTGAATTTTTAATTCCCCTTTGTATAAAGTTATTATTTTCTTTTTTATAAAATTGGGATTAATTTCAAAAAGGGTACTATAAATATTATTTCATTACCCAACCTTGATTAATGGATTCAGAATTTGTTAAACTAGCTAACAAACAGATTAATATTCATCTTCTCTTCAATATTACTTGGTTTTAAATAAAATAATTCGTCTTGCATTAAACAAAAAAAATACCTACATTGTTAGTAAACATACTCGTATTAAAAGTGATTATTTTAAAATAGCTTATCCAAAGTACCACTTTATAACATTTAAATTTGTCTTTTTAAGGGCTTTTTTATTGTTAATGTAATACATTTCTTTTTGGTTTACATTCTGCAAGTGTTATACTTTTATATTTAAAGTAGTATCTGATTAATATTAACAGAAGTTTAAATCCTTGGTCAAATAAATATAAAATAACAATTCTAATTTCGACATAGACATAAAAAAATATTAATTAACTCATTATCAGTATGTTTAGTTTATATTGTTAAAAGTTAATCAAATATATGGTGATTTTGTCAGACATGTTACATACTTTTATGCACTTCTTGTACTTATAATTTTATATAAACATTATAAAATCGAACAAAGTTTAAATAGACCTATGTATGTAAGCTAGGAACAACTAGAACTAGGATAAAAAGAACTTATTTTTTAATTTTAAATTTTACTTTAAAATAAAAAGAACGTATTTTGGAAGATGTCAAAGCCACGGTATATAAAATATTGTTTAACTGCGATTTATTTACCTTTGAGTGAAACACAAGGAGTCAAAACCGTTTCATAAAAATACTATATAATTTTTCTTCACCCTAATTCAGATAATATTAATTTTGAAATCTATTAGTCTCTTCGATATTAGTAAACAGTTAATGAAATAACTTATATAGTTAAATAATCTCCCAAATTTCTTGCTTACTTGTCATGGTAGTTTTAAGGTTAAATACAAAATAGCATTCATAAAAATGTATCAGGAAATTATACTTGCAGTCGATGTTATTGGTCGAAACGTATTTGAACAAAACGTGAAAACCGAACTTATAATACAGACATTATGGGCATTTCTGACTTCAATATAAATTACTTTCAAATTGAAGTTTTTTAGCTTCCTTACCAAACTTATTAATAATGAGTTAATTATTATTGTTGAAAATATGCTGGTATGCGATTTTAGATCAAGCGAATGGATAGATAATGAGTTCGGAACGTATAGAAAAAGTGATTTTCTTTTATTTGAACATCGAAACCAGTCGTTGAACAGAACTTTACTTATGAATGTAGGGTTAGAATAAATCATTCACGTAGCATGTATCGAATCGAGCAACAATTTCGGGACACTTGAACTAACTGTTAAATTTCCCTTGATGTGATTAATTTTAATTAATATACGAACATTAACGGGTATAAACAATTAATTTTCAAAAATGTACATATCGTGTGTATGTATGATAAAAAAGTAAAGTTGATGATGTTAGTTTGTCCTAGAATTTGCGGTGAAAGTTAACTCTCAATAAAATGGTTTAACTAAATGTTGTTCCACATAAGTTTATGACTAGTTCCATGCAGCAACATTCTTATTGTGGTATGCGACGATAGTGAGAATGATTTTAGGATGCACATATTGTACATTTTGGATAAAATATTTAAAAAAAACATCCTAAATTAAGTGTGACAGATCAAGAATTGTTTTCTTTTTAAAAAATTAAAAACTTTTAATTTTTTAAATGAAGGAGTAGACACCTTAGCCAGTTTATTTAGACTCCATGGTTGGGGCACCGACTTGGTTTCGGGAAATTCAGGGTCCGTTTCTTTTAATGAAAATATCTTATAACACAACATGTAACACGCTGGAATCTTAAAAAAATGTGATGTTACTTTTAATAGAACGCATGTATTTTAAAGCATAACCGACGAACACATTAATAACGGCTGTAAAAAGTTCACAATAAAGAAAATAGCGAGGTATTTAGCCGTATCCAACCAAGTCCCTATGCCATAAATAAAACTGATTTGACGTGAAAAACATTCTACACTCATGAAAATTCTTAAAGCTACGCTTAAAAAACAAGCGCAATCTATATAGATAGACAAGACCCGCGAGTTATTTTATCTATATAGTTAAAAGGTACGCAAGAAACATATGATAAATATTTAAGATAATTACCGTCGTTGAGACATGTCTTTAAATACTGAGCTCAGGTTTTTAAATACTTAATATTTGTTTACTACAAGAATAAAAATTAAATTATAGATACATGGAACAGAAATATTAAAATATATTTAAGGCAAACCACAAATCACAGATAATGATTTTACATTCAAAATATAATTAGGTAGATTTGTCTAGCGTTATGTTGACGTTAGTTTCAGTCATCCCTCAGAGAAGAACTCAAGCTATGAAAACCGAATATATAACTTTTCATTACGTAGGATAGGTTTATGAATAAAGTATTTCTTTACTTGTACATTTTCACTGATACTAATACACCGGATGGCAGACTTTAATTTTTCCAATAATTATGTATTGACTGTGTTGAGTCGTTATTAGCGAATAGACATAAATTGTCTTGCAGTTGATGAAATAAACTTTGGAATAAATTACAATTAATGAAATAAACCTTAAAAGAAGTTATAATTCAGGGAATAAACTTTAGAAGAAATTATAATTCATGGAATAAACTTTGTAAGGAAAATTCCATTTGAAGGCACGACTCTCTTTTCGTGGATTGATTACGGATCATCACCAAATTATAAGTTTGTGAATATATTTTATTCAATAATATTTGAAAGTAATTTATAATTTGTAATGCAAATAAATACATACTTAAACTTAACCTTACTTAGAGAAGTACACTTAAAATATATTTTAAATAGTTTATAAGTACTATTTATACCTCGAATATTCGTAATAAATAAATGTTTTTTTATTACTACAAAATATTATTTAAAAACACTGCGATTGCCATTTCCGTTCCCAAAATTAATTACATTGTAACAGCATAGAAAAGCTATTTGCGCACCTAATAGAACGGTTAGACAAATAATATAAAGCTTATGTTAATAATAATAATATAAAGCTATATTAAATATATAAAGCTTATTCATATTATTTGTCTAAATGTAGGCTTTTTAATGGTTTTTAAAAAAAATTAGCTGCACAAGCTTTTGTCAAAATCTACACTAGCCAGTAAAAATAATTTGTAAAATCTTTCCGTTTAGCATTTGAAAATTGTACTAGCATTCTTATTCTAAATATTGTTACGAAAATTGATAAAATAATATAGTATATAATTTCCTATATTATTTTATAAACTTTTGTTATAAGAAAGTATTTAACTTTCACTATTATGTGGTTGACTTTTTTATTTTTCGATTTTCTGGTTTAAAAAAAATTATCTAAATAGTTTTCCAGTCGTAACTATCGTTTCCAATCGTAATCGAATCGTATTAAAATTTATCTATCTTAATGTAAGAGCACAATGTGCTTGTAAGAATAGATTTTTGCATCTAATTCTTAAACCAAAAACTGTTGTTTAGTTTAAGCATTAGGGCACGCACCTGTATAATAATTGACATGGACAGTTCAAAACTGGCTGTATAACATATCCTGATATTTTACCATATATTATATCATAAATGAAAATAATTATTTAGTTCGGCACTATATGTTTAAAAAATTTGTTATATATTATATATAAAATTTGTTATATATATATATATATACATATATGTATATATATATATATATACATATATATATATATATATATATATATATATATATATATATATATATTTATATATAAATGAAAATGATTATTTAGTTCGGCACTATATGTTTAAAAAATTTGTTGTGTGTTCATTCCTCGTACATGTGTTCCTCTCCTATATGATTTTTTCCAAGAAAAGTAAAATCAAAGTTGTACGAGGTTTCGAAAACTCATACAAATTTCACATTGAAATTTTGTTAGTTATATATATATATATATACACATATATATACATATGTATGTATATATATATATATATATATATATATATATATATGTGTATATATATATATATATATATATATATATATATATATATATATATATATATATATATATAGTTGATACTTGGTTAATAATTGACAGTTCTAGTTTTAATTGAGTGAGAGCAATGTTAAAAATGTTGAAAAAACCCTCGACGGATGTAGTCGTTGGAATTGAAAAATGATTAAATAATTTTTTTGAAAACTCCCCGACTGAAAGAAAACAAGAACCTATTAATATAATTACAAATCCAAGAAAATTCGTCGTGGCTGCCATGTCTTGCTTATGAGGAAATTTTGCAGTTTTATCAGTTCGTGATTAATTGAAATCCTCTTAGGTTCGCAAATAGGTTTTCTATGCTGTTACAATGTAATTGATGTTGGGAACGGAAATGGCAATAGCAGCTCCGACACATATATATATATATATATATATATATATATATATATATATATATATATATATACATATATATATATATATATATATATAAATTCATTGGGGCGTCCGTTGATGATTGCGTAACTTTTGAACGACCTAACCTACTGAAGACATATTCCCACAATATATATGATTTGTCAAGACAACGGTTCATAGCTATTCTAGAATTCGATAGAAGGCGCTGTAGTCAAGTTCCTAACAAATTCTTTATTTATGGATTAGAATCACTTATATCGGCAATATATATCTGTTAAGTGCCAAAAAAGAAAACATGGACCCGATAAGTGGCGGTGTATTTCAAAGGGCAGAACGACGTCTGCCGAGCTAGCTAGTATTTCTCTAAAAATATTAGAATATATTTGTTCTTTACTTCTCTTAAGGAATATCTGTCTATGGAGTTATTATGAAAAGAAGATATTAAACAATTAAAGTATCGAATTAAAGAAAAATGCTTTGACGACGGTGATAAATACTTTCAATAATAATCAGTTAGTCATGTTTATTTTAATCATATTATATAAAACAGCGTATGGATCCTCTTTATCAATATAGATAGAAGTTGTCTATCAGTGCTACTAAATGGAAGTTGTAGAAATCAAAACAATTGCGCAATCTTCAATAGCATCAATTGCTAAATTGGAAAGAAGTAAAATCATGTCCACATCGGTTATTGTCTTTTACTTTATGGGGTTTACGGAAATTCCCTTTCTCTTAAGGACTAAATATTTCAATTTATGTGGGTATAGAGTGGCATGAATTTTTCTTTGAGAGTAATAAATAAGTTACAAAGAAAAATTCGTCTTCCTCGAGGGTTTTTACTAAAATGTACACGTGGAAATACATTATAAATTAATGTAAACTTTTTTAAGTTTAAAGGATTGAACAAGTAAACATAAAAAACTTATGTCACATAAAAAAAATTACCTACACTTTGATTTTAATTGAATTATAGTTCAAGAAATACATTTTTCACGAAAAGAAAATTAGAACCTCAATTTTACTAAATATTTCGAATAGGCTATTGTTAAATTGGAAAAAAAGGATTTATTTATTACAATCAATTGATGCTACAGGCAATTCAGTACATAACATCAAAATCCTGTAAGTCTTACGTGATAATAGATTTCAAAAGTACTTTTCTCGTAATAAGAAATGGCCAAATTCAGTCACTTGACAGATATTTTAGATACAATTAGATATGAACATACCTAGTATTTTAATATAAACGTCCTTTAGTCCTTATGTTTTTAAAAAAGATAAGACTATTTCAATATCAACAGATACGTATAATAATTTATCTTTGGTTGTTGCTTAAGTTTTTACTATATAGATAAAGTGAGTCAAATATTTTCCTTTATCTATATAGACTATAGTTGTTTATTTTAAGTGCGCTATAAATTTTGATTGTCAACACTGAATTGTTGATGTTGCAATCGGTGCAAATCTGTGTTGATTTTGAGAAATGTTTTGGTTATATTATATTACCGTTATGGTTTCCATTTCTAACATACCCCCTTACCATCATTTCTTCGTTTCTATGTCTAAATTCTTGGCTCCTTCTATCGAATTACCGATTGTGAAATTTCACGTAAATATCGAAGTAAATTTTCTTGGAGTAGTTCCTAAACAAGGAGTATATTGATTATCCATAAATCAGATCAAATAGCCGAAAACGTTAAAAAATATATACTAATAAATATAAAAGTTACACAGCATATTTTACACCGTATTATAGTTTACTTTCTCTTATTTTATTTTTTTACTATTTTTAACGAACTCCTGACTTTTCATGTCTATATGAATATTAAATACTTATTTTACATAGATTAGCAGAGTCTGAGAATGGGAATTAATCACTCACTTATTTTCCTACTCGCAGGTAATCATCAATAATTCTTACTCATATTAAGAAGATGTGGTAAATAAAGAAAAACTAATAAAGAAAACTTTTCATAAATTACGTTAATTATATAAATTACGTTCTTCTTTAAGTAAACTATTTATACAAAAAATAAACGAAAAACACAAAACATAGTTTCTGTGTCGCCAAGTAGCCGTAGACTTTTGTAATCTATATACATTATCAATGTTTGCGGGCAGTAATTGAAATAATCTATATAGCTAAAGTATAAATAACGCGCTCACGTAGTCTTCGCTACATTTAGTTTTTTGTTTCCTTTGGAAAGTTATTTTTGAAACTAACTTTAAAGAATATCGTAACTCAAAATGCTCAAAAAGATAACAATTGCCTTCTTTGTTATTATACAAAGCGCAGTCGGGCAAGACGTGCAGATTGGATCATGCGGTGCAGACATTAAAGGCATTTCGGACTTTAATCTAAATGACGTGAGTTTTTTTTTAATTTTGACAATAAGGTTTAATTTATTTACCCATTTTCTTGAAATGATTCCTAGTACCTATTATATAAAATTGTTGACAGTATGCTGGCACGTGGTATCAAATAGAAAGGATAGACAACGAATTCGAAGGGGCATGCAGCAGGACCACTTTTTACCCAGCTGAAGAGGGCTATCTGACATTGAATAGCACTCGAGTTATAAATGGAGATCTGGAATACACACTGGGTGTAGCGAGAGTAGATTCCAGTGATGGTTCTGGAAGACTCGAACTTACCTTCCGATTTTCTGTTGACGGTAAATATTTGATTGTTTGAATGAATTTAAAAGTGACGTAAATTTTTTACAATTCACATATTTTTTTTAAATTCACTTGCCTAAATTAATTACAAAAATTGGGTATTCTAAATCAAATATTAAAATAAGTGTAATTTTAATATATATTTTTTTCCAGAATCGTTCTTCGAAGCCACCGCTCACCAATACGTTATAGCGATGGAAGCATCCGACTACGCACTCGTTATGGGATGTGATGACAGCGAAGGTGATTACAGAAGTAGTAAGTGTAACAGGACTTGTTATTTCCTCGTGTTTATTTTTTGCTAAATGTTTTTATTAGTAATTAAATACTAAAAAAATATTTTTTTGGAAATTGACATCATTTCAAGTTAAAAGAAAATGTTTAGGTGATAAAATTAAAATTATGTTTGATGTTTTTAAAAAAAATAAAAAATACCAGAATAACACAACATAAATATGTGTGACATTTCTTTAATTACATTAATTGTGAACTTTTTAAAAACAATTTTTAAAATTTTCAGTTTTTGCATGGAAATTGTCTCGCACGAAAATCCTGACGCCTGAAGCGGTTTCAGCTATTAATAATATAGTGACAGACAATCCTTATCTGTCCTCAGTGAATTGGAAGGAAACGGATCAGTCAATAGCGACTTGTGGAATTTCGACGCCTTAACGATTTTTTCGCAATTTGTTCACATTAGACTACAATGAAACTATCATCGTTCACATTAGACTGCAATGAAACTATCATCGTGCAATACAAAGGCAGTTGAAGCAGATTTTTTTTGTTTTTTATTCCTCTTACTTTATTTTTATTTCTTCATTAATAAATATAATTCTTAATTCAACAAATACTAATAAAATGGTGAATTATTTACTAAATTCCGATTTTATCTTTTTATTTAGATATATATTTAATTACATAAAGATAAAAGCTAACATTTACTAAAATTTAAATATAAATGTAGCCCATAAAAATAATAAAGAATAAATATCGGCTATATATATTAACGATTTGAATCAAAAGTTTGAATTTGGTCTTAATATCTCTTGGAATTTCTACAGAGTGAAAGGTACACGTGAAAATTATCTTATACGAAAATCTAGCCAAAATTTTTAATAACGACCTAGTCCCAACCAAAGTTTTTGATAACGATCTAATCTATTTAACCAGACCGTTCCGCTTACCTCTGATTAAGAAATAAATGAATGTGTGAACTGCTTTACGCCGAATATTATTCTATTACTTCGTTGTATCGATACTCTGTATTATTTCATTCTTCCTACTTTTCAGACTACAATAATGACTGCATACTTTTAATAAGTAAATTGAATAGAATCTAATGACTCAAATGAAAACATAATTCTAAAGCAATAACTGTCAAAACACGATATCATCCAAGCAACGACAATAACAAGAAAATAAAGTTGTACTGCTTGCACGCATGATGTTCTTCTAGAAGTATCAATCAACGGCGAATCTTGTTAGCTCAAGAATACGATGACTAGTAAATTGAAAGTTGTATCAGACGTTCTTTTCGTGGTGTATATTTACATAAGTCCAGGTTTTCTTGTCCTTTTTCTTCGAAAGTTATCATAACCTCCTTAACGTAATTGGGCCATTTTCTTTCAAGTTCCACAAGCTATCCCTTTTTGTCTGATGATAACATGGCGTTTGAGTATCATCATGTAGAACAGAAATTGAGATATAGAGACATAGAGTGATTCATCCAGTTAGCTCTTAATAAATATAGATTCCATACGAATCAGCTGAGTGCTTTGCAAAACATCCGAGTTTGACCGTTGGTACTGTCAAGTCACTTAAAGGGTTGGGCGTAGATATGCGAATATGTATGTACGTATAAAGTATTGATATGTATATGGATATTTCACACCTAATAAAGAAACTGAAAGGTACACGAAATACCCTTCATTTTCTTTATTATTCTCAACATCTCATTCAATACCAAAGGGGTAATTTAATAAATCTTAGATGAAGGATACTTTTCAAAAATATGTTGATAGGTTGTAATAATTTCAGAATTATTTGTTATTGACTAATAAGGTGAACTTCAGCTTTAATCTGGTTTATAAAGTTTAATCTACAAATTTGATGATCTAATTTGATATTTGATAAAGAGATTTACACATAGTCTAATATACATATATATATATATATATATATATATATATATATATATATATATATAGATATATATATATATACATACATATATATATATATATATATATATACATATATATATATACATATATATATATATATATATATATATATATATATATATGTATATAGATTGCCGTTCTATTTCTATTATTGCTATTTGAAATTTGTCAAAATCTATACGAAATTATGTAATCTTGAATGATGTCAATCATATTTTCGATATTTGTAAAATTTTGTCCATATCTGTGGATACCGCATTTAAGTTTTTTGTGACTTTTTGCACTATACATGTGGTAAATATTGACATACTTCCTATTCG
Source organism: Druceiella hillmani (assembly GCA_039881145.1). NCBI lineage: Eukaryota > Metazoa > Arthropoda > Insecta > Lepidoptera > Hepialidae > Druceiella > Druceiella hillmani. The sequence continues at coordinate 2,848,591 of JAYKKI010000040.1, read as the reverse complement.
AAACAATTTTTTTTAATATTAGGTATTTGTTCTGCCTTGCGAATTGAGCAGACTCGAATATTTATCATTTATTCGAATAACTAAGAAATGAATTAAGAAATCATCTTTATTTTAAAAATTTCAAATATACTAAGACGCAATTAGAAATTATTTTGAATGAGAAGTACGAAATGAACATATATAGTAAAATGTAATGAGTACAGATTGGGAGAGTATTAAAAGGGAGTTAACAAAAGAATCCACAGATTAAAGCTAATTTAAGGAATATTATCACACTTATTATATATTATTTCAATATTAGTGAAGAAATTAAGTGAATAATTTTTTGGAATATTATTTCACTTAATTTCTTCTATTAATAATTTAGGTCGCTTTTACCGCTTGTTTGTTATGGAGAAAGAAAGTGTGTCGTTGTTGTGAAATCATGTTTTTGAACTTTCCAAATTTTTACACAAGACAGCACGGAGGAGCTTGTTGATGACGGGTTGTTTCTTTGTTTATTTGTGGGTGCAATCCAATGTTCCCGTTTATTTCCAAAACGGTTTGATGTAAAATGTTTGTGATTCGTTGGCGATGGTTCTGAGATAGATGTTACTGTCATTACTCTCCAGGAGGCGCCGCAATAACATTTTGTTAAAAACGAATATTTCCATTTATCTTCTAAACGATTTGGCCGATTTAGATAGGGTTTTATGCAAAATATTTCGGACTAATCGACGATGTAGTTGTTGCAATTGAAAAACAATTAAATTTTTTTTTAAATTCTCCGCCTAAAAAGAGTAAGCACATATTAATAGAGTGGCAGAGTTCAAAGTTTGAACAGTTTCTGAACGCAACACATAAGAGGGGCGCGGGGGGCGTTGTTAGAAGCGTAAGCGGTGCGGATATTTTAGTAGCCATGGAACAGTGGAGTGAAGAGCATCGCGCTTTTGCCGTCGAGGCGTACATTGCGAGAGGATTTTCGCTGTCTGTAGCACGCCGTCGATTTAATAATCGTTACAGTATTCGTCGATTACGTGATGGACCATCGATCAATCTCATTCAGTCATGGGTAGCAAGGTTCAGAGCTACAGGATCAACATTAAATAGGCCCAGGCCAGGACCTACACCATTGGTAGCCACGGATGAAAATGTCGAGCGTGTTATGGTTTCTGTTGTTGAAAATCCCCTTTTATCACTGCGTATACGTTCATCGATATTGGGAATTCCGAAATCAACTTTACAGGTAATAATGCAAAAAAAGCTCAAGTTCCATCCATATAAAATTCAAATTGTTCAAGATTTACACGATTCTGACTTTGAATTAAGAAAAACTTACGCGGAGGTGATGTTGTTGAGATTTCGTACTGCTACCCGGATGGGCAACATATTCATTAGTGACGAAGCTCACTTTCACATTGGAGGATATGTGATTAAGCAGAACTTTCGTTACTGGGATGTCCACAACCTAAGACAAATGTATCAAGAGCCTTTACATAAGCCTAAAGTAACAGTCTGGTATGCCATGTCTGCATTTGCAATCATAGAGCCTTATTTCTTTGAAAATATACGTGGCCAAACTGTAACTGTGAATTCGGAGAGATATGCCCAGATGTTAAATGATTTTTTCAGAGTAGAACTACAGAATAGTCCATCTTTCAACCAAAACACATGGTTCCAGCAGGACGGGGCCACAACTTACACTGCTAATGTGTCTATGAATGCAGTGCGGCAGTTATTTCCAGAAAAAACATCCTGAAACGGTACCGTACCGCGGCCACCTAGTTCACCCGATTTAAGCCCATGTGACTTTTTCTTATAGGGATACTTAAAATCCGTTATTTACAAAACAAATCCGAGCACTGTGATACAACTTAAAAACATATTCGAGCCGAAGTCAGTAGGATACCCCAGTCGCTCTGCAAACGCGTTTTTGAAAACATGCGTGCTAGACTCGAAGAGTGTGTCAGACTCGATGGCCGCCATTTGGAAAACGTGGTTTTTAAAAAATGAAATCCGCATTTGTTGTTATAAAGTTAAAATAAACCTACTTTGTATTAGAGATGTGGTTTTTTTTTACAATTTTTCAAACATTGAAATCTGTCCCTGGACACCCCAAGAAAATCCGTCGGGGCTGCAGTGACCTGCCTATGATTAAAATTTAAAACTAATTGAAATTCTCTTAGATGCGCAAATAGCTTTTCTATGCCGCTACAATGTAATTGATATTGGGAACGGAAATGGTAATGACAGGCGCGATGGATTATCTTAGGATTGTAATTATATTAATAGATTCTTATTTTCTTTTAGTTGGGGTTTTTCAACGAAATTATTTAATCGCTTTTCAATTACAACCACTACATCCGTCATGGGTTTTTCAAATTTTTAATTTTGCTTTTCATGAATATAAGTGTCTAAATAATTTTACCTTTCATTGAGGCGAATTAAAAATAACTTCAATCTGATATAGGATATATATTGGATTGAAGTTGTTTTTAAGAAACTTAATATGATTGTTACAATATAAACGTCATGTTTGCTAATGGAGTATTATATTCTAATTATAATGTTGCTAACAATAATTCGGTCTTCTCAGGACGGTTAAATACTTTACAGCGGGGCCACTTAAAGTTTGCGTGACATTGATGCATGAAAATTTACTAGTTTTCATTCTGAATACAGAAGCCACTATATGTAATATGTCAGATTATTATATTAAATTTATCTGAATGTATGATTCTTTTAACATATATAGAGTGTGATACATAATTCTGAGTAAATTAGTAAATTAAAAATTAAGTGTTAAAAACGGGAGAGATGTTCCAACAAAGGAAATTGCCATCAATATTTATCATATTTTTCTTGCCTGCATTTTAAATGAGAAAAACGCTTGAGTATTTTAGCTATACATATATATATATATATATATATATATATATATATATATATATATATATATATATATAATAATAATATTCGAGCGTTCTTTACTGTCTACATAGGTTGCGTTTATTTTCTTAAGAAACGCTATTTACCACGACCTAGGTTTCGCTGTAAGGTTTCGCTGATAGAGAATTTAAAGAAAGTAGAAATAATACTACACCACGTAGTTTCATTTAATTGTGAATAATGAATTTCTACAAAATTAACGCCAAATATATTCAATAATAATTATTCCTTAACTAAGCAAATTTGCATAAAATATTTATGAATAAGAATGAATTATGATCATCAAAACGAGTTCTTTTGTGAGGAAGTTCTAAACAGAAGGAGACATTTTTCAAAACATTTTCAGTGGTTTTCATAATTTGATGAGGAAGTTCTAAACAGAAGGAGACATTTTTCAAAACATTTTCAGTGGTTTTCATAATTTGAGGGGAAGTTCTAAACAGAAGGAGACATTTTTCAAAACATTTTCAGTGGTTTTCATAATTTGAAAATAAATACGTAATGGTGGTAGCTAAAAATAGAGTATCGACGTGAATCCTACTTAGGAAGTTTATTCTGCAAATAGAAACTCTACTTTGAATGAGGATAACGAGATTTAAAAATTCTGGTGAATTCACTAGTATCGAAATGTCTCTTGACTCGGGCAACTCCAAATTATTAGGTATATTTATATTCTGCCATCCGACATATTATCACCGATAAAATGGACGATTTAAGATAAATCGATTTTATTTTTGGACCAAGCTTACGAAATGAGTACTTGTATTTTCGGTTCTTACGGTGTTGATTCTCGCAGACATGTTAAGTAATGGCCATAGGGTTTGATCAACGGAGTTGGTTGAAACTTAGATCATACTGGTGCATGAAAAAATAACCTCTGTTTATTTAGGATAAAGAAGCTATTGTTGTAACTATTGTTATTTCAATTTTTTCTGGAGATATTTTATATTTCAGATTGTCCGTGATTTCATTTTAATATTTCTTATAAGGATACTTACCTTTAATAATCATCTTATAATTCCTACGTACATTTTAACTATATGGTTAAAATAGCTCTCGTGTATCTGTGTAGATTAGACTTGTTTTCCTTGTTTTTGAAATGTTCCTGTTAGGTTAAAATACAAAGAAAATTGTACAAATTTGAATATCAGCAATCGTATTTTTTATATTTGCGAAATCTTATTTATGTCTATTTTGATTTATTCATATTATAAGAATGATGTCACATATGAGTTTTCTTGACTTTCTCAACTACACATGTGAATAATATCTCCGAAGTGAATTAATATTTTCAAAGTGAAGAAAATTTTTCCAATTCTTTTTCCACTATGTGTCAAATTAACAAAAATAATATGAAATTGTCATTATCTTGAAAATATCACTCCCGTTAAGATTCAAGGAAATATATTATTAAAAGTAGCATTTGGAAGTTGATTTTAGTGTAAACTATCTTGTTATTATCAAAATTGTAAAATAATTTGTCTCTTTTTTAATTATAACCCTTAGGACGTATATTTTTCAATTTTTGCTGTTTAAAACCAAACCTATCTCAACAGCAACAGGTAAGTCAGGAGCTTAAATGGTCTGAATCTGAGTATTTTTGGAGCCTTTCAAATTATATCCTTTAATAGAGATATTGAACAGTGAAAAAAATAGTAGATAAGTAAAAAGAAAGTTTTTTAAATGGTGACAAATACTTTCCAATCAAGTCACTGAAATATATTCATTTGTTTGTCGCTTACATTTTAACTATATTGATAAAGCAACTCGCGCATTTCCACTATCTATATAGATTGTAGTTGTTTTTAAATGGTATAAACGTCGTTGTTGCCAATTTTATATTTGTTATCGTAAAAATTGAATTCGAACCAGTGAAAAATATTGCGAAATATTAAATTCCCTAAGTTAAAATTTACTTAGCTTATGAAGGCAGTTTGGGATTCAATAGCGTTAATGTTATGAACGGAGAATACATATTGAGTGTAGTGAAAGTCCACTGGACGATTTTAACTTAATTTGCAATTCCCTTTAAGCCATAAATATTTGTGATCCTTTATACAAATTAAAACGTATAATTTTTGATAACTTGTATCGTACTATGTTTCACTTTGTAAATGAATACGAAGGAGTCGGCATTATGACTTTATGGTATGGTTTTTACCGTTAAAATAAAAAATATTGTTGCTTTTGTTCAAAATCAGTCGTGGAAGTCGTCTTTCACTAGTATGTTGCAGCAATGAAAGCGTCCAAAAAAAATTTATATCTTTTGATTTGGAAATTGGTGGATTTTAACATTATTAGTTTCTCAAATATTTAATTCATATGTGGAAATTATTTTCCACAAAAAGTATGAATATTGAAGCGTTATCTGATGCTATCTGGGAATTTTTACGCAATATCTCATTAATTCTGTGTAATATTGCTTTAATCGTGAAATTCCAAGGCATTTCAGATCGAAACTAGCAATTTGTCTCTCGTCAAGAAATAAAAAATAAAACTATTAAATAATTAATTATATTTCTCAATTTTTCAAAAGTGCTTTAACTATGTAGCTCATGAAAAAAATTTACTTTATTATGATTAAATAACTCACTTCCATGTTATAGATTTTTATCTCAGGCTTATTAAAAACAATTGTTAAACAAAGTTGATATTGATATGAAGAATTATTTGACTGTCTTGAATTTTGTTTCACGTCAAACGTCTTTTTTTCTATTTATGTATCCATATTTATTTATTTTTTTATTCTAAATGATTAAACAAACAAATGAAATACTCTGTGTAACACAATAAATAAATTCGTAGACTAAATGAATCAACGTTTGAGGAATGAAAATATAGAAAAAAATATTACGTCTGCCGAAACAACAATTAAAAGTATATGTCAAAATGAAAAATTTGAACTCAATTGGGTTATTTTTTTTGGTTTCGTACCATTCTTTTTTTTATTATAACCTGGATTCCAAATTTGTTAAATAATCACATATAAAAATATCTTCCTACCAGTATCCTGTATGTATTTCTGGTTTAGTCCAGTATATTATTAACTCGATTTAATATGGAGTCACTTAAACTAATTTTTTCCAAATAAAAAAAATGGAGAAATAAAATAACGAGTGTAGGATGGTTCAGATATATTTAGGTAAATATGGAAAATATCTGCAAATTGTGATGTTTAATTTGAAACGTGTCAACGATATCATAAATTCAAGTTTGTTTGCTAATGCCAATATGTTTTTCACATCCAACAATACTTGGTGGTTGGTACTTTAAAGTTTGCCAACTGTTTTATTAGCGTTGATGCAAGTGAACGAGCAAACAAATATCTCATTCTTGAAATTAGTGCACGTAGCCACCATATTTGGTTTCCTGCAGCTTCGGTTTTCCCAGGGTGGTCGGTGGTGGTGTTGTTGGTCAGTGGCACTGGCTGATCAAGGCTTGCGTGACGATGATGCGTGATGATATTTCGGACGCAACAAATATTTATAAATTGTTAAATATTTTCTCAAAGATATTTAAAAATTTATCTTTCTTGTATCTATAGTAAATTTTTTTTTCCTAGATAAAAAAAATTAAACATTAAAAATGCAATGAATTTTTCAAAAACGATAATTACCTTCAATATTAATCATGTGTTTCTTCCGTATGTTTCAACTATATAGATAAATTTACCCGCGCGTCCTCTCTATCTATATAGATTGAACTTGTTTTTAAGTAGCGCTAGTTGGAATTTGTTCGAATCTAGACAAAATCGAACAACCTTGGATGACGTCAATTATAACCTTGATACATTTAAAATATTATTCAGTTCTATGATATTTTTGAATATGTTTTGTCTGTGCCTAAGCACATGGTTGAATTTTTTTTTAAGTTTTTGAAGCGTGCATATGACAGATCCTTTACACACCAACTCTACGAGTATCAAACATTTTTAGAATTCTTTCATATAACTTTGATATTGAATTTGTTGCCCAGTGTATATATAAATAAAAACATATGATATGAATAAAAAATGATAAAAACTGAATTAGTTAAAAAGTATTTATGTATATTGTTATTACTATTATGGTGCCAAAATATCATATAAAATATATGATTGTTTGGCATGACTAAGTCTTGTTCTGATATTCTGCAAATCTGTATATATATATATTTATATATATATATATATATATATATATATATATATATATATATATATATATATATATATATATATATTTATATATATATATATATATATGTGTGTGTGTGTGTGTGTATTATAATACATCTGTTAGTAATAGCGCAACTATTCTACTCTGAATGACTTCTAATGGTCATATTCGTACAATATATACTAGTATATTTTGTCGAGACGATGGTTCATAGCCTCCAGCCTAAAATAGAATGATGGTTCATTCATTCTATTTTAGGCTGGAGGCACTGTAATAAAGTAACCCAATCAAAATTACCCATGTCTGCATATCGGTTTAGTGCCAAAAAAGTAAATCACAGTATTTGGAACCAATGGTAGGCGCTATGTTTCAAAGGATGGAACTATGTCTATTGGGTCAACTAATATTTCTCTAAAAATTTAAGACTTTTGCTCTAAGAGTTAGTATGAAAATTGGATACTAAATAATCCAATTATATAATTATGCAAAAGTGCATTAAAGAACTCTGATAAATACTTTTAATAATTATCAGTTAGTTATATTTACTTTAATTACATAGATAAAACAACGTATGCATTTTCTTTATTAATATAGATAGAAGTTGTTTATCAGTGCTATTATATGAAAGTTGAAAAAATCAAAATGTTTGCGCAATCTTCAATTGCGCCAATTGCTTAACCAGAGGCAGGTAAAATCTTGTCCATGTCAGTTTTTGCCTTTTACTTTAAGACATTTATGGAAATTCCCTTTCTCTCGTGGCTTATGGGATTAAATATTAAATTTATACTGGCATAACGCGGCATGAGCTTTTCTTTAAAAGTAAGAAATGCATTTGTTTACTGAAATGTATATGTGGAAGTAAAATACCTCCCAAGGTTAATACATTTCTTAAAGTTAAATATAATATGTTTGTGTTTAAGTAGGGAACTATTACATAGTATTCAATTTATATGTTTTAGGAATTATTAGAATCATCTCTTTAAACACTTTTTGAGTTCAGATATTAAACATTAGAAATTGTAGTACATAGAAAATACAAAAAAGTCAGAAATATGGTTTGACGGTTGTCATTGATCCCATGTTATGAAGGAAGATACAATACTTACACTTTTTGTCACTTGAATTATAGTTCGAAAAATATATTTCCGTATAAAATAAATTAGAACCTAAGTTTTATTAAATACCTCAAACAGACTTTTGTTAAGCAATGGAATTGGAACATGAGGATTTTTTTATCACAACCAATTGATCCTACGGGCGATTCAGTACTAAAATTCTTTACGCTTTGTGCGAAATTATATTTGAAAAGTATTTTCTCGTAATAAGAAATAGCCATATTAAGCCATTTGACAGATATTTTAGCTACAATTGGATTTAATGTGCCTCGTGTTTTAATATAAACGTCCCCTAGTACTTATGTTTTAAAAAAACAAGACTATTGCAGTATCAACAGATACTTTTAATTATAATTTCCTTTGGTTTTTGGATGAGTTTTAACTACATAGA
>JAYKKI010000040.1:1545000-1635000 GCA_039881145.1 Druceiella hillmani | reverse complement strand
TCAAGTCGAAAACAATTGCATATAAACACGGAACACAATCTAGCAAAATTTCTTGAGGCACGGCGGTCAGCAATGACGTCTGCCCTCATCTGCTCGCATTCAGATTCCTTATCGATAGCAATCCATGATCACATTACTGCGCTTTTCACACATATTAACCGATGCGCTCCATATCGTAGCTACAGACCTCAATACCAACGTTATGTTGCTTTCGCTTGGACTTCGAACATACGAAAAGACTTCGTGATGAGGGAGCCAAAAATAATTCAATAATAAATAATTATTGGTAAAATTATAAGTTTATTTAAAGATTACAAGGTTTTACAAATTATTATTTTAACCTCAGTCTATACATATTTATATATGTACGTGATTACATTCTAGAAATTAATGATTCAGATGGGGAAAGATTAAGAAAAAATTGTTAAGAACGAGTAAAACTCCTACTATGAGGGATTAGTACACATTTAGCTACTTATAAACATTTATGTGCACATAGTGTTTCTATTAAATTATTTACATATATTCATTTTTGACAACGTAAAACGAAAAATATACTAAGCATTCATACATTGCTTACTATATTTTTCATAAGCGTAAGGATATTGTGCATATTTTAATACAATTATTTCTCATCACGTAACCACGTAAATATATTGCCTACTATATTTTTCATAGGCGTAAGGACATTGTGCATATTTTAATAAAATTATTTCTCACCACGTAAGCTTGTAAATATATTGCCTACTATATTTTTCATAGGCGTAAGGATATTGTGCATATTTTAATAAAATTATTTATCACCACGTAAGCGTGTAAATATATTGCCTACTATATTTTTCATACGCGTAAGGACATTGTGCATATTTTAATAAAATTATTTCTCACCACGTAAGCTTGTAAATATATTGCCTACTATATTTTTCATAGGCGTAAGGACATTGTGCATATTTTAATAAAATTATTTATCACCACGTAAGCGTGTAAATATATTGCCTACTATATTTTTCATAGGTGTAAGGACATTGTGTATATTTTAATAAAATTATTTATCACCACGTAAGCGTGTAAATATATTGCCTACTATATTTTTCATAGGTGTAAGGACATTGTGCATATTTTAATAAAATTATTTCTCACCACGTAAGCTTGTAAATATATTGCCTACTATATTTTTCATAGGTGTAAGGATATTGTGCATATTTTAATAAAATTATTTATCACAACGTAAGCGTGTAAATATATTGCCTACTATCTTTTTCATACGCGTAAGGACATTGTGCATATTTTAATAAAATTATTTCTCACCATGTAAGCTTGTAAACATATTACCTAATATATCTTTTACAGCCTTACAAATTCGTCATTTGTATGGAGTTTCTTTAAATTTTTTCAACCTCAACTTCATCTAATAAATTTATCGATTATTACTCATACACACGTTACTCGATTAAATATTACCAATTTAAAGTTTAAGATTACGTAAACGGATTTGTGTATCGAAAAAATGTTCATGACACATCCCCAATATTTCTGAAAGATATATTCAACGACATTCCATACATAGGGGGTTGCAATGAAATTCAACAACATATATATTCAACGACATCCCACACAGAGGGGTTTGCAATGACATCTCATATCATATATATTCAACGACATCCCACACACAGGGGTTTGCAACGACATTCAATAACATATATATTCAACGACATCCAACACAGAGGGGTTTGCAATGACATCTCACAACAGATATATTCAACGACATCCCACACAGGGGGGTTTCCCTAAAAATTTTTTTTAAAAACCTTATTTCTAATTATGTAGACGATATATATAAGCATAATCGTGCAAACATTTCAGCTTCATTGCATTAATAGTCTATGGATAATATGTCTGTGATGTGCAGACGAACAGATAGAGAGATGGATATAGCGAAACCATAAGGGTTTCTAGTTTGGCATCAGACACCTGCAAAGGAGCCAAGTTAAATTATTAGAAATCACGTGAGATCTCATATGAAATACTTTAACCTACGTGATAAATATGGTTACCAGCTTTACAATTAAGAAAATAAACAGTGAAAACAGTAAATTTTAAATATCTTTCTTCAAAAATCTATCATAATTAAAAGATTTCCTCAAAAATAACAAGATGCACGATATTAAAGTAACATTATAAAAAAAATATTTCTAATTTCATGAATAGATTTAACATTGTGTGCATCAGAAGGCTGAAGATGGGGGGACACGGAATATAAAGCTTTTTCAGACGACGTATCTTACCCAAAAAATAATCAAATATTTAACTTTCAAAGACGCCAAGATTTTGAAACTGTGCTAACCAAAGTGTCCGACACAACGTAGTGAAAGTAAGTCCAGTTTGCCACCGGCGAAGCGTCTACATACATAAATAATAGTCAGCAAACGAAAGAGAAAGGGTCATAGAACCTCGCGACTGGTACTTGTCCTTCCATCTTCCTTTTTCTCTCGTTCCTCTTCCAGCAAAGCTTTACAATGTGGACGGGGGATAGCGCGAATAATTGCGGACCCATGTATAGTGATGCTGGAAAGGATTCTATATGGCTGAAGTATCTCAACTAAAAATACTTTCTTTAAAATAAATGTTGGTAGCAGATTTTTTTGTTGATTATTCAAATTGTACATTGTAAATATTTCCCAGGTTTCGTTCGGTTCTTATTTTATGATTAAATATAATTTTTTAGGTCTATAATAAAAAAACACTTGAGTAATATATGATTTAAGCGACGATAATTTCAACTAACACAAAGTTATAATTATAGGGTGAAAAATATAGAGGTGCCTTATCAGTTTCGTATGAATATTAGTGTATTTATAAAGAGACTCAAGAAGTTATATGAAATTTCTTTCATCCCATTTTATTGAGTAGAGATTAGTTAATGATATTTGTGACACCCCTTTCATTATTTCCATCCTTGTATAGATTAAAAAAAAATACGTGTACTTATGCACGGTCATTAGAAATTGGCGTAATAGAAGAATAACTTTATTTGGCACGCAAATAATTAATTGAAATGATATAATAAAAGGACTAGAGCATGATTATAAATACGGTTGGTAAAACCTAGATTCAACCAAATAATTAAATATTGAATATATTTGGCGTTAATTTTGCAGAAATGCATTATTCACAAATAAATGAAACTACGTGATGTAGTATTATTTCTACTTTCTTTAATTTCTTTGCCACGACCTAGGTTTAGTTGTATTACAATATCTTCAGGTGGGCTATTAGCAAAGATCTTTGGTAATATCCCACCTGAAGATGTTGTAATACAACGAAACCAAGGTCGTGGTAAAGAAATGAAAGAAAGTAGAACTAATACTACATCACGTAGTTTCATTTATTTGTAAATAATTAAATTTTAAATAAATTTTAATTTATAATGTAACTAAATATATTTCCAAACTTAACCTCACTTAGAGAAATACATTTAAAATATTTGTTTAAAAAGCTTATAAGCGTCATTTCTATCACGAATATTCACAAAAAATGAATTTTTTTGTTATGTGGATCACCTTTAAATTTCAATTACTAAGAAATATTATGTAAAACCACAGATGTACTTAGATTCGTATGAATATAAAACACGTGTTGAGTATCTACAAATACCTCAATAACTATCATGAATATAGTATCGGTTACTACGTTCATGTAAATATATTGTGAAGTGAGCAACTTCATTCTGTCGATTTTTGTTGCATCGTGCACGCGCTTCGTAAAATTTCGCTATTATTATTTTTTCATGTGGCGTCTAAAGAAGTATAATTAAAAAAAAAAATAATGTAAATAATATATATGGAAATCAATAGTCTCTTAATTTGTGACATAGTGTATATTAAATGTATTTTTTTTAATACTCGGATGTATATCTGTCACTGTCATTTGAAATTGCCTGTAATTACATATTTACTAGATCGTCATATCGAGCTTTACTTAGAACTCGTCATCACGCTCGAGCGCCTTGTCACGTACACCGAATGTTACCTAATTATGGTGTCAATTTGAAATTTAAAAATTAGAATATTATTGGTTATATACTTTCTGGCAATACCGTCGTATCTTAATGAAAAACCTTCAAGTGTTTTTTTATACATTTTTTGTTCAGGAAATACTTATTGGTGTTAGTATAAACTATTACCAGCATAATAACTGAAACTTTTAATGAATAATGGTAAGAAATTATGACATGTTATATATATATTAGAAGTCATTCTGCTTGATATGTGCGGCATTATAATATAAATTTTCAACATAATCATTAAGTTTACTTCAAGGTATATAAAAAATCAAAGAGAGAAAGCAGTAATATAACATTTTTTTATTTTTCTAATTAAAAAAAATGTATTAGGAAATAGCTGTGTCTGTGATTTGGTTAGCGAGTACGTTTGTAAAATACGTAAAGGCGTGTATAATAATCATAAATTTAAACTTTTTTCGAAAAAGTAATTGTGTTTCGTATTAAAATTTAAAATTACTACATTTTCTTTTTAGTTGTTCATTTACGACGAAAAAGTATCCAAATATTATCCAACATCCCACAAACCCACCAGTGAAAAATTTAATCAAATCTCTTCAATATTTCTAATATAATGCTTGAACAAATAAATAGACAAAATTTCCCAATACAGTTTTTTATATTCCATTACTTTTATATGTCACATATATTTTTTTCGTAAATGCCTTCAATGTACAAACAGGCCAATTGTAAAGTTTTGTTATATTTAGAAATAACTGACATTGCATTATAGGTTATTCATACGAGTACGGTTGTTACTGTATGAACATTCATTGTTCGCAAAGCGTAGCTCTTCAGCCATATTCGAATATTATAATCAAACAATACTGTGCTAACAAATAGTTCGAAGATTCGTATAGTTAATTAACCGGTAACGCTGAATAGACGAAAATCAGTGACAGTTTCAACAGCAAGTATTAGCCGAGAAAATAAGATGATATGCGGCATCATCAATTTGCTAAACGTATTTTTGCATATATTTCAATCTCAATTAGTTAAAGTCGGTTAGAAAATATGATGATGATACATCTCATCATATTTTCTAACCGACTTTAACTAAGTGAGATTGAAATATATGCAAAAATATGTTTAGTAGATTCAATAAATTTCGGTATATTTAGATTCGTTAAGAAATTCAAAGAAAACAATTTTGAAATGAATATCCTTAATATTAGGTTAAAGCAAAATGAGATAAAATAATGAATTTACTTAAAATTAATATCAAATAATATTGAATAATTAAGAATACAAACAAATTTCTTTTAATTTTTTTTAATTTACTAGTGTTTCGTACCAAAATTGGCAAAATGAAACACTGGTGTCTGTACGTCCGCCTATCCTCCAGTTTTTTGTCAGAGATTATTTGACATTGGAATTGGCGTAGCTCCAGGTCGTTAATTAAATATATGTAGTAAAAACATTTCAATTTTGATTTTGGGAGTTTACTTAGGGCAAACGAAGGACGTGGACAGTAAAATGGGATGTTGAAAAAAAAATTAGATACTCGTGGTGCCCCGAATGAAAGCTTGTTACAAAATACGTAACGAATTAAAAAATACGTAATTCGTTTTTTGGAAATTTATTCTAACGTTTTTCTAAAAAAAAACCCTCAAAATCAACGATCCCTGACCATTTATAAAAATAGGGCTTAAAAAAATTAGGAAAATTCACCAATATCCTAGGTAAATTGTGGATTGAAAAAAATTACGACTTTTGCATTAGCTTCGACTTACAATTTTCGCGCTCAACACGATCAGCTTTAAAAAGAGATGATCGTGTTGAACACACTTGGTTATTTTTAGGTTTTCACGGCAAAATTGTCAAAATGGAACACTAATGGAATAACTTCGGTGTACATTCATTCGTTTGTCACAGGTGATTTTCCCGGAGAAATTCGATGTAAAAATTTGCAATTTAACGCAGAGATATGAATATGGAGGCCCAAATATGGGTGTGTAAATGTACTTTAAGTCTAATGCAATTTCGTCCCGGGGTGTAATTTCAGGTGGTAAGTGGCAAAATTAAAAAAAAATATTTGTTATTATATAATATATACATCATTTATTTTTTATTTTTTTTAATTTGTTGAAATATTTTCAGGAAAAACAGTTGAAATTGCTGTATCCATCATTAACACCAACAGGATCAAGAAAGTCTGAAAAAATCATTAATATTTCCAATTTGGAATCCAATTAGGTTCCAATATTTCCAATTAGGTTCCGAAAAGAATGGAACAAAATTATCAGGATTGAAAAATTCCAGCGGGACTGATTTTTATAAACGGATTGAAGTTTTTGACAAAATTTTTCTTGTTATCAGGAACAACTATTGTACGTATGCGAATTATTTAATAGCGTGTAGTATTGTATTCAAGTCACTAATATTCGTTTTTAGGATTTCAAATCGAAATCACAAAAATGGAATACTAAATTTCTTCACGTCCATCTGTTCGTCTGACTGTCTGTTCATTGGTAAGAGCATCACAGTTTATTCAATTGACGGACTGTGATGAAATTTTAAAATGAAAAAATACGTGAACACATAAAAAGAGAGAAACGTTATTTTTCAAATTTTTTCTCAAGTACCACTATATCTCAAACTTCAGGTTGAATTTGTTTGCTTACATTTTATAGAGTTTCATGTTATTGTAGGGGTATTTTAAAATGCAAATGGAAATGTCAATACGATATGAGCTTGCAAAGATTTTTGGAATATGTCCTCGCTTCTAACCCTTTATCTACCTAAGTCAAAAACCTAAAAAAATCAGGATAAGGGCAAATAAGTACTATTTGCAATACTATTTTATCTGTTTGCATTGTATTGCAATTGGATCTAATGATATTATTAAATTAAAAAGATGTAAGCAATCAAGTAATTTGTCTGATATTTATGACGTGTACGTTTTATATGTGAAGTTTAGGAAAAATTAAGCAAATATGTACAAACTTCTATATTTATTGCGTATGTAAGTATGAGTAATGAAAATATTAAGTACACACTTCATATTTTTAAATAGATTTCTGACATTTTTAATTATATTTATAATTAAAAATATAAGACAAAATATCTGTTAAAATCGACCTGGTTGACTCTCGTTATGTTATTATATTAAATACTGGCAAAGGATATGCAGATTATTTCATATAATAACATAACGAGAATCTACCAGTTCGATTTTAACAGTATTTAAAAAAATACACGCCTGGTGTCTGTTATCTTAGAGATCGTTGTAACAAACACGTTTTAAACAAATTTACTGTTTTTTAAAACAATATGGAAAAAATGTAATTGATAACTGTACATTCCCATAATTATGTAAATTGACTCGTTATGTATGAGTGAAACTCGCACTACGAGGTTTTTGTAGATATTTAAGTGTATATGCACATTTAAAAATACAGATTTTTAGTATTAAATTATTCACAAATATTGATACAATTTTTCACCATA
This sequence comes from Druceiella hillmani, assembly GCA_039881145.1. Classification (NCBI taxonomy): domain Eukaryota; kingdom Metazoa; phylum Arthropoda; class Insecta; order Lepidoptera; family Hepialidae; genus Druceiella; species Druceiella hillmani. The sequence continues at coordinate 1,627,490 of JAYKKI010000040.1, read as the reverse complement.
TAATTACAGGTGAAAAACTATCGCGAAATTTAAAAAATGTGAAACGTAAAATGATCGTTTTAGTTCTCTTTACGTGAAGATTAGATACATGTTGGTATGGTAAAGTTTCGGCAAAAAATTATGGGCCGGAAAGTGCATTTTCGGACATTTTCAATAATATATTTAGCACCACGGCATATAAAACTAAAAAGTAAGAGGTTTTGGAATCCTTAAAAATTGCTTTTTCAATTGATAGTACTCAAAATGGATACTAATCAATACTAAATAGGAAATAAAAAAACATCGAGTACTTTGTTTGACCCATCCAAAATTCCGTATGAATATGTTTAAGTAATTATACATATGCGTTTCAGTATGCTTCATCACTTTGCCAAATTTCAAGTTTTTTCCACAAATTTTTGCGAAAAACGTTTAGGAAAGATGAACAGTCAGACGGATACGCAAGTAGTATTTCTTTTTTCCTTCTGATATTGGAAATCTAGAAAAATAAAAATTAATTTTATTGCGTGTTAGTGTGTTTATTTATTATTCAAGAGCAGAACATTGTTTTAAGAAATGTGAAACTTTTACTAATTTTTTTTATTAATAATTGAGTTTCGCTTCCTATGTTTGTCCATGTTTATCGGTTTCCGGCACCACTGTAGCACCGTACTGGCAGGGCGTTAGTCAGGCCCACAACTGCACTTTCAGTAATTCCCGATCAGCTCGCCGCATGGTAATGGTTCGCGCTTGCAATACAAAACGTAATTGCATAAAAATATGCAGAAACAAGCCTGACTTTCATTTATGTTATTTAGTCTTATCTGCGGATTTATTGACCAGAAGCAATTTCAATGTAGATGAGGGTATAACTCGGTGTTAAGTCCAGAATTATGTTGGCTGTAATTTATCTCTGTCATTTACGTGGGTGTTTTCGCGTCTAGACCGCTTTGAAATAGTTTTGTATGTTAAGTAATTTCTCTAATGATTAGGAGCAAAATAGTGCTGGGATTCTATTTTGTTACAAACTATTTTGTTTAACTGATATCTAGGCTCTTATCAAGTCATAGATTGATTGGTAGAGGAAACATTTTTTTTATTTATTTTAAAAATGTAAGTTGAAAAAATATATTTTGTTTGTTGATTTGAGCCTTTATTGCGGAGAAATAGTTTATTTTTAAATGACAAAATTTCCAACATCTTTGAGACACAATTTTGTTGAAATATTTTATTATCATAATCAAGCTTTACATAAAAAACTTAGGAAAAACACTGAGTTACCAGTACATTCAATTTTTCTTTCCACAAAATTAAACCTGTATCGTGCGTCGCTTTTAATGATGCAGCGTAACTCGCGGTGTGTGTGAACCGTAGGATGATCAACCCTTGTGCAAACGTTGAAACGTTTTAACTGGAGATCGTGATAATTTACGAAAATATTTTATTTACTATTGTTATATTTTATATTCGGAAGCCGTGTTACTGTATAAACCTGACAACAACCCCTGTGTTTATATAATTAAAATATATTTTGATAACTTATATTTTCATTGGTTTCCCGTAGTGATACGAAGGCAATTAATAATATGAATCTATTTATGTATAAAATTTCTTATATTTTATGTAATTTTCCAAATCACTTCAAGTAAATTGGTTCCTTACGAAGTTAGTTCAGTTTATTGTGGATTTACAATTTTTATAAAAATGTGAATTTTTATTAGGAAGTGTTAGTAAAAGTTTCCACTTTACAATATAAAAAAAAATTACAATAACATTTTACATTATTTCTTTGTTTAATAAATTATTATAATGTTAATATAACTGGGATTATATGATCGCGATATCGATCAAAGGTAACAAGCACATCATATGCGAAGAATGAGGTTCAGAATTTTTAAAAACATATTTGTATAAAAATATTCAAGGCGTCTCTAGAGAAAACAAATTCTAAAGCTAAGAATATAAGTTAACAAGAGAAAAAACCAAAACTTTTAAAATAACTGAAAATCACGAAATACATACATAGTCTGTGAAATTCATAACATTGTATAACCTGAGACAATTTCTGGATGATGACAAATCTGAGGACACTTTGTTTTGTTGAAATCACTTTAGTAGTTTAATCTGTACGAGGGAACAAACTTACTCCCACACATAGAAACATACACACATAGCCTGTGATATTTATAACGTTATATACCCTAAAATATTCTTTGGAGCAAGATGAATCTAAGGGCACCTTATTTGTTGAAATAACTTTAGTAGTTTAACCTGTACGAGGGAATAAACTAATTCACATATGTGCATAGCCTGTGAAACTCATAACCCTTCCTCTACCATAGCCGGCTAAAAAAAGCTCTGACCATAATTTTTACTAAAGAGTACTGCTGAGTTCCTTAAGTCCATATATGGAGAAACCATCCTCATCTAAAGGTATGTGGCGTTCAAAGAAATATACATAAAGAATCGATTCGAAAGGCTATTTAAATAACAAGCTAGGGGAAGAAGTGAAATAATGTTTCAATTCTTATGCAACGATAAAATCATTTACGAAAAATCGAAATGATTAATCATTACGAAAAATTGTTTAGGAGTTGAGTAACCAATTAAACTAGATATTATATTGCGAAAACTATTTTTGCAAACTTTAATTTTAACGCTTTAATTTCAGACATATTAATTATTCAATTTAAGTAAAACTTATAGAATTTTGGTTTTCTTTACAAATGTTTTCAATGTTTCAAAATCTCACGAGGCGGGTTCAGTAAGCTTCCACCTTCGAAAATGTTATATTACAAGAAATTAATATTAAAGATGGTTATTTATACAAAATGAGTGCAAATTACAATGTATAGATGTAAACTTTTTCATAAAGAATAAATTTTGTCGTTAAGCAAAATTAATAAAGTTTGCTTTCCAGGGACATCATAAATACCATAGTAAAATCAACACGGTCGGCGTGGACTAAAATTGTTGATTCACTGTAAAAGAAAAAAGGAATTTTACTCCCTCAAAAAAAGGTTTTGCATTTTGATGAAGTTGTTCTGTGTAGTTTTTGTTTACGCAGCGTTGAACCGCTCGACTTTTTGTAATCGTGTCCTCTTATTTATTTATGCTCTGGAGTTTGCCTCTCTTCGTTTTAGTCGCATGCGATATTCAATGTGCGCTCATGGTTTCAATGGTTGTTCAAGCCTTTGAGGCAATAAATACCATTGTTTATAAATTTCGAACACTGTTTCACAATATAAATGACAGAAATTAATTAGATTCACATAATAGAATAGGTGAAAACTTTTATCAGTTTTTTATTATTTTACTTCCAATTAAATAAAAGTTAAATTTCACAGATTCAGAGACAGTCGATTTAATTTCTGAAACTCGTCAGAATAGTATCTAAATAATTTATTATTTCTTTAAGTTCGGCTGTTATGTTACAGATTTCTGATTATATCAGAATAAAACAAAAACTTAAAAAACATCTATTATTAAGAATTTGTCTTTGAAGTTTCGAAAAATAGTTCCTAAACAATTGTTTATGAGTTGAGTAACCAATTAAACTAGATATTATATTGCGAAAACTATTTTTGGGAAATTTAATTACAAAGCTGTAATTTCAGACTTATTAAAATTTAATTTAAGTAAAACTTATAGAATTTTGGTTTCCTTTAAAAATGTATTCAATGATTTAAAATCTCACCGTTTACGGGATATAACTCAATTAGTAGTAGAATTTATATATATATATATATATATATATATATATATATATATATATATATATATATATATATATATATGTATATATATATATATATATATATATATATATATATATATATACATACGCACACACACACACACACAAACATATATGTGTGTGTGTGTGTGTGTGTGTATTTTCTTGCATGTTCTACTACAATCACGGAATATTTACAATTATTGTATCAATACTTTAAAATCTAAAATTAAATGAACTATTGCTACAAAAATCGTATGATTTATGAATATTTATTATATTGAATATATTTGGCATTAATTTTGTAGAAATTCATTATTCACAATTAAACGAAACTACATGATGTAGTATTATTTCTACTTTCTTTAAGTTCTTTACCACGACCTAGGTTTCGTTGTATTACATCTTCAAGTGGGCTATTAAGAAAGATCTTAGATAGAGAATCTTAGCTAATAGCCCACATGAAGATGTTGTAATACAACGAAACCTAGGTCGTGGTAGAACTTAAAGAAAGTATAAATAATACTATATCACTTAGTTTAATTTAATTGTGAATATTCATTATATTTGTTTAGCAGTTTATATTGTTTCATGTAAAATTATGTTTAAGCAATGAGTAACGATCTCGATTCTAAAATACTTTAATTGATGCCTACTTGGTCGTAAATACGTGCGAGAATATGTACTAGATATTACTCGTAGAATGTAATAGATATTTGTGGGCAGATTATATCGCAAGGGGTATATACGCATGCAGTACGAAAGTTGCCGTTGTTTTTCTTGTTATTTGAGAGTCAAGTTCAGAATCGTGAGTCATTTTTAGTCGCGTGATTCTTTTTTAAGACGTAATAAATTATAAGTTAATAAATTATAACTTACGAGTCATTTACTTAATAAATAATTTTTAATTATTAAAATAATAAACAGTACAAGGTGCAAGAATATAAAAGGAAAATTTTGTATGAATTTTTAAACTTTAATTAATCAAATATATGTATATATACATTTAAATTTTGTAATTGTATTGGGATTTTATTTATTTCCAGGACTATTGCGTGCTATTGAACGAGAATCGAGTAAACTATTTTTTCAATGTAATTTCGTCTCTTGGAAATTGTTCACTTTGTGATTGCGTGTATGTGTTAACTCCTTGTGGTTTATGGTTGCAGTTATATATATATATATATATATATATATATATATATATATATATATAGTTGGTTGATATCACGTTTCTTCGGTAATTGTTGTGCCAGTTCGTATGAAGCTGTAATGGATATAACATCAGTGTAGGACCACCAGATGTTCATTGTGAGTGCTCTCGATCCAGATGTTCACTGTGAGTGCTATAATATGAATTCTTCTAGCTTATATGTGATTTAGTCATTATTTTTCTTGGAAACTCGATTTAAACAATATGATGAACATAGACACTTTTCATATATCTGCTATTTGCTACAGGTAGTAATTTTGATTCATATTCATTTAATTTCTTCATTGGTTCAACAGAAATCGGTGTTCTTTAAGTTTATCAGTGTTTCGATTCATTCCATCCCCACTTTCATGAACCGTGTTTATTCTCTTTCTGGAACAAATATGCTACTTTTTATTTGTTGATAATATTAATCTGTTGCTAGTTTTCCACTTGCTATTCTATAAAATACAACTCACAAATAGTTAGCATTGGCGGAGTTACGTTTCAGCTTTAAAAAGTACATTTATTTTGTAAATCATCCTTATCGCGTTTGCGTTAAAGTTTTGCTAAATTTATTCATGATAATTTCTGAAATATAAAAATAGGTACGTGTATATATAAACGTGGAATAATTATTTACATAGTATCAATATTGCAAAAAAATGTCAATTTTAAGCCATTGGGCTCATTAGCACCGGTTATCTCTTTATTACTAATCGTTGTATTAAGTTGTTTAAAATTTGAGACTTTTTCGAATGATTAGTTATGATGTAATTAATATGCTCTCGCGGAAGAAGTGCCATCAAGAAGCTAGGTCTCGTTATTATCGCTTTTCAGAAAAATTAGATATGTTATTCCCAAACCTCAGCCGGTGCTGATAATATTTGAGACGTATTTTAGGAAAAAACTTAATATTTTCATCTAAAATTTATTTTTATTTTTTTAAATTATTCCATTTTGAACTGTGATATATATTATATACTATAATATAATTAACAATAAACGCATCCCTATTTACCATAGAAGCGAGGTTTTTCTTGATATATTTTATGATCACTTTAATGAACAGATTTTACATAGCCTCAAATATTTTTATGCATGAAAAACTAAAAAAACAAAACAAAAGAATGAAAAAACTGAAATAATGATGAGAAAGAATAGGATTAAAATAAATTTAATAAATTTGTACTAGTATATAAGGTATATTTGCAACATATCCATTGATATTTAGATATAAGAATGTTTGGAAGTGAAACTTCTTTGGACGCGATGAGAGTAATATTTCAAGGTCGCAAAGTTTTTCATACAATATTTTTGTGACGTTAAAATGTAATGAATCTCAAGCATACATGAAAATTAGCTAATAACCGAGAGAGATGGAATAACACTATAGAATAAGACAAGAAGTGTACACATACGAGAAAACTAACAAAAATGGCGTTCGCTACTAGCTATTAGCTGTTTTGTACTTTAATTGTGTCAAAAGAAAACTGTTGAATTTTCGCGATGAAATAAACAAAAATGGTACTCACTACTGCTATCAGCTGCTTTTTATGTTACACTTTCATCACATATATTGAATCAAAATTTTGTTGATTTATTTACCTATTTTTTATATTGATTTATTACTAATTTTGTGTGTACTTTAACGATTATAAGACTACATGTTACATATATATATATATATATATATATATATATATATATATATATATATATGTTATGTACTTAATTTATTTATAAATCAGCAATGAACTTGTACGTAAAGCTGTCGTAAATATAATTTATAACAGGAGCAATATATCCCCACTTCCTTCAGCCGCATTTAGTTCTGGTACTGGCATCGCTGCATTATTTTAATTGACAATTGTTTATGTAAATATTTGATATTTAATTTTTCCGAATGTACAGTAATAAATCTCCATTATATGAATTTAGTACAATCTGTGGACTTACACTTAGTATATTCTCTCTCTCTCTCTCTCCCTATCCTTCTCTGCCATTTTAACCCTTACTACATACTTAAAGCTAAGAAGATCACCAAAGACATTTCACTTTCGTCACGTGTTACGTGGTTGTACGTGGTTTTTTAAAGTTTTGATTATCTCAGGGTGAGCTTCAAATTTTCTGGTCTTGAAGATCTTTTGGAAACAATAAACTATAAAAATATAAAAAAAGGAGCCATCCTGAACTATTTGAATATTTTTATAACTCACATTCAGTCATTAACCCAGCTTCAGATATATTCATTAACTTTATGTGCTATGTCTAACGCCTGGCTTTATATATTATTTTCTCCTTTTATTGTAAATTGATTTAAAAAATAAATCTACTTTATTATTAATCATGCTGATTAATATTAGATAACTCATCAAAAGGCAGTTGAAATTTGTTTAAAATTTAAAACTATTTGATTGTTATAGTATACATATAACAATCTATAACAGTTACCCTTCATACGGTTCTGTATCTCAGAGAAGAAAAAAAAACAGTACGTCCGTAAGATCAGAATCATCACCGTCCAGCTCTCTCCCTCTCATAGCAATTTTCCATAGAAACTGATGTAGAAACCTGAAATTTGAGACAGTGATACAGTATACTAATCCAAATATATGTCTGTACTTATCATTTAAAACTATTTTGCTGAAAATTTAAATGAGCTTAACTATATACTACAAGGATTAGAATCTGTAATTATGTATAAGTGGGGTTACTATATAAATCAATCAAGCCAACAACCGGTGATAAAATGTTTGTTAGATTTGAAATTTAAGAAAATGAAGTATTACGTAAACGATGTTCTCGTTTTCCATCCGTCTGTACAGAATTATGTCTGTTAAAATACATTTTCGCTGGACAGAAAAGATATATCAAACTTAAGGTAAATTTCTCTTTTTGTTGAGATAATTTATATCTACATATTTTAATAGGGAAAAACTAGGTACATTTTAAAATTGAAAAAATTCAGAGGCGTCTTAAAATATAAAATATTAAAGGAAATGAAAACAGTTTTTTTAGAATATTATACGGCAGAGTATCTAAGACTCATATAAATACAACGCGAGAAATGGAGAAAAAGTTTGTAAGTTTATATACAATGAAATTATCAATTCTTTCGAAATTCATATAGTTTACGGAAAAACTGTCACAGTGTTTCTGAAAGATATGTCTAGCGTATAAGTGATGACAAGCAATTGAATTAGGTGACAAATTGAGTTTTAATACTAGTATTAAAACCCATTTTGCTGGTCATCGAATTTGAAAAGTAAAAACAATCCTAATTCTCTTTTGATTCCATAAATCGTGTGGAATATAAATTAAGACAGAAATTATAAGTATTCTCAAACCATTTTGTACAGAAAGGTGTTTAAGATGGTTCCAGAGATGTTATTGACAAGGACCATAAAAATACTTGCATATCGCATCATTTCCTCCCAATTTGTGTAACTGTTAGTTCTTTTGAAACTGTTAGTTTAAAAAGGAAATTATGAAAAAGACATGGTCACGAGTAGATTATGTATAGTATATATATAACATACTATATATATATATATATATATATATATACATAGTATATATACTACAATATTAATATTTGTAAATATTTTAATTCATAACACTTGAATGTTTATGTGTGCCTAACTGAGCACAAAACACTTGAAGTGCTATTTGACACATGCACTCACACACACACACACCACATATATATATATATATATATATATATATATATATATATATATATCTTAGGTATATATTGTAGACAGAAGAAATAGCTTTTTATATGCATCTTCGCTGCAATATAAGTTGGCCGATAACAGAGCCCATTTTATTAATTTCATTACTCGTGTATTGTGATATTTGCAATATTTTTAAAACTAACTATTCCAGTGGTTTTATTTATGTGAATATTTGGGTAATATTATTAACTGTAATATTGAAGATTAGACGTCGTCTATAATTACCACGAAATAATTATTTTTCAAGTAAGTTTGTTTTGTTTTAAAATTTCAAATGGCTATATCTCTAAGTTTAGTAAGTTTCTTGCATTAAAATAAATCCTGTACTTTACCTCAGATCCCACAAAATCTAACTGTTAAAACTTTATTAGAATTGATATAGAGATTCGTGCGTGATGATTGAACAAATAAATACTCAAACAAACAAAAAAAACAAAAATGATATTTTTGTGTTCTAGTACTTTTATTTTGCCCTCATAAAATCCTAAATACCTTTAATATATAAATTGTATAATGGGTATAGGTACGAACTACTTATACGAAGTAGAACTGTCTTTCTTGCTACCTTTCCAAAAATAGTTAATTTAATTAACTTCATACGGCTTAAATTATTTGACTGTAGATCATAAAACAAACGATCTACCCTTTGTCGCTACCGACCGTGTCTAATTATCACAAAGAAGGCAGTTCTCCAACTAACAAACATTATCAAAGGTTGTTACGGTCCTGCACAGTGCCCGCCACTCCTTATTGGAGCCGCGGAACAAATTGGTGCGAACATGTCATCGTCATTCGCTGCTCAGGACCGCTCTTTATATGTAAACTTCAACTGTCAGGATACCTGGAGTCGTCCTTTGTAAGGTAATAAGGCGAGGTCGGGTTTATGGACGACGGCACAACTGAGATTGGTTGTTGGAGCGAATCGAGGGCGTGCTGGCATACAAATGAGATGCGCACTTTTTGTTTTGAGAGAAATGTTGAGCGATAAAGCGACTTGATTTGAATCTGTCACGTCGGCTTTGTTTTGATTTTTTTATTAGATAAGCTGGGGGATTAGACGAAGAGGCTGGAGTATTGTTCTAGCCTGATTCCAGTGGATCATTGTTGTATATCATTAATCGACAGTGACTTGGTGTATAATGTGGATAAATTATGCGTCAAAAACCGTAAAGTGTATTTAAACTATATTTAATTATGTAAAGCCCCCAAGTTTAGGAATATTCCTTTATTGTTTACGCTATTAAGTTATAGAATCCTAAAATGAGAAATTCATCGTCCGTATACGCTTTCAAAAGTCGTAAAAATTTTTATATCTATCTTGAATTAACTCTCACCAGTTTCCTTCCATTCACATCCTATTTTTCTTCATCCCACATCTCTTTGCTTTTTTTCCTGCGGAGACCTTAAACTTAGACTTTTTCCTTATTATTATTAATAAGGAAAAAGTCTAAGTTTAAGGTTTTTATTAATTTGTTTGTGGAAATCCTTATAATACAATCTTTTGCTGTCCACCTCGAACAGGAATTTAATTTTTTAGTTATGTTTAACTAGAAGATATTAGTCTTAGAGCAATAAGTCCACACTATAGATGTTGAATTAAATATTAAATAGATAAAGACGTTATAAGGGTTTTGTTGCCTAAATTGAAATTACAAGTGTGTATAATTATTTATTTGATCGCCTTATTTTATTCCACATGGACTTTATTATATATATTCTAAATTTTTCAAGACTTTTCTTACTATTATTTGACGAGATATAGGGTTGAAACTTCAATAAACTTTTTCCACAAAGAAATTGAACCGATATAAAATAACTACCAAAAAGGAGCGCATTGAAAAGTATAAAATAATCAAAATGCGAGTACTTAGTTGGGACTTTTTCTGCTAATGCTACTCCCAGAGATTTTTGGAATCGGTACCAAGCCGATGCTTCTTTTATATATATATATATATATATATATATATATATATATATATATATATATGCATACTTCGAGCCATAGAGGAGTGCTACATGTCACTTGGTATTGACTACATGAATCTCTGGTAAAGATAGTACTTTTAAAATTTATTTATGTGTGGAAACGATATTGTACTGCAAAAGTTCCAAGTAAGTACTCGTATTTTCGTTCTTTTATAATTTTCAGTGCGCTTCTTACTGGGCCGTTATTTGAAGTGGGTTCATTGTTGTTTGAAATTTTTATTTTTAGTGCCTTTGATATCCTAGGTTACCCAGAATGTCACGAGATTGTGACGAAATCAACAATGTCCTATTTATGGAAATCGAAAACTGTTGGGGTGTAATAAACCTAAATATATTCATATATATTTACATGTATACAAACGTCACTTTCCCCCTTTTAGCTTTACTTGTATATATCTGTACATACAACCCACTTGCATACTAATATTCTAGTCACTTCATATATAGATATATATTTATAGGTACTTATTTGCCCACTAGTCTAGTTATTTAGTGTCTTTGTCTATAGCTATATATAATTACTTGCCTACTTATGTACATACTAATATTTTAGTTGCTGCATGCCTTTGTATATACCTTTTTATTTCAGTTGTTATTTTCTTGCTTATGTCGAGAAAAAGCAAACGAGTCCAACTCGATGATCGACGACTCCATCATTGTATCCTGATTTTACTAAAGAAAGATCAAATTCCTGTCGCCCTTAGTCGTGTATTATTAAATTATAATTAGACCACGGTACTTATGCTATTCAATGTTGAGGAATTTTATGGTATAGGTAACATACATCGAAAAAAATACAATTGTATTGAGAACCTCTTTTTTTGGAAGTTGCTTAAATATTTAGAGGACATAACAAAGAAATTGGCGTTCAAACACCGAGATAATTCTTCGGTTTCAGTTTTGTTAAATTTTGGTTCTAAATACTATAATATACACCAAACTGTAATGCAGTAGAACATTGTATGCAGTGGTATCGGAGTGACAGACCGCTTTCCTTCACATGATATATCCAAAAAAAGTAGAGTATTTACGATTTGATGAGGTGATAAGTATATAAGTACCAGGCGTTGACATAACTGTTCACATCGAGTGAGAGTGAGAGACTATACAAGGTATAAATTACTTATTCAATATGTATTATCATTGGATGTATTCTAAAAGTATTTTTCGAGATTAATGACAAATCAAGGGTATATTAGAAGTTATAGTTAGATATATATGAAATATTTTTTCTGCGTTTCTATAACATTTATGTAGAACTTAGAATTTAACTGCATTATTAAAGAAATGAGAGGTATCAATAATTTTTTTTTATAATTTCAGTGAAATAAAGACTGTGATGTTCTTTTGAAACACGGTGAATTATATGAGTTTTTTCTGGAAATTAATTTTTAACTTAAGAATTTATAGATTCGTTTTTAAACTCATATAAATACAATTCGGTAAAATAATTTTATAAAAATGCTATTTTTTATAAAATATATTTGTCTAAAAAAACATAATTTATGATACGAAGGAAATAAACACATTACATTAACAGTAGGGGAACATTATCCAGCTTCGTATATACGAAGCAATCACTAATCTGACTCAGCTGGTCCTCTGGCCACATTTTTATGGAAGAATCCATAAACATTTGGCCAGAGGACCAGCTGAGTCAGAGATAAAAAAGTAATAACGAAACTATTTAAAACAAACAGCTGTTACTTGACAGATTGATATAAAATAAACTGTAATTCGCTTTCGGAGCTTCTATTATAACATTCTAGTTGCGTGTTGTATGATAATTACAGCATCAAAATGAATTTTATAAACTATTATCTATATAATTAAACGATATTTTGTTAGGTAATTAATGTTAATATGAGTATAAATTGTTTAAACCACGAGAATAGCTTAGTACGATACCGATCAATAGACGACAAGCTGATCGTTCTTTTAACACTCTATTTATCAGTGTTTCATAATTCTATGAATGGATAAAAACCTTCTACTAATCATATGATATTCTTTTTATGCAAATTTATTTGATACCAAATTAATGAAAGTCTGAAAAAACTCGAGTATATTATGACTAAGAATGAAATTTCTCTTCTATAAATTTTCTGAAGAAGGTAAGTTCAAGAAACTATTTTCCAGAGCATTTACCATTCAAATAAGTGATATACATAAATACCGTTTTAAACCACTACTAACATTAGGTAATGACAAAATTTTCGCTTGATAAATGTGTAGGAATTGCCCATTTCGACGCCAGGAGATAACAGTACAGTTGGCAGAAAGTACCGAAGAAAAGCGGTTGAAGTAAATATGTACATGTTATGTACAAAGACATATGTACATTCATACTATTTTTCTCTCTCTCTCTCTGACTCTCTAGGTAGATCGTCGTTGGCAACTTCTATATTTCGAATAGATGAAATTCAATATATAGAAGTTTTAGAGAGTTTCTGAAGCAAGTGTTTCGTAAATTATTTCAATCGTCCAGTAATTGGATATTTACCACACTTGTCTCGAAAGTTACTATATACTGAATATACAAAGATAATCTATGACTCATATAAAAGCTTTCCCAGTATTACGGTTATATCAGTAGTTTGTTTTGTTAGTTTTGCAAAGTTATAATAAAATATGTAAGTGAAACAATTGCTGTTATATATTTCGAGACTTTCGTACAGTATAAATACTTAATAAATATGAATATATGAAAAGTATAAGCCTAAATTATCGAAATATTTAACAAATCACGTTAGAGAACATTTTATAAGTTTTTTTATGCCTTTTTTTTATTAATCATAAAGTAATTAGTTTAACGGCATAAAATATTCGTAAACCTAATAATAATAAATTTGTTTATATTTTCGAGTTTTGATTAACGTATAATCCTGGTATTTTCTATATTTCAGACACGTAACACGACGAAGAGAAGACCTCTTGGAGTAGCATAGTAGATACAATTCCAAGATGGGCTTCGGTACAAAATACAAAGGCAGATAATAATTGACATTAGCGTCGATACAAGACAGATACTGGGAAATAATACTACATATCACAAAGCGACACATATGATTGCCTTTTAACGAGTAATCAACTAAGTAGAAGAAAATAATCAGATTGGCTAAATATTGAGTTCAATTGTGACCCATCAGACGTTGATTTTCCTGGAGTCTGATAAAAATTCCACTTATTCTGTGATTCTATTAGGATTTATATAATTCAATTAATGTAACTATTATAACTATCAATATTCTTGTTTATTAGACATATTCTACAAGCAAAAACGTAATCATTATTGATCACGTAAGAAAGATAAATATGCCTCAAATTAAGCAACATTATTATTAAATACTAGCTGTGCCTACCACTTCGTTTGCGTGAAATTTGGAACAAGAACATTACCATACCTAATTTCATTAAAATCTGTCCGGTACATTTCGTGTGATTGAAGAACAAATTAACATACAATTCTAAAAATAGGTTTTCTGGTTTCTATTATCATTCTTTGTGCGAAATCAATCATTCTTAATAAAATATTTTCCACGTACAAAATTCACGCTGTTACAATTTTATTATATGTACAGATTTTATGTAGTTTTTGTACCAAAGAAAATAGGCAAAAATAGGCCTAACCTTACATGAAAACAATATAATTTAATAAAGCTAATATTTTTAGAATATAAAGAAAACCAAGCTATACGGTAGTTGACTCATTCTAATTTTTTTCTATTTTCGTACAATATTGTGAAATACAAGTTAATTAAAAACCAGTCTTGTAAAAAATTCAAAAATTGATCGAAAAATAAGCCAGTTGTAGGCCTCTAAATTTAAAGATACGGATAGAGTCGGGTATATCCCTGTCTCTTTTCCTCTCGTAGAATATAATGTGGAATAGTAATACACAGTATTGCAGTCCTTCTCTATAGGTTAAATTTAAACTTTTATAACTCGGTCAACTTTTAAGATTATTAAAAAAAATTTTCAATCTTCATCAATTTGTACCTTGAAATTATGATTAATGAAATAAAAAAAATTTAGTCAAATACCCAATTCAGCGATTGACAACCAAAAATTGACAAAATATAAAACATGATTTGCGATCGTGATCCAAAACAAAAACAATTACTTCAAAATTCACAAATATTATATTTTTAATATATTTAGAATTAAAAACTAGAGATAAAAATAATAAATGTGTAACGATGTATATAATAAATTTTAGAAAATCCCTAAAGGAATTAAAAATAAACTGCTAACATTGATGTTTGTTCCGTTGTTATTAAAATTATATTTTTTATTCTTTACGACTATTTTATATGGTTTTTTCGATGGTCCCGCCGAGTATGCAATTTTCATTGATTGGTATGTTCCATCCGTATATAGAGGATACAATAGTACAATCTGCACTTGGTTTCATTGTCCTAGTTCAAGATACATAATTTGGCTGATTGACTACACTATTTCAGTAAAATGTCTAACAAGCCTGTTTCTTAATGTTTTTTTAGAAGAATTCCATTTTTATTTACAAACATTTTCCTAGACCCAACATTGAACGGACTTTTGCCAGTCTTATAGTCAGATTTTATATATTTGTTAGTATCATATTTAAATGCCTATCTACTCGCACCGTATTTCTTATAAAAGGATTAAGCAATAGTGTTGGAGCTTCGTCTTGTTGGTGGATTACTTCATCGTCTCATTAGTGTGATACTTTATGAAGTGTGGTCAATTTCCCCACTTCTGTTAGATTTTTCTATTAGCATTATTCTTTATCAGCTGTGTTGTACGTGTATATTAGTATATATTAGTATAATTATATTACGTGTATATTAGTATATATTAGTATAATTCTATTACGTGTATATTAGTATAATTCTATTTAAAATCTATTTTAAGGTTGACTACAGAAATATTTTACTTCGAATCGGAATTGTTTATCTATTTTTTTTCTGACAGGAAAAAACTTATTATTCGTGAAATTAGATTATGTAAAAAGTTTTTCTTATAAATTAAAAAAGTTTTGTCGGTTAAAACATAAAATTTGAATAAATCGAGATAATAATTATGTGAAATATTTATAGAATTGGTTAGATATTTATTTTAGATTAGCTATTTTGCCTGCTCTTTGCCTGGGAAGGGTCATGCTATATTACGCTTTCTAAATTTTCTCGATTTTTTCACTTTGGTATGCATTGTGACTAATAACATGTATTATTTTTTATATCAAATTCATTTAATAAAAATGAAATAAGGGTAGGTTTTTGATGGTTTCTTTTAAAAAAACAACAGATGTCGCTATAAATTTATTATGTATTAATAGGGTTGAATAATTATATTCTTATTTTGTATTGCATACGTTGATCAAGTAAAGTTGCAAAGTTCCATTACAGTTTTTTAAATTGTTTTTGAACGATACGCACACAGAGTGATGTCTTCAATAAGACTTTTTCAATAATATCTCATGTGTTAAATAAGGTTTTTTTCTATTAATTCTCTCTCATTCAAACTATACCTAAACTTATTTTTCGCTTCAATTATCCATTTTTCTTGAATATTTGCTTTAATTTCCCCATTGACGATACGATTTTATAAGATGACATATTTTAAATCAAAGCTTTATTATGATCTATGACACATTATAAACCAATTTTTTGTTATGTTCTAGTTTTTCTTATGGATATATTCTTAAACATGATATCATCGCATAACAACTAAAATACTTTGTACATCACTTTAATAATACATCGAATCTCGTTCGCATCAACGCGCATGAACTACCTACTAAATGTAGCTGAATAATTCTTCTCCTTCCTCCACTCGAGGCGTAGTGACTCAGACACTCGCCGGCCACAATCGCAGACAGACACTCGCCCACCTAACCCACTAATTGGTGCGGAGTGTCGCGCTCGACGTGATCCATCAAATGCGGTAGCGTATCTAATTGAGATTGACGACTGCGTCGCGCATCGCTTCATTTATCTTCATTTGGCGAGTAGCTGCCGTAGAGTACGTACGCATTGCCTGGACTGTGTCGTGGAATGGTCTGTAGTCGTTGAGAGCTGCATTTAAATCAATTTCGCGAACGGAGTTCATTGGTACTGGTTTACATATTTGAAAACATATTTGTTAAACAAAATAGATTAAAAAAAAAGACTTGAGTTAAGCATTGTAGTAAAATTATCAGTGAATGACTAGAAAAACTTAGTTTCCTCAAGAGAACTCAGTTTCCTTGGGATTAGAAAATATTTTTAATGTTATGTTGTACATAACCGGAAAGAAATTTTGAAGAAGAAATTATAAATAACAGTGTAATATACGATACATAAGTTAGTAGTATTTTTTTGTAATTGATGTAAAACTGTAAGTTAATATACTCTTTAAATATTAATATTATTGAAAGCTGATGTACTGTTTATCATGAATAAAATAATAGAAACCTGCGACAGAGTAAATGGTACATACGACCGCGTCCGTTTGCAGTTGCGTGATGGTTTTGATGTTTATGTACTTGGTTATTATTGCTGGCGACAAGACATTTAGTATTGCGATCGATGGAAATATAACCTAACTAGCTTAACTTAATACAATAATCTTATTTGACCTTAACTAACTTAAAACTAAACTAAACTGAAATTCATTTTCTCAACTTTCTACATTTTTACCGTGGGAAAGGAGTATTTTTAGATGGTGAAATAATTTCCTTAGATATAAAGAACTGCGGAATATGTAGAAAATTGGTTTCCGTAATTATTTCTTTCTTATGAAATTGTTGACGCAAATTAACCGAAATAATTACTTTAGAAAATTGGAATGAAATAATCATCTGGATTTTTTGTTTTTCAAACTTGTAACTGAAAAATGAGAGGAATGGGAAAATTTAGATGTTACTTTGTATGATTAGTAGATTTTATTTTGTTGTAGATGTTACTTTGTTTAAAATAAAAATGCATACTTAAAAAAAACCGTTTTTGTAGCAATACGAACTAAACAGTAAAAATAATCTTTAAATATAAAATAGGTCTCCTTTTACACTTTCATAATGATTCTACTTTTACAAACAGCTAGTGATAAAAAATTACGACAATTGATATAAAGCACCCCTTGCTTTTTTTACTTTAAAATTATTTTTGCGCGATCAGAGATATCCTTTCGACCAGGACAAAAATATTAATATTTGGAGATTAATTTTTTCTTTTAATTTTTTAAACTATAATCTTGCTTTTTTAGCCTTAAAATAAAATCTTAATATTAACCATTTTTTAAGACTAAAAGAATAATTTTTTAAGTTCTTTTAATGTTTTTTTAAAATTTATTGTGTTGTCATTGCTTCTTAAAACGCATGTAATTTTAAGTGATTCGGACTTCTGGAAGTGGGTGTAAATTTAATTGAAAAAGTCCGTTACGTTGTTACATACAAGTTAAATTAATAAAAGCGTATTAAAACAGCAAATGAACCTCATGTGTATTTAAAAAGACCTATCCAATGATACTACACTCAATAGTACGCTCGATAACAACATATCGTTTCCATTTTAAATTTGTAGGAAGATAACGATTTTAAAAATATTTTCCTACGTTTTATTAGAGATCTTATGTCAAGTTTATATTTGCAATATCTTATGTAAATAGTTCTAAAACAATAGAAAATACGAGACTGTGACTGTTACAGTTACAGATGGACGAAAGGATGAACGGACTAGTCGTATTCTTTAGTGAAAAAAATCTCTTTGGAATATTAATGATGAGGAAAATTTGAAAAGAAATACAATTGTATTTATATTTACAATTGAAGAACTCTTCCTTCGATATGGAAAACGCTCTGGTTTTTTCTAATTTACTTTCATAACTTCACGAATATTATGCAAAAGCAAAGAAGTTTTTAGGAAAAAAAATATTTTGTACTTTCTCACACTCGCGCACTTCATGCTAAGCTATTGATACTTCATTTATGAATGATAAACCTAATGAAAAGGTTTATCCTTCTAAGTTCTAGAGAAAAAAGGGGAACGAATTTTCTCATTTGGTTGTAATTTTATCGATAAAAAAACTTTTCAGAATAAAGTATATTATTTTTAGATACATAAACCTTCGAATGCTAAACAATATGAGCTTAGACTTTAAGTTTTTGTGCATATACTTCTCTTGTACGTATGCCTTCTTGGCATTTTCTACGAGGAGAATGTAACTTTCCTCGATTCCAGGGATAGCGTACGACAGATTTTAATTTTCTAATATTTCATTTTTTAACATTCGATAAATCCTGGTCTAGTCAACGCCTTCGTATTATATAGACAAGTCATTAGCGTTTTAAAAGTGGTATTCAAACGGTGAGGTAATCTGTCATTTTACTTTACTAGCTTTAACTAAGTAAGAATAGCGATACGTAGAGTGTGGTTTTCTATTTTTATTGCCTTATTTTATAGAAATATATTTTAATCATATATTTATAGATTAGGGTGATATTCACCATTATCTATGGAGAATGTATTAACCTGATTTGCCTTAAGGCAATGCCATCCCATTCGCACCTAAATACTACTCATTCTCCCGTAATACAATTTTAGAAACTTGCATCCTCTTGCAGCCTCTAAAGCTCATAATTTTTTTCTGGCTATTCGATATTTGAATGTATGTGTGTGTAAAATTTATTTGTATTCGTGTAAGCACTAGTTGGAACCATTCGTTTCGTTCATTTATATTGAGGATATATCTATTAAATATAACATTATTGAGTCCAAATATGTTTTATGTACATCAATGCACACAGGTCTTTTTGCATACTTTCTGCAACATGCATTGCTATTGGTTAGAAAGGAATTAATCATCCAGCACCACCTTTTTCCCGTTCATAACTATTAAATATTTATAAACTTTTTATCGTAATATTTTTATCGTATATATTTTTGACTTTTTATCGTCGTTAATTTTCGACGCTACATAATTGTTAGCGAAATAAGTAACCCGTTATTCCATTTCTATGGTAAATCACTATATTAAAAAATAGTCGAGCATGTCTACCCGCAAAACTGTAATTTTGTTTGTCAAACACAAACGTGTGCATCTATCTACATAAATTTTTCCCAAATTTTTTCACATAGTTTTGAAGTTAAGAAATTTGGTGTAGATGACAGTGAAACTTGTACGAAAATAAGCAACGGCATTGAGGAGCGACGACCCTTAAACCTATTTCGTTAGTGGGATTGCGTTCACAGTTTGCGAGGATCATTTGACAGTCTGCCTGAATGGCAAATTCAGGACGAATGTTTTGTTTAACCGGTTAAATATTCGGCTGCTAGAAATTAGCTTAGCTACTCGTCAACAATTACAACGACACATTGTTGATTTATTAGCGAACGAAAGCTGTTTATGTACCTACTTTGTACTTTGAACTGAATCATTTATTTATGCTTTGTTCAAATTTCATTTGTTTCGTTGTTTCTATATGTATCACGTAGCTTGTGAAACATATTTGAGATGTTTTTACTATCGCTTAGGATACTTTGAGTATTGTTCGTTTTTTGCTATTCAGTAATTTTTGGATTTATTAAGTTGTGTAAAAATTTCATCGTTAACCTCAAGTATTATCACAGGTTCTTTTAACAGCAAGGATCATACATGAAGATACAGTCGGGTAATTAAGACGAGTAATAGAAACACTTTTTCATTTTGATAACTGAATGGCAACACAATACCCTTATAATTTCATGTCATGGTCTATTTGTATTTTGGACCGTCTTTCATAACATCGAAGTTATTTCAGTTTAACGTGCAACGTAAACGTCCACTTTTTGTCGGCGACTGACAGCCGCCGAATTTTGTCGGGCAAGGGTGGTAGCCGCCTTTTCATTTATTCAATTTATAGGTCAAAGAGGTGTGTATCGCTAATTATGACTAAATATCTCACGTCTCCGTCAGCGTGGGTTCAGTCGTATCCTTATCTCCGTTAGCTTGTTAATGTTCGAGTAGGCCCGAGTCGCTCCGGTTTTCTTGTAAGACTGACTTTTTTGAGATGTGCGTCTTAAAATATCGAATATCCTATGTTATATTTTATTTGATGATTCTTGACCATCTGCGTTAGGCGTATGATCTAGTGTAATAAAGAATTATATAAAAATAATATAAAAATATATTTTTCTCATCTTGAAGTATCTCTACTGTTTTCGAAGGTGAAGATAAACATATTTTTCTCGCTCGGTATCATTGAAAAATTCTTTTCAAATGCAATTAAAATGCCTTCTCTTCGGAAAATATGAGTCTTCAAAAATTTCGCCGAAATTGTACTTCCATACCATTTCCACGATATATGTAAGACATTTGAAAAATCTGGATAACTGATTCTGAAAATAATTTAATAAAGAATTATTTTAGTCGGCTTGGCTTAATTAATAAAAGCCTAAGTTATACAGGAAAATATATTTACATCATCAAAAATAATATATTTGTGAGAATTTAATTAAATTATTATATACCCGTATATATTTAATTTTTTTATGTATGTGTGTACGGAATCCACGTAGTGCGAGTTTTTTGTACTTAAAAGGTTAATTTGCTTGCAGTCGAACAGAATCTAACTGAAATTAATTGTAATAAAATCTTAGTCTTGTTGAACAAAATGTGTGTCATACCTTTTTCAGCGGTCCATTAATTGAATAAACACTTGAATAGTATCAAAATTAATTGATAAAAACACATTACTGGTTTTTTAATTGCGGAGCCATACTTGTTCTGGTGTATAGTTATTTGTACTGGAGAAAATCTGGTGTAAATTAATGGATAAGTGAAAGAAAATGAGAAAAACACGTTATAATTAAATTGCAAACGGCAGTTTGGAAAGTACATAGATATAATATTTACACGGGACATAGTATAACCTTATAAATAATAACACAAATCTGGTTTGTAAAAATTAAAGTAAATAAGGGATGGATGGATGGGAAAATTAGAACTTTTTTCGACCTTTCAGCGTATCGGCCGAGGACAAGTCCCAATATTTCACTGGTTCGTGAGTGTAGTAACAGTTTGGGCAGTAAAGATCATTTTTAAAAATATGCAGTTATAATATTAGTTTATATATTATAACATTTATAATATTTTAATAGAAGCGTTATATTTGTTTATAATGTTTTCAAAATTCAGAGCTGCAAAATTCTCTATATGATGCTGCAATATAATAATTTCTCAACGATTAATAATATGGAATAATTACACAATTCAGTACAGAAGATAACTCGATACTTTATTATATAATAATAATTGACCCATTTCATCTCTGTTAGTATCGGTAGTGTTTGATCTATATTGAGAATCAGAATAAGCATGCATTTGATAATTATCAATATGAAGATGGTAGTTGCCAAGAGTAGTCTTAACAAATTCATTAACAGATATTAAGTAAGAAAGCAGGTGTAGAATCTATTCCTATTTAGGTCACACCAGTTGTAAAGTCGGTCCACTTGTAACAAATGTCAGAAGTTTGAACCCTAGAAAATTGTTTCCGTCTGCAAAAAAGTAATTCTCATTATTACCTAAGTTGTACACTTGAGTAATGATCAGAGCTAAATATAAATCATATAATAGGTAAATTTAAATAATTTTTTTTTTGTTTTTAAGACGAATAACTATTTTATTAAATGATAGTAGTAAAACAATTTTTATTCTATTCAAGCAATTATATTGAGTCACGAAGTTAATATTACTTCATATATTTATAAAAAAATAAACGAAGTTTTTATTCCTAGATCGTAGCAATCCCATGCTTATTCGAATTACGTGTTTTAAAAAATACAGAACAATTTAATTTACATATTTACCAGGTGTTTTCTAGCTTTAACTGTGAACTTTATTAATTTTTAATGGAATAATTAATCTTATCTATTGAGTTTATGCTAGGGTGAAGTAAAAAGTTCGCGGTCAAGTTGTAACATAAATACCAATGTAACAATTTAACTTGAATCACTTATTCCATTTTAAAGCCATTTAATAAAAAAACATTTCTTAAGGCTTTCAAAATACATGTTAACTAGAGATTGACTTCTTCATTGGATGTAAATATTTGTTCTCCTAAATTTGTTTTTTTTTTCAAACTGAAATGATGTCAAACAGCGTAAGATTAGGTGTAGCAGCATTGAAATGCACAATAATCGATTTAATTCATGGTTCTTAGGGTCGTGCTTGCTTTATCCTAATGAAGCAAAGCCCTTTTTTAACATTCCTGGACGTTTTTCTTTTATTTAATCATGAAATAAAAATAAATTGATGAAGTAGTAAGAGGCACTTATAGTGGTATCCTTTAGTAAGTTATTTAATAACTCCCTTCGAGTTCCAAAAACACTAATGCCTTTAATTTATGTTTGCCTATGAAATCACTTTGGGTTGTGACAGTTTTGGGTACTTCTGAAGTATAATAGTGAAACCAAGTTTTACGAGTAGTTACAAAGTTATCCAAAAATATTCGCGAATCAGCTTCGAACGACACCAAGCACTCGTACGAAATCCTTAATTGTCTGAGTTTTTGTTTGATTGAAAAGAATCTCCGTATCTATATCGGAAACACGTTAAGAAATTCCAGTCTATTTTGTAAAATGTTTTGAGTTCGCGCGTAAGCGATGTCTATAATCTGAGATATACCTATATTAAATTCACAACTGCAATTTGGTTATGAGAGACCGTGGCCAAAAGGAATATTTTTCCAACATTTTCTTCAGTAGTCATCGTCGATAGGCGTCCAATACGTAATCTTCAATTGCCCACTGATCACGTTTAAATCCATCTATTGTTTACACGTTTTTGCCAATAATTTACGACAAAAGTGTGATCTTTTAGCATCGTCACCATGTTCGGTGTTAACTTTATCCTCAAAAGGTATTTAATGAAGGTATGATGCTCAAGAATACACTTTCACGATTTAATTGGCAATGAGTGATGGATTTCATAAAAATATTCAAGAAATCCGTCACTTGTCACCAATTAAATTGGCATAAACTCAGAATCCAACGCAACACAATAATGAAACTTTTCGCAGTGACAACTAAAGATTTAGTGAATATTATGGCGACGAAAATATAATTATTATTGCATGAGGTCGTAAATATTTCAAGTAACCTCGTATTTTGGGATAAATTGATTCCACAACGTTGGACTATATATTATACATATAAATGGGTGTATCTATGGAAGATGTTTTAAGAATTCCTATCTTTTAGTGATAAAGGCTTATCTTAAAATATGATCGACCGCAAGTATTATATTACATGTTAGCACGAAGCGAAAAAAATGTGTAGACGACTGCGGTCACGTTCCTGAACTCCTTTGAGATGAGGCCTTAATTCAGGTAAATGATCATATTTAAAGAGGAAGCGGAAACAGACATTTTGAAGACGAGAATATTTATTAAATTATGTTATTTGATCGAGGACTGGAATGCATTTACGTTTTATACAAGTATGGTAAGAAAATGTCTATATTTATTTTTCGTTTATTACCTATTTACCATTTAGTATATTATCTTTTGTTCTTTTTCTCCAACAATTGCCTTTAATTTACCTTAAAGAAAGAAAAATTACATATTTTGTGTTATGAAGATATTTTAAAGGTTATAAGGTGTAAAACAACATTCTTTTATTCAACTGTATTTATGCAGTTAGCTTTTAAACAGCGTTGTTTGCCAGGAAATTGAGTGTATTTGGCAAATAGATTATGCTTAATGTGCGAGTTTTCTTTGTCCTATACGTTTTGCGTTAAGCATTTTGCCGTACCGCATTTCAAATCTGAAAACAGTGGGATATAATTATACTTGTCGTACAACTGGTCAGTTAGAAAAGTGATCAGGGGTATTAAATAATGTCAAACAAGTTTAAAAAAAAATCTTATATAATGCCAAACAAGTCATTATTCAAATTCAAAAACGTATATAATACCAACAAAGTCATCATTTAAACAAAAAAACTTACATAATATCAAATAGTGTCATCAGTCTAAATAAACTTTAAAAAATGATTTGAAATCTGTAACATTTATTTTTCTTCCATCTGTGAGTAGGTTTTTATCTTGACAGGAGATTTACTTTTACATTGTTATCAAATGTTCTAGACTATTTTAATAATTAATTGTGAGTATTTACAGTAAGTTTTTAGCCCGATTCTCTGTCTAAATATTATAAATATATGTTTTTAAACTAGTTATTAATTACCAGAATAGACATTCTCTTCGTTCGTAAAATTTTTGGGTTTCGTACGTCAAAAGGAGAAACAGAACTTGACTTGGATGACTCATGTGTATCCGTCTGTCTGTCACAGCTATTTTTCTTAGAACTGGTCTCACGTAGAAACTTGAAATTTGAGATAGCACTAAAACATATTAACCCGCAAATATGGTCAACAGGTAACATCCAAATGAGGAGGGGGGGGGGAGGAATCAATTCCCACTCTAGTCGAACATTGAAAAATTAAGAAAAAATAATATGTTATTCTCTCTCTCATTTCCGAACTCAATGTAAAATTATTGAAGAAGTAGATTTTTTGGAAACCCCCGCAAAGATTGAAGAAAAAGTAGCAATTATCCTGGCTCTTATAATTCTTGAAATATTCACTATGTTTCAAGATATACTAGACGATATATTTACTTTGCAAAAATATATTGGTAAATAAATTGGAATAAATGGTTTTTGAAATAATTTTTTCAATTCTTGCAAGTACATATTTGGGTTGAGTCACCCTTACCTATATTTGATATTATGGATTGAGTTATTTCACTGCGTTTAATACATTTCGGCTACCTTTCCACACCTATATTTTCACTTCGTATCATTTGAAAAATGGGAAAATTTTATTTAGATATATTTTAGCATTTTAAATTAAATCACGTTTCTGGAGAAATTTATTGTAAATTACTTATACTGTGTACGATTTTAAGTTATAAAAAAAACATAATATTTTATTTACTTAAACAAAAATAAATTTTCCCAAAATTTCAACGATTTAACACAAAATGATACGAGTTTTTTTAATTTCCGTCGATGGTGAAATATATGTATTAACATGTAGTAATTTGAACTTCCAGGATAATCTAAAGACTTCCAGCAAATCTGGGATTTTCTTAGTAGCTGGTTTTATTGTAAGTTTTTTGAATATTGGACGATATTATGTTCAATAATAATATTGTGTTATGACATTTGGAGTTTGGAGCATAGCGCACGAACATAAATGTCACTTATATAGTTAACTAATATTCTTTAAACATAATGAAACTGTTATGATATCCCATTTCTTTGCCCAATACGTAAATTCCATTTGACTGGTTTTAGCCATACTGTATATCGTTAATCAAAATGATCACAATGAGTTAAGTAACAACTATGTAGCAGCGACATATATTTCTTTTAGACGACCACCATGATCATTGTCTTACAATTATTAATAAATAAACACTTTTAATTAAGTAATGAATTCATAATTAAAATTTTCTAAATTAAATGAAACTACTAGATGTAGTATTATTTTTATTTTATTTAATTTTTTTACCATGGTCCAGGTTTCGTTGTATGACAACATCTTCAGGTGGGCAATTTGTAAAGATTATTGAATCTTTATGATTTGTCCATTTGAAGATGTCGTCATACAACGGAACCTGGGTCGTGGTAAAGAATTTAAATAAAGTAGGAATAACACTACATCACGTAGTATCATTTAGCTGAGACATATTTAATTATAATGAATTAAAAGAAAAAAATTAACGCCAAATATATTCAATAATGGATTGATATTAATATATGTATTATAGTAAATGCAATATTTTCATCATCAGTTTCTAGGGCGCCTTCCAGGGTGCATCCCAGTTCTAAAAAAATGAACGATCTTGAAATATGTAAGAAAGCGCTTTTTCAGTCTAAAATGTAGGCAAAATCGGTGTTTCACAGTATCTATGGATAGAAAGTACAGATTCATTAAAAATAATTTTAGGAAGTTACTTTGATTTTTATAATTAGTAATATAAAACTATATGTGTATTCTGGAGTATCAATTTGATCGTCATTGAAAATCAATATGAAATAGCTTTATAAATCAAAATACTTGATGAAATACTCAAGGTTTTTAAGGAAGTACATATGAAAAAGTAAATGATATATGTAATCAAAGTCCAACAAAGTATACGTAATCAAAGTCATTTAATTGAGACTTTAAATAAAGATATTTATAACTAAAATCAGTAAAGACGCAGTGAATGCTTTTACTCTTATCGAACTATTTTGAGGCGTGGTCTCATTATCGCCTGGAGTGACGCTGGAGGTCTCTTCTGGTGGAGTATTAGATGGGGGACTTTCTTCTGGTGGGGTACTGGTGGTCTCTTCTACAACCGGAGGACCAGTTGGGTCTGGTTGGTTTGGACTGGGGAAATAGCCAAGTTCCTGAGCATATTTGACGATATTAACCACTGAATCCATGAATTCCAAGTTATTGGGCACAATTTGTTCTGGAGGGAGAAGGAATCCATATTGGCTTATGTCTCGCAATTCGTAACAATAGACGATGTTTATGTCGAAAGTACCCTTAGCCCAGTCAGACGCGTCTCCGCTTACGGGATCTGTAAACGTGTATTAGGATGATAGTTTTATTAATTATTATATATTATATTTTTTGTTGGTAAAACGAATTGTTTGTAACCGGCACACTGATTTGCACAAATTGTTGTTTTTATATATATACTTAGGTCTGTACTACCGCTATATTCTAAAGATTAATTCAGAAATACCGTGTAAAAATGATCAAGTAGTAAAGAATCCTTGTGTTCACGTGTCTTTTGTATGAATCTACCGCAGACATAATCTGAAAGGATTTGTTCAATGGAAGAATTTTGGCTTCATTATTATAGAATATAGTCTTTGTATTTACTCATGGCTTTTCTGCATCAGTACTTTAGGTACATATAGTCTACTTAAATAAAATTTTCCTAAGAACTCCTTATACAAAAACGTATGAAAATATCCTGAAGCTTGTCATTTTTAATTTAAAGAAACATTAAAATTTTCTTTAAAATATTATTAACAAATATAAGCATCACCATAAGTATTACTAAAATCCTTAGGAAAATATTGCTCTTGACGATACGAACTATTATATAGATATTACGAGTGACAGTTTAATATTGTATAGATATTACGGGTGACAGTTAAATATTGGAGACGAATAGATAATACTTGGCGGGGTGATCTGAGTAGTGATGTATTTTGAAAACTTATTTACAATGAAGTAAAACATATTTTACATTTTGTCTAGAAACGTAACATTTACGTTTTAGAGTTCTATTAAAATATAAATACTACTTGCATCCGTATTATATCTTGAAAAGACTACATCTATTTTTCTAAACATTACTGTGTTTACATAAACTTCTAATACGGGGAAAATGACACAAACAGTTACGCGTAAGAATAAATAGAAGGAATTATGAAGGGGTTTGCGAATTTTTTTATTGTGATACGTTACTTGTTTTTATTTCCTTATCATTAATGCTATATTCAAATATGGTCAGTCAGGTTTTTCCAATGTCATAAATTATTATGATTATTTTTAATTATGAAATTCAACACAGTTGATTATTTGAAACAATCTTTTAACAACCTCGCTCGATGTGCTTGTAAAAGTTGAGCATAAGATATATTATTTTAAATATATGCGATTTAGATATGTACATGTGATATCTGATAACATTTTTACTTTGTGTTGATAATAATCGATATATTTTTAAATGACTTGTGTCGAATATTCGCATTCTAGCAAGTGTCTGTTAAATATATTGGCCTTTCGATAATGAATACATACGTATTTAAATGTAAAATGTTAACCCAATTCGGTTAACGATTAATTATAAGCAAAGTGTATATTTTACTTAATGTTACTTGTTGCAAAGGTTAATATTTTTTCGATCAAATACTTATTTTTATTTGGATACTTACAAAGAATATCGGGTGAAGTTCCGATTAAGTAACGGCTCTGAAATCTTGCTTGTAAGTGGTCCAAAGCTCTGGCTCCGATTTCGAACTAAAATAATATTAAACATTAAGTTAAAATAAGTTTAAATATATAAATACCCATTACTAATGATTGTTGTATTTTATTCTCATTGGTAAGGTTTTAGACGGATCTCTTTATACCGATCAGTCAGAGTAAAATATTATTCATCATAATTATTCCTACTTCATGTAGTAATTTAGCTTCATCTTTAGAAAATGTGTTTTAAAGCGTGGGGAAGTAATTTATAGAAACAACTAATATAAATAAAGACCACAAAAACACTGCCATCTTGGCATTATTATTACCATCCAGCCATAAAAATTATAAATTAAAATACGCTATATTTACTTTTACCGAAAATATTTGGAATGAATTGAATCATTGCGATTTGAGAAATAATAAAAAACTGCTCCATTTCTCTCCATATAAATAAGTTTTCTCTAGAAATTTGTTAAATATAGATCTCTTCACTTTATATAAAAGTAAAATAAAATAAATAAATTCCCGCCATACGCTAAGATTGAAGTCATTGTAGCATTTAAGATATTTATATAAATTAGAGAAATCAAATAAATCGAAAATAAAGGGGCGAATATAAAACAAAGTTTGACATTCCTTTTTATGTAAAATCTTTTTGTTAGACGTTTATTCTTTATTTGATGCCAGTTCTTTTCTTTTAAGACTGTAAAATTTTACGTTATAAATACCTGATAAAGTGTTTCAATAGAGCTTATTATAATTTATTAATTGCAATATATTGACATTTTTTTCAAGGCTTTCATTTTATCGACTATATGATACATAATGATTAACCTATTACCTATGTAAGGTGTAGTTTATACTAACACATAAGTTACGTACGTTTTTAGAAGAATGTTTAATTACATACCACGTCTGGATAATTTCCTTCGTAGACGGCAGGTTCGACCTGGCTGAAAGGCAAAAGCAACATTTGTCCATAGGAGTGCAAAGAGAGATACATTTCCATTTTGTCGCCCAGAGCCGTTGTGTATTCTGAGAACGTTCGAGCTTCACTTTCCGAAAAGGCCTCTGTTCCAGGGTATGTTTCGGCACAGGGATTCGATGACGTACCAACGGCTAGAAAAACATATTTGAATTTTTAATTCGGTTTTAACTCTAACAGTTAATTACAAGCAGTACGGTAGTTGACTCATTCTAAATTTTGATATTTTTCTTACAATATTGTGAAATATAAGTTAATTTAAAACTAGTCTTGAAAAAAATCAAAAATTGATTGAAAAATAAGCCAGTTGTAGGCTTCTAAATTTGAACATACGGATAGAGTCGGGTATATCCCTGTCTCTTTTCCTCCCGTAGAATATAACGTATAATATTAAAAATGACCTCACAACACGGTATTGTCGACCTATAGTCAAATTTAAACTTTTATAACTCGGTAAATTTTTAAAATTATTAAAAAATTTTTTTGCTCTTCATCAGCTTGTACCTTGAAATTATGATTAATGAAATAAAAAAAAATAGTCAAAGAGGGGAAAAGATAGAAAATGTTGAGGAGAAATAAATAGAAAAAATTCACTGAAAATGTCAGTGTAACAAATAAAATAAAAATGTCTTTATAAAGATTAAAACTAAAAATTGGTAATGTAAGGACAATAAACATTTATGTAAAAAAATAAAGTTAAAACGTAATTGAATTGTCCATATTTAGGATAATTTAAAAATCTCTTGAGACCAAGATGTGCATCAGGGTAAAGAAATGATGTTTTCCAGCTTTTTCTATACTAGAAAAAAAAAGCGGATTGTTAATTTTTTACCATGATTGATTATATAAAAGCTAGATAAAAATAATACGGATGTTTTCTAATTAACTAGAATGTGGTTCTGCGCGGCGGTTAAATAAATTGTATAACATTAAATATTTTTTTAACATTTCGGGGTCATCAAATGACACGTGGTAAAATAAGCGACATATGTTATCAAAAAATCCAAAGTGATTATGTTTACAACCTTGAAATGATGTAGAAATTACTATGAATTAGATAAAGTCATGTTAATATGAACGAGATTGTTGAACACAAGAAAAATAATATCGCTAAATTTAAGTTATGAGTTTTGATATATTTTTTTAAGTGGTCACCATGTTTTCTTTTGGAAGCATAACTTAGTTATTGGCAAGGGCGTAATGTAGGCAATAGTATAAATTACTTAAATATTTATATAAATTTATATAATATTTAAGGTATGTTAAAAAGTACACTTACTTGGTATATTTTGAAAGCCCTCTATTTAAGTTTAAAGTCAAGCACATACCGGCATCTGTTACTGAATCTAAATTATTTTGTCGAATTATCTACGTATATACGGCACGATTCAAAATGAACTAAACGGTGTGGTCGATCGTAAAAACTTCCAAACAGTGATTTATGTGCGCGTATAGCGATACAAAATGGTTAAATAACTAAACCAATATTTAGTTGAGCGTATGCGCACGCCAATACAAGATCATATGACAAGATCATTTTTAGCTGTCGATCGATAATCGTTCGTTTGTTTTGTCAAAAGAATTTTACTGTCGAGCTACTACCGTGTCGATAATACATGCATACCCACGCGATCCAACAGATATATGTTTTGTTTGATATAAAACTGAACATTCGACCCATTAATTGTATACAAGGGCTAAACTCGCAGACTTGTAATAGTTTTATATTGTATTGAGTATAAACATAAAATTTATAGAATATCATACCAAAATAAATTTTATTTAGTAATAAAATAAAATTTTAACATTTGTCCATCGCTTTTAGGTATTTTTAACTATTAGCCGTGCCGACGTGACTTCGCTCGCGTGGAATACGGTATAAAAATATCTATAATGTTCCGATAAAAAGTATCCTACATGTTGTTAGAGAGTATAAACTATTACCGTACCAAATACCTTTAAAATCCGTGCAGTAGATTTCGCGTCATTGAAGAACAAATTAATGCACAGACTGACAGACAAAAATTCCAAAAACAAGTTTTCTGGCTTCTGCTATCATCAGAGTTTCTGCTCTTATCTATTATGCTGCTAAATCATTAAATTTTTTTGTAATATTTTCCATGTATAGAATTTACTCTGTTACAATTTTATTATATGTGTAGGTATCGCTGTTTATCAGTCTTTCAGTTACATAGTCGTGAATAAAATAATATTATAACCAAATTTTAATTCAATAATATGTCAGTAAGCATTTTCAATAGAATTCTTAAAATATTTCATACTTTGTGGAAACAATATCACAAATCTCATGATGATATAATGAAATATTTAACAATTATTTATTATAATTATTTTGGATATTAGGATCAAACCATATTGAAGAGTTCGTACTGCAAGACATTTGAAAAGAAAATTTGCTGAGTTTTTAATGCGTACTTTTCTATTTTCTTTTTCTAATTTTAAAATCAATATTCCATGCTTACTATTCCAATACCAGTCGAAGTTCCTGTTCAGGTCAGTTCCATATGATTGTATTCCATTGCAAGTTGTGCCTTCGTTTATAGAACGACTTTTACGCCACATACGATTCTGTAATAAATGGAATCGTGAAAATAGGTACATGGTTTTAGAAAATATATTACAGTATTAAATATGAATGAAAATATTACCTATGTCAATCGAATTTTAGTAACAATAATATAGAAACTGGGAAATTTTAGTAAAATTAAATTTTATTCTGAAAACTACGTGGTTACTTTGTTTTGTTTTAGATTAGAGTATATATTAAAATATATGTTTTAAGTGCCATTTAAAAGATTTATTATAAAACCCGAGTAGTGAATTCCGGAATAAAAATAACATATAAGCACATGAAAAGTTACTGGGATATGTTTTAATATTCTCTACAGGTTAGTAAAAATATTTTCCAAATAAAAAATCATACCCTTTATTTCGAAAAGATATTCACATTTCTCTATTTATTTATCTTTTGTCAGCCATAAAACTCGTACACAAAACAAAACAGGTTTGAACAAATTAAAAAACAAACCTAGTCTATATCATCAATATATAATAATC
Source organism: Druceiella hillmani (assembly GCA_039881145.1). Taxonomy (NCBI): domain Eukaryota; kingdom Metazoa; phylum Arthropoda; class Insecta; order Lepidoptera; family Hepialidae; genus Druceiella; species Druceiella hillmani. The sequence goes on along the minus strand of JAYKKI010000040.1, from coordinate 1,594,807 downwards.
GTTATATGCTTCTACAGTGTTTCCAGATTAACGTTTGATTGACAAGCTGAGGGATTGGGCTAATTTAACTTTTAAGTTCTTTTAACGTTTTTATAGTGATATAATTTTTTTTTTTCTATAAACCGGTCACATATTTTTATAATTAAATAGATCAGTTCTATAATCCCCATAGGTTTTTGTATGTGTCTCTAAAACCTTCAGTTTTATTGGAAAAATTAAATTACATATGTATGTAATTTTAAAAATTAAAGTATGATTTAATTCTGTGCATATTTGAATAACTTATGAAAATGTATTAAAATCTAGACTAAAAATTGAAAATAATGTTATTTTTTGGAAATAATATAACTCAAATATGAAAGAAATAAAGCTTTGACATTTCAGGCTGTAAATTTTGAGGAGATTGTTCAAAATTACAATTAAATGAAACTACGTGATGTAGTATTATGTCTACTTTCTTTAATTTCTTTAACCACGAGCTAGGTTTCGTTGTATTACAACATCTTCAGGTGGGATATTAGCAAAGATCTTTGCTACTTCTTTGCTATCTTTTTCTACAAAATTAAAGCCAAATATATTCAATATTCGAGATTGTTCAAATAAAAGGTGCACATAGAGTTAGTCCGAAACAATCTTATAGCCGTTGTTTCATTTTGTTCCATATTAAATTTCTTCGCTGCGATATATAAAGATCTTTTAACTGCTGTATCAGTAATTAACTTGAAATTTTGCGCTAATCATTGATAAAAGTTATAATTTAATCTTAAATATCCACATATTGTTGTTATCACATATTGATGGTCAGAGATATCATTTTTTTAACAATGACTAATGTCGGCAAAATTTGAATTATGTTAGTAGATATTTTTAAGTATTAAGAATATATAAAATGTGCTGTTACTATCGTCTAATTTCATACTGAACTGTTATTCTCTCTTTATTTGAGAAATTCTCTTGACTTCTTCACTATGTATGATAATAATTTTTCACTTATGGTAATAATTCAAACGATCAAAGTAATCATCTCCGAGATGACACTATCTTCCATGATCTTGTATCTCTTTTTCCGTAACGGGATCCAATTTGAAATTTCAGGTTTCTTTCAAAATTGTAATAAATTTAACATAAGACTATACGACTATTGTAAAAAAAGTTTTGAAGTGTTTTTCAAAATTTTTAATGGGTAACTAACTTGAATGAAGGCTGGTTTATTTAGAAGTTGAGTAATCTATTTTTATTTATAAGTAATTAATTTTACCATCGGGAATCGGAAGAAAAGATTCTTAATCATCATCTTGAAATATGTTTGTTAAACATTTATCGGTGAAGATGCTTGGAAAACGAATTAGACAACGAAACATATCGAAATAATAAAAAATAAAATGGAAATAATGTTCAATCGATCTTTTACAATTATTTTACACATACATTAATTTCAGATTGTATCCATTATCATGTAATGATTACTCACGTTAGTAAAAGTAAAGACATAACCATCGGGATTTATAACGGGGAACAAATGCCATTCGAATAATTCAGCGGCATGTCTGACAGCCGGATCGTTACTAGTTAGGAACTCGTTGATCATCCATGTGACTGTGGCTGGAGATATCCATTCTCTCGCGTGAATTCCACCTTCGACGACGGCCACATATTCGGTGTCAGTAAATTTAAGCTTTATTCCAATGATCTCTCTATTCTCATAAGATCGGCCACCGATAACGATTTCGGCGATGTCAGGATACGTTTCTGCTAAGGAGTATAGCCACGCGTTTATATCATCCAGTTCATGGTAACTGTCCCAAGTAAATTCTGCACTCCTCGCCAGCTTGGTTACCTTTTGGTCATTAATCAGTCTGAAAATGAAATATTAAGAATGCAAAATCATGGTTAATGTCATGGTTAATGTCATGGTTAATGATCAGGTTATTTTATACATCTCACGATATTCGTAAGTGAAATTGTAATTTCAATTATGACTAAGAGAGTTCTCGTTTAAATTCTAATCTGAGTAGAAAATAATTTTCAGTATTCCATATCAAAGTGATACCATCTGAAATCGACTTGGTCTGCAAGTCACATGTCTTTTCTCAGAAACCGTTTGACAAAGAAAGTCTAAATGTTGCATCACTGTGGTGTCCCAATGTTGCATCACTGTGGTGTCCCAGTAATATGGATAAAGTCCAATTTTTATTTTCGATGCTGTTTTTTATGTTTGGATATAGACGGTGAAGCAAAAATATCTTTAAACTGTCATTTTGTAGGAAATTAAATCAAAGCTCTTTAAATCTCAAGTTCAGAAGAATAGGATGCTACAAAATAATGTCCTATTTTTGAATTGAAATAAAAAAAAATTGTGTCCATCAAATACTTTAAATTGTATTTTGATTTTAAATTACGTTCGATGACATTATGCATGAGAAATACTTTGGAAAATAACTACTTCAGCTTCATTTGGTAGCACTTATCTGCAATGTCCAATTTTCAATGATAGTTTCACGTAAATGAGGCGTGTTATTGTTGTTTTTAGGTTGTTGATTTTGACGATTTATTAATATAAAGGTAGTATTACACATTATCCTATAACAGTAATCAAAGGATTTTAAATTATACGGTCTTAGAAATCAGTTTACATCACTCTCATGCAAAATTATGAAAACTTTGAACATCTTCTTTAATAGGTTAATTATGTTTAGTCATTCTAGCATATAGTCTCATCTTCCTTATTTTTCGTTGACGTCAAGTCTAATAAATTTTCGCAGTCTAGTACTTTAGCCACTTGCAGTCTCTGTGCGTTCAATTTTGAAAAAATAAGGGCGAATAATACGGCCTGACTAAAGTTCACCCCCACACCGTAATTTTGTCCGTAATCTGGATATTCTTGAAACTACATTGAATAAAGTAATGTGTTATTTGTTTGTTACAAAGCCGTTCAGCCAAATTTCGTCTCATTGATTGATTCAAACTTTTGCTAACAAAACTTAAAACTTTCTAAACATTGTGAAATCACGTTAATTGTTACTTTAAAATGTCAAGACCGGTTAGAAATTTGGGTAAAATAAATTAGACATAGCTTTGCCCCTATAACAGCCATAAGCTATCAAAAATAGTATATCCCTGTTAGAAGGCCCTATATTTGATTTGCTCCTTTTTAATATTTTCTCTTAATAATATTTTTCAAGGACACTTCGAAATCGTTACCTTCCCACCCTATCTACGAATTGGAAACTTTATAAATTACTAATAACGGTTTAAAAAAAATAGTGATGAGGTTTGTTTTAATCCAAAATTGCTAGCATCGCTATTAGAGTTTCAGAACAAAAAAATTAATAGTTATACGTTAAGATATCAAAAAAAGAAATTTTATTTTCATATTTTCATTATTAACCAAATTGTTACATAATTAAACTATGCGTGGCAAACATAAGAACTAAATTTTCTCTTAAATGGTGCACTTGTATTACGTGCAAGTGGTACGGATAACATGTATGCTTCTATGCCTATATAGTTTAGTATATTGATAATAGAGTATTTATCGTATAAGATTGGCTTATACTTAGCCGTCTTTTCTTTTAATTGTTTTTTCCATTTTGTTTAAAATAACACACACACACACACACATATATATATATATATATATATATATATATATATATATACATATATGTAAATCTAATGTTTACTGCTAGCATATACATTTAGGTTTCATAACTATAAATTAGAAGATTTTAAATTATGGGAGACAAAATATGGCCATTTCCATCCAGGTACCGTGAACTAAATTTAAGTTGAAATTTGATATGAGTTACTACAGGTATATTGAAATCATCGATCTTGATTTGGCGTAAATTTTGTAGAAATTCATTATTCACAATTGAAACTACGTGTAAATAATACTACATGTATTATTTCTACTTTCTTCAAGTTCTTTACCACGACCTAGGTTTCGTTGTATTACAACATCTTCAGGTGGATTATTAGCAAAGATTTGTTAATAACCCACCTGAAGATGTTAATACAACGAAACCTAGGTCGTGGTAAAAAACGTAAAGTAGAAATAATGCTACATCACGTAGTTTCATTTAATTGTGATCAAAATATATTCCAAATCACAAAATTCTGATAATGGCAAATAGATTGAAATATTAAACTATGGAAAACAATCTAATTAATACAACTAGTAAAAAATTACATATAGTAGAGGAGCTATCCTATATCATAGAAAAAGTTTGTACGAATAAATGTCCGTGTTTTTAAAGATACTCCCTTACGGGTTGAATTTGAAAATAATCCTCTCTTGGAGGATGTAATATTTGGAAGATGAATGTATCCTTAAAATTATATAACTATATACACATGTTATAAGAGTCTGGAAAATGTTTGAACTATTATATGTTGGTCATAAGTTTTGACTTTGTTAAGCTAAATAGCAAATTGTAAAATGTCAATCTCACCATCTGTTTTTCTCAACACATATTAACAAACGGATTTTAATATAAATTAACGAAACTGCAACTTGTGGACTAAGCCAATGTAATTATACGCATTTTATAACTAATTCTTAATTTTATACGCCGCGCCATCTAGGCAAAAAAAGAAAGAAAAGATAAAAGCTTCTCAATTAATTACATTTAATTTAATCTTTTTATTTCCAAATAATTTTGGCTGTTAAAAAATAAAAAATTCTTAGTTATTGACTAATTAATTAATTAACTAATTACTGTCTAATTATTTGATAGCAATATCTGTGTTTTTACAAGCAACCATAACGATTATGAGATATTTAAACCTATTTTTACGATTCTCCATGAGACGGTGGTGTTTATTTTATTTTAAATAATTTGTTTATTTTTAATTTACATTTTTATTTGGCCGTATTTTTAGTAGATATCTATAATTTAACAACAAATTAAGGGTTTTCATATCAGCGCTTAACATAATTTTGAATTCCGAACTGATAATCTTTAATAATTTTCTTGTATTATCACATGATAAAAATATATTGATAACTGTATTAAATATTTGATAAAGAATTTGTTTTAAACTATATTGATAATAAGTTATTAAATATAAATTGTGTTATATGAACAACTTACTGAAAACAATATATTGGCTATTGCTTACTCTACTATTTATAGAAAGAAATACAGTTATAAAAAATTATATCTCGCTTTATATTTATTGACTGTTATTTCCAAATTATTTATTTATATATTTTATTTATATTTATTTATATTTACAGTCAATTAGATGCTTCATATTTTATGTAAAGCTAATAGGAACTCCAACTTTCATCAAGTCTAATTTAACATTGGTAAAGTATACAATACGACTGATCAAATTATAAATTAATATATGTATAGAATCTTAACTACAATGATGTATAGATTGGGCAATTTGTTGGCATACGCAAAATGTGGAGTTCTGTTTTTGTCCACATTTATTAATTTTTTTTATACAAGTTAACCGAAATAATGTTATTTGAAATTTTTAAACTAGTATTTATAATTTTTTTTCAGGTTTCACAGAAATGTGTTGAAAAATTAGAGTGGTATTATTTCGCTTCAAAATAAATTTGCAAACAGAGAGTCGAAACATGAAATAAAAAATTGTAAAACTTTAAATAAATAAATGTTAGATCGTTTAAAATGATAACGAACCAATAACGGAAACTATATTTTAATATAAATTGGCGAATTAAAGGGATAAAAATTGTAAAAAAATACGTAAATGTATGTAAAAAATTTAGACTTGTGAAATAATGTATAAACGTGTAACAAAGATATTAAATTACAACACATTACGATATACACGTAGATGTTCCATAACACCTGCTTTGTAATTTCTATTAGTTCTTTAATAATTTGCTTTAACTTGTTATGGTTCATTTATTTTTTCGATAAATTATGAAGCATTAAAGTAAAAAATTCATAATAATACACATCATATCTCTAGAAAGCGATCTGTAGAAGTATATTTTAGATTAAATGGTGTAATTGCATTGCAAATAAATCACAGATCAATTTACGACCCCCCTTAAATTATTTTCGTTTAAGTTGTTCTTCTTACTTTTTTAGATCGACGCGATAAGGCTTTGGACAAATAAGAATAATTGTAAGTTATTAAAAAACTAATATATTAAATTTAAAATAAAGTTAAAGAATACAAGGTAAATGTGAATCAGGCCACGCCCGGTACCAGTAAAACTGTTTTATGGTAATATTATTATAATTTTAAAAATAAATGTATTAGGAAAAAATATTTTGAATTCAAATAGATAATTATTTTTAGTCATTGTCGTTTATTTAGGCGCAATTACAATTTCGTTTAATTATTTGCAACAAATGAACTAGAGAATTTATAATGCTCTCGGTAATTTTCTTTCAACTTAAAATCACTATATATATCCAAAATTTCATTAAATTGTTTGAAGTATTATTTTTTGAGATTTTGAAAGAGGGACAGGTGTTCTCCACAATATTGTTTGTATTCTTACTAAATAAAAGTCCGCTAAATTTGAATTACTGAATTCTATAAATTATTACATTTTTGTGTGAATCGAAATCGGTGCGGTAATTTTTTTATGAAACACCTTGTCTACACCTAAAAATTATTTTGAATTAAGATATATTTCAACAATATTAATTATTTAAATGCTTCAGATTTTGAAAAATTGTGACAGACAAAAGTATATATATATATATATATATATATATATATATATATATATATATATATATATATATATATATATATATATATAGTCAAGATCTTTTCTGTCAAGATCGGTATAGAGCATTAGAAAAAGTAAGTGATGGAAATAGAATCGTTAAATATCCTGTGAGTTTGCTTTCACTTCTTTGAAATGAGGAAAAATATATAAAGGTGGGGAGCTGGACTAAATATGCGATTAAATAATCTTTTTGAACAATTGAGTTTTGAAGATAGATATTTTTACATGATAGCAGCAAATGTAACAAGACATCATATTTCGTTAATTGCTGTCTTATCAAAGTAGCTATTCACGAGACTGATTATGACTTAAAATTGATCAGTTATCTTTTTAAATTGTTATTAATTTTGAGAAACTCTTATAACAAAATTCGTTTCTGCCTCAATTAAGCTTTATCTATAAGACATCGCTTTTGGTTTTATGCAAAGAAAAATAAAAACGAATAAACTCACTTTTGAACGTCGTCAATCATCAGTTGCCATGCCATTCCATGTTTGTTCATATCTTGTTCGAACTCGTATAAATTCTCCCTAGCCACCATTATATGCACCTCATTACCAATGCCTCGAACATCTTTCCAGAACGTATATCTGGCATCATTTTCATATTCCAATATTGCTGCCACCTCATCTTGATTCTTCGGGGTATATTTGAAAACTTTATTCCCTTCAAAAGTTAATTTTTCACTGAACGCTACATTGAATAATATGGCTATTAAAAACAAAGTCAAATTAAACAATTTGACATACATTTTACACGTTGTATTTTTAATTTTTTTTCACTTATGTTCGCTACCCACCTTGTAACCCGACTGATAAAAATTCTGTCTTATTATTCAGAAACAATATTCCAATGAAGATAAAAGTCGGCAATCAGATTAGAATTTAACATTACGACTTGTAACTAGTTTTGGGGCTTCCGATAAAGATAATATTTTATATAATTTATCGCTAATAATTTAAGATAAAGTCAAATACCTTAATCAATAATATGTATAAGAATCGAATTAAAATAATAATCCATCATTGTGAGAAAACAGCAAACTAAACATATAGCGTTGTTAGAGTTACGGAGGCCAAATTTAGAATTTCACTTTTTGTCTTGAATTTTTATAAAATCTAAACAGCCTGTGTTAAAGTCCGTAGTCGCACGAATGTTAATATGGTTTTAACGTATTTTTATATTCATATTGTAGTTATTTTCGCTTAATGTATCGCCATTTCACTACATAATAAATAAAATAAGCAGAAATATTGATATAGAGAAAGCTCAGAAAAAAAATAGGTTAAATAAACATCGTCAATTGATTTTAGTCAAACATTCCCGAAACTGCTAAGATGTACAAGTTATATTAGTTTTGTACAAGTTTTGTATGCTATACAATGATTTTTCTGCTCTTTGTTAACTTTGTTAAACCAGTCTTGGCCATGGAGGCAATTATAATAATATTATATTCATAACCATATCATTAGCGCTCTAAAAGTGTTTCACAAAAATGACTAGTCTATTACAATTTTACTGAGCTGTCTCATTAGTATAAATTGTGGGTATGATTCTTTATTGTCACTACCTTATTTTATGGAAAAATTTACAAAATATCCTTTTACGTTTTAACAGAAAATTTTTGATTGTATGGCTATTGCCAGCAAAAGCTTAGGAACAACGTTTTATTCATAAGTACATAGAAATAATATTAAATTTATGTTTTGACAACATTGTTTCTAATTATCTAAAAGGTAAAAGTGAAATAACATAGAAAAATTGCACCATTTTGTTATTTTTGTCACACTTGCATTGTTTCAGGCGTGACAGGACCAAATTTAATTCTACACTTTATTTATGAATTAGGACGGAATCTCCCATTATCTACGAGAAGTTTTAAATTTCAATTCATTTACTTTACAGCAGTGATGTCCCATTCACTCCTATCCTGTACTCGCTCACTTCTAGTTTAAACTTAGTGAGTTTCACAATATAATTATAAATTTTTAGTTTTAATTATAAGACTATATGTATTCAGCTGGGAACTTACCTCTCTTTAATATAATAAGAGTAGAAAGTATGTATTTAATATGGTGTAACTTTTTTAATAATATTATTAGAAATGTTCATGCTTTGATAAACGTATTCTTGTTTGATTTCAGTTCTGATCGAAATGTATTCGAATATAAATAAGTTTGTGAGAAGTCAAACGTGAATAAGCAAATTATTTTTCTTTTCTCACTCTTTTTGGTTAACATAAATATTGCAGATATACGCCCAAGTTTTCAACGACAGGACTAATTTCACGAGAAATTCAACAATCAATCAATTCAATGACATGACGATAAAGCACTTGAAGAAGTTTATTCTCACAAATAAATCGCACTAGATTGCAAACGTTATCAGGTGGTTCAATGTTTTCTACCTGGGAAAAGTGAGGAATTCCGATATAATGTAGTTCTTTATGCTGGTATTGAAAAATATGATGCCTATTTAATTATTAGCTAGCTACAAAGAGTTTTTCAATAAAATATGATTCGACATTTTTTTTTCATTTAACAACCGGAAAATAAATTTTGTCATTGTGATTTTTCTTCTGCATCGCAAAGTATGGTGATCTAACATAACCAGGAGAGATTAAATAGGAAATATAAAAGGGAAATGATCGTACCTTTCCGTCTAAACATAAAAGGAATGTCGTTTATGTTTATTAGTTAGTTTTATGCGGACTCCAGTAAATGATGCGGTGTAGTATTGAACTGCAATTCTAGATGTTGGAGTCTTAAATTTTTCCAGGTGCTTCGAACGGTGATTTAAATTATAATATTCATTATATTTGTAGATTTAAAACTAAAAACGATGAAGTTTGCTATCATGCTGGACAGAAGAATTTTGTCCAACCTTTTTTGGACGAAATTCTTTTGCACAATTTATACTCTAATCGAATTATAAATTGTGCAAACTTCAATTTATACTTTATTGTGTTTTGCACAATTTATACTTTATCATTAATTGAAATATAATATATAATGGCACACACATAATTGAAATATAATGTAAAATAAATTTTGGGCAATATTAATAAACTTGTTAAATACAAGTGGCATTTGTATGAACGTGCCGAAAACACTTAGATATAGATACAAATTTAAACATTTACTATTTCTATGTAATATAACTATATAATATTTACATTTACTATTTATATGTACTATTTCTGTTCAACTACTTATAAATACTGATTTTATTTTGCATTAAGTAAACATAGCACCCATACATTTTCCAGGCTTAAGACAAATAACTTTATTGCTTATATATCTAATTTATTAATGTAAGTTGACTCTGATAATTTTGCATATTACATCTTGCTAATGCTTATACTTTTGTAGATTTCTGGCATATATTTTTTAAACACCAGTTTAAGACAGATATGGACAATAGACAGACAAAAATGGCACAAAATTTTGAAGTCTCAAATCTCACGAAAGATACGTAATGTTAGAAAATATTATGAAATATTTTTGATTGCGTCTTAAAATATCTCATCAACAATTGGTAAAAAAATATTCATAGTTAAGTTCGATGCATGGGGAGGCATTTAAAAACAATCTTTAAGTATTTTTTTCTTAGAATTTAGCTAATTCAATTAGGTATTTCTATATAATTTCATCACAATCGTCCTTAAGTTGAAACGGTTATAATGCTGTGATATGTGGACAGATAAATGGATATGATGAAATTATACGGTTCACTTTTTGCCTTATTAACAATGTTTTATGCACTTGCATTTTTACAGATCTTCTGTATAATTAATCGCGTCACATACCCTTGACGTAACATTTTCCACATCGATGTTAAAGAAAGTTAAGTAAATATTTTATTTAAGCAGTTTATAATTATCCTTAAATGTTTGGCTTACAATTAATAAAATTTAATAAAAAATCCCTGAAAATAACACGTCATATGTGGCTACAAAAGTGTACGTTACTTTGACCTAATTCCACTTGTTCTTTTACGATCGACCTCGGTCGCACTTGTCGTGGTAAATAAAATAAAGACACAAATATTTCTAGCTAGGTCAAGTGAGCATTGTTTGCTTTTCATTTGACTAATTGCATCCTGCTCTTGTTCTGTGTCCCGTGACGGATTAGTCGTATGTAATAAAACTTGCACAATCTTTTTACATGTACAGATATTTTGAGTCTTTTTTTAATTTTAGTAACATATACTTTAGATGTAGATAAGATTATAGATTCATTGTAAGTGTATAAAATATAAGATAAACACAAATCTATCTCAAGCGTTTATTAAATCGCAGTGATTGTGGGTAAATATATATACATTTCTCAAAAATTATGATGTGGTATGTACATTTGAATGTGGTTATTAATATATCTGACAACCATATAGACAAGATCGACTTGCGACATTTCTAGTATTAAGTGTGTCAATTGTACAGTTGTGGGTAAATATATATATTTATCAAAAACTATGGTATGATAGGAATAAATTTGAGAACGGTTAATAATATATCTGACAACCATATAGAAAATATCGACTTGCGACATTTCTAGTATTAAGTGTGTCAATTGTACAGTTGTGAGTAAATATATATATTTCTCAAAAACTATGGTGTGATAGGAAAAAATTTGAGAACGGTTAATAATACATCTGACAACCATACAGAAAATATCGACTTGCGACATTTCTAGTATTAAGTGTGTCAATTGTACAATTAATTACTTATACTAGTTTAAGATCGTTTGATAAAGATAATGTTGAATGTAATTTATTGATAAACATTTACGATGAGAATCGGTTTAGGAAATATTGTTATATTATCGTTTGGAAATATTGAGATAATAGTTTAACAAAAACAAAACTGGAAATATAACGGATCCGCATGTGTTATTAAGTATGTGGAAGCAAAACTATGAACTTCAGTTTTTTACATTCTAACTCGCCATTTCCATTTCCGAAACTATATATTGGTCTCGAATGAGGTGTAGATATATATATATATATATATATATATATATATATATATTTACATACAGATACGGGTCCTTTTTCTTTTCAGCCGCCTTAAAAAAAGAAGGAGGTTCTCAATTTGACTGTATTTATTGTACAGGTTACCTCATATCTCCGGTAATTTCTTTATTTGGAAGGCTAAATTCAAAATTTGTTAAAAATTTGACCCTGAGAATTGAAAGTGGGGTATCGTGATAACATGGGTAACACGGGTATCGTGATAGAATTATGATAATATAGGTCAAATGATAATTTAATGATTAATTGTCGTAAGCTAAATCATACATTTGCTCTTCGGAGCTAGAAGAAGGTGACAGGTATTTTTCATTTCAGGGGAGTAGTTTCGTCGAGTTTGAACTCCTCTGATTTCTTGTTTCTTGTTTCCTATGTCTTGAAGGAAACAAGAAACAAAACAAATAGGTAGGTTAGTATAAATAAGTATACACAAAGGCTTGAGGTGGCTAAGGTATTAGTATATAGGTATATAAGTGTTTCAGTATGGGTATACACAATGTCACAGAGAAACTAGATTATTAGCAGACAGGTACATAAGTAAATTCAGACATATATATATATGTATATAAATAATTATATATACATATATTTACATATATATATATATATATATATATATATATATACATATATATCCATATGTATACATGTATGAATATGTTTAGGTTTATTAAATGCCGCAAATGATGGTTCTGTTATTAATAAATGAGATGTTATTGAAATAATATAAGTTCGTGACATTTTGGGTAACATAAGACATCACAAACACTAAAAATTTAAAAATATTTTTTTACAAAAAAGTGGAACCGACTTCAGATATTCACTGAATTAAAACTGCACCGAAATTATACAATACTGAAAATACTAATTTTTAGTTGGAACTTCAGTGGTACAATATTGTTTCCGAACGTATATAAATTTACAAAATACTGTTGTTGCTAGAGATTTTTGGAGAAGGTACCAAGTGAAATGTAGCATTCATCTGTGTGTGCTTATAGGTGAGAGAAATAGAATCATCGACATGCATCCTTTCTTATTTAGGGGTTAGGATTTTTAAAGAAAGCTTTTATAGTATAAATATGATGATTATGAGGCTGGCGTTAACACAAACTGATCTGACCAAACACGAACGTGTTATTTACTATTTCCCGATTGATAATCCTAACTACTCAACTCACATTACATCCGAAAATGAATTTCTTTATTTATTAATTTATCTCAAAAATTGTCGCTAAGGGAGGTCAATAACTATTTTCTGCGTTTTATGGATAATCATGGGACAAAATCTTGGTCGGGGACTGCATGCTTACATGTAAGCTGCAAACCTTTTCCTTTCTTCATGGATTTTTATTAAATCTTATATTACTTTTAAATTGGAATCGTAACATAATCTTTTGTATTTGTCCTTTTTATTAAAAATATTTTCTTTCTAAATACTTTTTAATTAATATCAAATAGGTTTATTTCATTTACACGTAATATGCCTTAAATAATTAAGTAACTCATGAATTAAGATATAAATTTATGGTAAATATATTATAATTTTACTAGAAAAAAATTACGTTGTCTGTGTGCGCTTGTAAGTTATAATTTTTTATAAACTTGCGGTTTTCTTCACCATTGCTGACAGAGCAAAATGGAACTAATAGCTCTAAATTCATAATTTACTGGTACATTCTTTAACATTGGTGAATTGGCTACGAAGGAGATAGAAATATAAGCGTGCAGGAACTAAGTCTTCATAGGTCTATGGATATGTCAAACTTGCAGAGTAAAGAAAATAATATTTTCCATCGAATCTTCAATTGAATAAATGCTCGAAAATGTTTAAATATTTTATATCCCTTAAACTCGAGGTCAATTTATTTCAGATACTTACCACTCTACTCGATTATGGGGACGTGTATACACTTGATCTTTATTAACTGTTACCGATATACAATGTTTTCAACTTCAGGAAACTTGACCATATTTCTGAGTTTAGGATGCAACTAAAGTGAGTGGGTATTTATAATCGTAGTCAAATATATAATTTTTAACTACTTGTTAACATCTTAATCTACCCACATAATTTCTTCTATCTTGCTTTCAGGTTCAAACCTCTGTATTTTCGCAGTTTAGGTCAATGCCCAGAGAAACGTTTCTTATTCTTAAAGGGACTCTGTCCGTTTCGATTACAAATCCTAATTTACTGTCTTCCACTTAAAATTTTGAAATAAACTTAATCGTCGATTTACGATTTAAAGGTCATATAGAAAATGCTATCGCGCTCAAATGAACCCGCTCAATTTTCGTACTTTCCACGTTTGCCTCTTCCTATATTTTTTTATGCTCCTCTTCTTTGATTCTATCTCGTTTCCACTTATACTCTAAATAAACTGTTTTATTATAATCATTATTTTAATTCGTTTTTTGATGTTTTTTTAATTGTGTTTTCATATTTTACCTACAATTGCTTGCAGTGAGGATTTCATAATTGCCGTCCATAGATTGAAAGATGAAAGTAAATCCATTTTGGTTTGTAAATCGCAAAGGAAATATCTGATTTTATATTTGTTATATTTGTGAATAAATTAAAATTCCATTGAGAGCTACGTCAAGATTAAAGATTTCGGGTAAATTCTGGTCTTTAGTTTAGTTTAAAAATCGTTTAATAAAACTTTATAAACTTGTAGACGTTAAATTATGCGCCAATGATAAACGACAAGTACAATGGATTGTGATATATTAAATATTTTATGATATATGATTAATCATTTGCAAAGGCTCTCGTGACGTCATTGTGGATGCATTAATATGATGGACCATGCTGTTAAAAAATTAACATGTTACTTTACTTTTTTAATTTGGTTATATAGGATATACTGAAACGAGAGTGTAAGAGCCAACTATTTTAAAACATTATCAATTTTCAAATAATGAAAAATGTAATTGAATTGTTATCTTTCTCCAATTCGTGATATATTATTAGATAATAAAATATATGAAATATCATAATATATCCTAAATATCATAATATATCGAATTTCTTAGAGATGGTTCTTTCATAAATATTATTATCGAAGCCAATTTGAGTTTAAAGAGGCTTATAAAGCATTATGATTAACAATTATTAATTCTGATGGATGATTTTGGATAAAAAAATTTATCACAAAATGTTTACAATAGTTTCTGTAATATTGATGTATTTTATAATACTTTTACTAATTACTAAAGTTTTAAAATTTTTCCAGTGACGTTTTATGTTTTTTGTGAAAACTTGTGTAAATCTGTTAACTTTAAAATAAAACCTTATCTATGTGTGCACTACTCCTAGCATTATATGTCAACGGTTAATTCTCGAAAAAATTTATGGATGCGAATTCAATTTAGTTGGTGAATTTACTATTAGTTAGTAAATTATTGAATCAACTAATTTTTGAATAAATTTCAGCTTCGAAGATAATTTTGACTTAGAAGATGAATAACAAATAAATTAATGGTGGGAATTGAAAGTGATAATCCATAGATTTAAAATCTTTCTAATGTTGTAAATTAAAGGATATAATCGGATGCTAGAATGAATTATCTCATGTGTTGTTAATGTGTTGCAGTGTAGCAATAAAGGTAACGGACAAAGTCTTGTTTTCTTTTTATATCACAATCTTAGAACACTACATATATATTTATTTTATAGAAACCACGTGTAATATCATCTACTATTTGCTGTGTTACCATTTTTATCATTATTTATAACTTTTAGGACAAGATGTAGAAAAAGATGGCTAGAATTACTATATATATATATATATATATATATATATATATATATATATATATATATATATATAAAGTCCAACATAAAAAAACTAGACGGGGAGATATGCACAACTCCATAATGTATGTGATCAATTATACCTAGAAACAGGCGACCGTCATCATGAACTTCAAAGTGTTAATTTTAGACAGAGGTTAAATTACATCATTAACGATATTGTAAGGATTTTTTTACGCCACCAAATATCAGAATTCGTAACTTACATAAAAGAAACTAATAGGAAGTTCTGTATTGGATAAATTGCTTAAGAGATTGAAATTAATCGATGAACAGTGCACCGCTTCCAAAAATAAACTGCTTTAAATTTAATTTTAAATAAACTCACTTTCATGGCTCGACTACTTAATTGATCTTTGCAAAATTTTGCATTGAATGAAATAAATATGGAAGTATTTATTTCGGAACAGAATGTATTTTTTTTAATCGCACAATTTCGAACCATTAATAGTTAGATGTAATGTGAACGTTAGTATGTGTGCATGTTTACATGTATGTACGTATGCGTGTATGTATACACACACACACACACACACACATATATATATATATATATATATATATATATATATATATATATATATATATATGTATGTATGTAAGTATGCATGAAACTACTTTGTCATTTTCAACGTAGAGATCCAATATTTTCACAAGAACATTATTTTTAATTAACACCGCTTATTTTCCTTTTTTCAATCAAATGTATTATTTCGATCAAATTTGTTTTAACGAAATCATATTAAGTTGACGGGAAAAAAATTATATCGCCCATTATGTAATTAATGTTATGAGGAAAAAAAACATTTATGACAGTTAAACTCATGCAGCCGAAATTCTAGGGAAATTAGTAACAATAGGATAACTTGTAAAAAGATATATTTTATATATATTTTTTTAATTCATTCCCTCTATTTATGCTAACTTCAAGTAAAAGATCTTTACTATTCTTAACTAATTATCAGTGAAATAATATTAATTGATTATAATTTAATGCATATACTGGATCATTTCCGCGCAAAACTAAACTGGGTAAGGCATATTTAGTTTACAACCATATGCATATTTAGTTTACAGCCACTTTAATGTAAGTTATTTGTCATTCTTATCTAGTTGTATGTGTACATCATATATTCAACATGTAATTATAGCAAATTAATATAATCATTTTTTTTAAATATTATGGTATTGACTTAAAATGGCAAGCATTCACCAGAATCTTAAAAAAAAACACAGTAACTTGAAGAAGTTGAAGACGAAGAAAGTGGCGTAAAATATGGAAAGATATTTTTTTTGAACTACGTTTTAATTATCAGCACCTAAAATGTCGACAGTAATAATCTCACGCCAAATACTAGTTTTTGCGTCACTTGATAATACACATATATGGAAAGAATATTAATAAAAAGTGATACTATGCCAATAACCTTATAATGAATGTCTTAAAATAAAGTTGTAAATATTGTTCGCCTCCATTGAAGTTAAAATTACTGCAGGATATGTTCAGTAACATTGAGTGAATATAAAGTTAATAAAAAGTTACAGAATAAAATTTTCAATTAAAAAAACTAACACTCAGATTTACAAACTTTTTAATTAAAAATATAAATCATAAAATATACTTAAATAAGTTATGTTTACCAAATCGTAAGATACAAAACAAACGACAACAATAATGGGAAAATAAAAGCCTCATTCCTAAACGAAGAATTGCCTGGATCGCGTGAATCGTCAGGGAAGTATCCAATTTCTTGTCCGTATTCAACTATTCCCACCACAGATACCATAAACTCGAGGTTGTTGGGTAAGATCTGATCTGCTGGTAGAAGAAATCCAAAGTCTTCTAATCCTCTTAACTCATAGCAGTAGACTACATCAATATCGAGTGTGCCTTTGGCCCAGTCCGAAGCGTCGCCTCCTATTGACCCTAGAATCGCATTGTTATGTAATTTTTCAAAGAAATTAGTTCACAATGTATTACAATTATAATATAATTTACCATGACATATCATAATAAAATTTAACTAGTGGTTTTATCAAACTAAGTGATACCATGCAATACGTATTGAATTAAGTTTTTGTTATATTATTTTGTATTACGTTACCTCTTCTCTAAGAGAATCCTAACTAATAATATAAATGCGTAAATTTGGGTGGATGAATATATAAATGTATTATAGCGTACATTATTATCTGAATTGACATATTGTCATTTTATCTCGAAGTCTGAAGTAGGTTCTGAGGGACAGAATTCATCTTTAATGATATTTATTAAGTTTCTACTTGATCATGTTGTGTTAACGTTAAATTCACATGTATTGCGCCGTGTATTCCGAATTTCTAAATCCGAGTGTGGTTCCCGTAAAATAGTACACAAAATGTTCTAACTTTTATAACTCGATTACAACGTTACAATTTAACCAGAAAGATTTTTTTAAAAATTAGAAAAGAGATAAGTTATTTCTGGACTGACTCGTAGTGTTATCTTATTTTAATCCACACGAATGAAGTCACTGGCAAAACTTGGGAATCAAATTCTTCTAAATTATAAATTCATCTAATTATCTAAATGATAACTTTTTCTAAATTCATTAATTTAGCAGGTTTTAAAAACCATTTCGTATATCTTAGAAATATGTGCGGAATAAAAATGGTATATATTTTGGTTAAATTGTCAGTACTATAACTCTATTAACTTTTAATAACACTATTAACTTTTAATTAAAGATTTCTTAAGAGATAAATGCTTGAAAATCAATGCAAAAATTTTGAGACTATACTACGAAGAAGTACTTTAATTAAAATTTATACATACTTAGTTACTATAATTGACAAACTAAGAGTATAGATTGAGTGGAAATTAATTAAGTGATAAACATAATTACTTTTCACTCAAATTTCGATTATGTACAATAATATAAACGTAGACTTGATTGAAATGGGATTTTTCAAACAGATAATTAGTCACAAGTCATGAGAAAACTCAGAAGTACTGGCATGTATGTGATTCTACTTGTGTACAGCAAAGCAAAATTTTTAAAATCCTTCAAAATTTATTATTTTCACTATATTTTCCACAAAAGTGAAATAATAAGTTAAATGAAAGCGACCTCCAAATGTCACATATGCACTGGCTTCTGTTGATATTATCCTTTATCATCCATGCTTATCTTCACGGGAAACGGTACGGAGCTAGCTTGTAGTCAAGACACATAACACTTACATGAAATAGAGATAACACTTACATGAAATATATCTCAAATTTTATCGCACCAGTAATTTTATTTTAATGAAATTATAATTAAATTTATTTTGCCCGTAACTCAGAAATAACATGTAACTTATAATTTGTCGACTTAAGTGGAAATTGAAGTTACTGTGTTCTTATACCAGTTCTAGATTATACGTGAGGTTATCATACGTTCAAGTACTTAACATCTGTTTGTATTCTTATAATACCCTCATATTAAACTATTTGAGGCGTAAATTACTAGAAAGTCTTTATTTCTATTTTCATTTCATTTTAAAACTTACCAAGTGTATCAGGAGCTGTACCAATTATGTAGTCGGTTCCAAATAAGGCCTCTACGTGATCTAGGGCTCTGACACCGATTTCAAACTAAGAGATGAAAGAAAAAAAATTACATAATTAATTAATAACGTGTACGAAAAGTTTAAAAATAGCTTTGTCAGCTTAACCTTAAAATAATTAATTGGATAATATGAAATTGAATAAAAATTCTTTTTAATCGATAGAAGTATCTCAAAAAAATAAATAATATGTTTAATTTTTCCTTAAACGTTTAAATATTTTATATTGATTCGAAAAATAAAACATTTCAAAATCTAGTTTTGTCTATCAGAATTTTCCCATTGTAACGCAGTTTAATTATTTTAAAATAAATTTTAAAGTCAGGGAAAATTTCAAATAACTAATTGTCAATGTTTTCAGTTACAATTTAAGTTAATGTTTACGTGAGATATTTACAAATATCCTCTTGCGGCCAAGTTATGTTTTTATTGTATTACACCATACCGTCATACTTTTGGTTAATACTTATTTGTTTCCGTGTATTTTTCCTTATATATTTTGCACGCTATCTTTTAATTTTTTCGAACAAATTTTAATTCTTTCTAATTTATTTAGTATAATTCTAACTATGTCGTATTTTTTGGTGCATGAGGGCACTGACCTCGTAACAATAAATTAAGCATTTATGTACTAATATACAATAAATTAGTAGTAAAAGGACATAAATAAATGATTAATATACTAGTTCAGATAAAAATTCAGTGCGGAATATAGGAAGTTATATTCCAATTGACTTCTGGCCCCTGATAACTTATGAACTGGAATTTATCCAGATCTGTCTCATTACAAGCCAATTCATTACTGATTAGACTCATTATCGTTATGATGTTACATAAATAAAACAGAAAAGAAACAATTAAGAAACGTACCACATCAGGATAATTTCCTAAGAATACTCTGGGTTCTGTCTGGCTGAATGGCAGAAGTAGCATCTGTCCAAATGAATGGAGGGAAAGATACATCTTGACACGGTCTCCTAAAGCATACACGTAGTCTGCAAATGTTTTTGCTTCGATCTCGGAGAAGGGAGCAGTGCCAGCGAATATCTCAGTACACGAATTGTTTGAAGCTCCGATTACTGAAAATAAAATCATATTTATTTTAATAAATTTTCGCACGTAATATTTGACACCTCAAAAAGTATTCTATTTAATGTCCCTGAATTTTTAGAAATTAAGGGAGGAGATTTAAAAAAGAAACTCCACGAAAATCTCCTTTGTCTCGATTTCAAAGTAAACAATATTTTTTTCTAAATTTCAGAAAATATTAAGTTTATAATTGAATATTAAATTCATGTATATCAAGATGATATTTATTGACTGAGTAAAATCCTTACTTGGTCATACTTATTAGTATATATGTTGTACAGAATTTTTTCTTTTAACTTCAAATATTAAATATAATTTCAAAGAAATACATAATCTTATTAGATACATAATTGAATAGTATCAGATATTTACTACGAATACCAACTAATGGAGCTATAATTTTATCATTTCGATTACTTCAGGTTTTTGGTTTAACTTCTCTTTGTGAATTATTTTTAAAGGTTTTGAAAACGCTAATGAAAATTATTTTGGGATATTTTATTCTCTTTGTTTATCAGCAGTTGAGGCTCAATGAAATTTTTCTAAATTGTTTTGGTAAAGCCAGTAGCTAGAACGAGGGCTAATGTTTAAAATTCATAAAAAAATATTTAATAAATAAAGTAATCAGACATGTACATATAATAAAATATAATAACCGCCATTTACTTATAACTTACCTAGCCGCTTTCTTGGTAGAAAAATGTTTTGATATTATTAAGGTCATTAGATTATGTGTGGTAACATAATTTTTCAAGAAAATATTTGAAAGATTTACCCATCCAGTACCAATCGAAATTCCTGTTGAGATCTGTACCATATGATTGTTGTCCGTTGCAGAAATCTCCTTCATTTAAAGAACGGTTCTTTCGCCACATCCGGTTCTAAAAAATACATTTTTTATTTTTATTCGAATTGGAAATTTTTATAGAAGATCCCTTACTATCATTAAAAATTAAGTATTTGAAATTTAATTAAGTTTTTTTTTTATTTTTAGGGCTCCGCACTTAATCAGGGAAAAAGAAAACTTTTACACGATCATTATTTACATGTGAAACTTCAAATTTGGCTATAAATTATATAAACTTAAAATTGAATAATTATTTTAATTGCAGTTCTATAGCGAGCGGTTGAAGTAATTGAAAAACTAGTTTTAAATGTATAACAATTTTCAACAGTTTCTAAAAAATAACTCCCTAATATGTTTTGTAATGTCTACCAAAAAGTTTGTACTTAGTTTCTGAATTAACCTTAAGCTATATATATATATATATATATATATATATATATATATATATATATATGTATATATATATACATATGTATATATACATATATACATATATATATATATATATATATATATATATATATATAATTATGTGCATCATTTTATTGTATAGAATTTTATATATGAATAATAGATACATTTTTTGGTATACCTGTACAAGTATGTGCACATATTAAAATCAAATATAAATTGAAAATTGAAAACAAAAATTTAATAGTAGTATAATTTTTCTAAAAAAATATTATTATTCCTGAACTAAGGTCCTCGATTTAGACCTTGTATACGTCGAAAAAATAAAAAAAATGAGTTTTAATTTCTTCTTCTGATAATTTATAATATGTAAGACGTTAAAATATGAATTTAGTTATTTTAATAAAAACAATTAACTGCTAATTTTGAAGTGGAATGTCGAATGATAAAAATATCCGTGATATGCAAAATTGTTGTTACAATCTAAATTTCCATTTTTATTTTCTTGGAGGATTATTATATTAATATAATCATCAATCGATAATCAATTATTGAATAAATTATTGGCTGACCTCATCTTAAAAGAAACGTTTATTCCTGTAAATGCACATACAAGTACACGGAACAATATTTATGGATACAAATGCGTCTAAAACATATGCACTAACAAAAAATATGATAAACTAATTCATTAGGAACTGAGATAAAAGTCCAAATATAATGGTTTATTCAATGGATATTGAATAAACCAATTATGGATATTGAATAAAATAATTTTACTTTTGAAGAGATGAAAGGTGGTCGTTTCATAATTCTTAGAAACAAATATGAATGCTGCCCTTGGTAGCCATCGCTTTGAGGTTTTGATATAGTTTATGCTCCTTTACTAGCATCATGTAATTGCAGTTATAGAAGGACACGATTCGTAAAAATAAGTACAAGAGCACTTGCATAATTCTTAGAAACAAATGTGAAACTGCCCTTGGTAGCCGTCGTTTTGAAGTTTTGATTTCATTTATGCTCCTCTACTAGCATCATGTAATTGCTGTTATAGAAGGACATGATTCGTAAAAATAACTACAAGAGCACTTGCGTATTAAACAAACTGTATAATAAACACACTATTAACTTACTTTTATTATGCATATTAATTTCGAGACTGTTTAATTTAAAAATGAGAGTAACGCATTCGTGTATAAGATCTACGTACGATATCGAAAGAGAAACATTATTGTGCTCATCACTGTATATTATTTAAATTACTTATTAGCATTATATCCCCATAATTAACAAGTTGACCTGACAAAATTAAGACGACATTTAAGCAAATCGAAGAGGCACAAAGCAGGTGTTAATCTCGGCAGGAACGTAGTTTCTAGTACTATATATTTGTGCGTATATTATTGGTCCTCAATTGCAAATCATTAATTGATAGTTTTTGACATCCTGAATACGTTATCTGACTTTATATTGGCCATAACAGTATAAGGTTTTAAAAGATTTAGAAGCACTTAATGCTTACGAAGTTAGTGCCAAAATTACTTTAACCATTTGATATCCCTGGTGAAATAAGTCCAAAACGAATTTAAAACAATGTCAGAAAGAGTATTGAATGATGAGATTAGCCAAACTAAAACAACGACATAGAAATAATCTATAGGAGGAACATTGTCATTGATTTATAGAACTCCATACCATTTTAGAGTAATACCTTCAGTAATACATTTTACCCTTATCCTACAGTAAAATCTTCTTTATTACATCTTTATAAGATTTCGGGTAATTGATAGATATGGAATAGATATCGTTTCAGTATTGAATTATCTCTATAGTGATAACATTGTCATATATTTTTCTTATTTCTGGCTTTTTCTCATACATTACTAGGAAAATCTGGAACAAATTCAGTTTTACTGTTTTTTCTTCATTGCTTTATCTCTACTTGTTTATATGTATATATATTGCACTTATACATAGATATTTTTTTTAATTTTTTTCGACGCATATCAGATTACATACTAGTTTCTTGTAATACGATACTAATATTATGATAAATTATTTTTATGCCAATTCAGACAAATATAATTTTAAACGGATAAAAAGCTATTTAATGAATTTAGATTTAATAAATATTTACATTCTTTTTCAAAAATATATTTCGGCAGATTAAATGAAGTTATGAATTTTCACAATGCGATATTGTTGCAGAGGTCTAATGTGTGCATTGTTACTATTTATTTTCAAGTTTCCGTATAAGAAAAGAAAGAAACGCATTTTTTAAATTATTTCACCTCCGTTTACCTGACCGTCCGTATATTTGCTGAATCATGATGCTTCCTGAACTGATTGACGGAGGTTTATTCAACTTGAAACATAACTCAAAAGTATAGTAAAGTGAAATTTTGGAAAAAGGAGATTAAAAAGTATATTTATAGGATTCGTAGCGAGAAACAAAGCAATTGCATAGGTAACTTCATAATCAAATAAATATTAAAAATACTTTGCGATTTATAACATGGATCAAAGTGAAGATATATTTTTTAAGATAACGTAATCAGCCAATTGCTAAGAACTGATGGGCTGAGGATTTCATACTTACTGTCAAAAAATGATTTCAAATTTTGATCACCTTTTGAAGTAAGAAGAATATTATAGCATATTAAAACCAAACTTGTTTCTTTTTATTATTTGTGTACATTTTTTTTCTGTTTAAATATTGAAGATATAAAGACAAACAGATTTTAAGCAGTTTTTTATTCTTCAGAATCGAATGAGACAGCGTTGTTAAAGGTCTAAGTGAATTATATTTTAATACCAACACCCTTTTAAACAGTAACGCATACATATTGTAGATGTGAAACTATTTGCTGTAATAACATATATTATGCGGTGTGAAAAGCATTGGAATCTTTGCTGTATACGAATAGGCTACTCTTTAAAACCATACCTGTATTAAAAGCGGCATCGTTAAGCTTTTATTTGACATCTTCATTCACTCGGAAAGATTTAAAATGCGACTATGAACTTGTTGGAAACCAGTAGTGTTATTTTATATTTGTCTGTATTTCCAGAAACCGTTGATGCAAGGAAATCAAAATAATTTATCTAAAATTTTTAATAAAGTGAGTTTTACAGTTTTAGAATTTTTGGAGTTTTAGAATTTTTTTTGAATCCAAGTTTAATACATTACATTGACGTGAGGAAGTATTAAGCTTACTGTTATATAAATCCGAACCTAGTAAAAAAAAATGAGAAATAGAAACTCAACTTTATTTTAAAAGGCCTTTGGAACAACATTATTTTCGACGGGGTACGCGATAAAAATAAATTCCATCTTCATTTTACATGTATGGGGAGTTTTTTATTGACTTTTCTTTTAACTTTTGCTCTACCTATATGAACCAAGGTTCTATTTGAAGTAACTTCTTCTAAATTTGCATCCACATAGGTAAACAATTTTGGTAACTGTATGGCTATAATAGACGAATAGACAAGACTGGCGAACGGACAGCCGTGATGGAATAAGATCCTATTTGAAGTATCTTCTCCTAAATTTGCATGCACATAGGTAAACAATTTTGATAATTGTATGGCTATAATAGACTAATAGACAAGACTGGCGAACGGAGAGCCGTAATGGAATAAGATCCTATTTGAAGTATCTTCTCCTAAATTTGCATGCACATAGGTAAACAATTTTGATAATTGTATGGCTATAATAGACTAATAGACAAGACTGGCGAACGGAGAGCCGGGATGGAATAAGATCCTATTTGAATTGAAGTATCTTCTCCTACATTTGCATGCATATAGGTAAACAAGTTTGGTAACTGTATGGCTATAATAGACGAATAGACAAGACTGGCGAACGGACAGCCGTGATGGAATAAGATCCTATTTGAAGTATCTTCTCCTAAATTTGCATGCATATAGGTAAACAATTTTGATAATTGTATGGCTATAATAGACTGATAGACAAGACTGGCGAACGGAGAGCCGGGATGGAATAAGACCCTATTTGAATTGAAGTATCTTCTCCTACATTTGCATGCATATAGGTAAACAAGTTTGGTAACTGTATGGCTATAATAGACGAATAGACAAGACTGGCGAACGGACAGCAATGATGGAATAAGATCCTATTTGAAGTATCTTTTCCTAAATTTGCATGCATATAGGTAAACAATTTTGGTAACTGTATGTCTATAATAGACGAATAGACAAGACTGGCGAACGGACAGCAATGATGGAATAAGATCCTATTTGAAGTATCTTCTCCTAAATTTGCATGCATATAGGTAAACAATTTTGATAATTGTATGGCTATAATAGACTGATAGACAAGACTGGCGAACGGAGAGCCGGGATGGAATAAGACCCTATTTGAATTGAAGTATCTTCTCCTACATTTGCATGCATATAGGTAAACAAGTTTGGTAACTGTATGGCTATAATAGACTAATAGACAAGACTGGCGAACGGAGAGCCGTAATGGAATAAGATCCTATTTGAAGTATCTTCTCCTAAATTTGCATGCACATAGGTAAACAATTTTGATAATTGTATGGCTATAATAGACTAATAGACAAGACTGGCGAACGGAGAGCCGGGATGGAATAAGATCCTATTTGAATTGAAGTATCTTCTCCTACATTTGCATGCATATAGGTAAACAAGTTTGGTAACTGTATGGCTATAATAGACGAATAGACAAGACTGGCGAACGGACAGCAATGATGGAATAAGATCCTATTTGAAGTATCTTTTCCTAAATTTGCATGCATATAGGTAAACAATTTTGGTAACTGTATGTCTATAATAGACGAATAGACAAGACTGGCGAACGGACAGCAATGATGGAATAAGATCCTATTTGAAGTATCTTCTCCTAAATTTGCATGCATATAGGTAAACAATTTTGATAATTGTATGGCTATAATAGACTGATAGACAAGACTGGCGAACGGAGAGCCGGGATGGAATAAGACCCTATTTGAATTGAAGTATCTTCTCCTACATTTGCATGCATATAGGTAAACAAGTTTGGTAACTGTATGGCTATAATAGACGAATAGACAAGACTGGCGAACGGACAGCTATGATGGAATAAGATCCTATTTGAATTGAAGTATCTTCTGCATTTGCATGCTTATAGGTAAACAATTTTGATAACTGTATGGCTATAATAGACGAATAGACAAGACTGGCGAACGGACAGCAATGATGGAATAAGATCCTATTTGAATTGAAGTATCTTCTCCTACATTTGCATGCATATAGGTAAACAATTTTGGTAACTGTATGGCTATAATAGACGAATAGACAAGACTGGCGAACGGACAGCTATGATGGAATAAGATCCTATTTGAATTGAAGTATCTTCTGCATTTGCATGCTTATAGGTAAACAATTTTGATAACTGTATGGCTATAATAGACGAATAGACAAGACTGGCGAACGGAGAGCCGGGATGGAATAAGATCCTATTTGAATTGAAGTATCTTCTCCTACATTTGCATGCATATAGGTAAACAAGTTTGGTAACTGTATGGCTATAATAGACGAATAGACAAGACTGGCGAACGGACAGCCGTGATGGAATAAGATCCTATTTGAAGTATCTTCTCCTAAATTTGCATGCATATAGGTAAACAATTTTGATAATTGTATGGCTATAATAGACTGATAGACAAGACTGGCGAACGGAGAGCCGGGATGGAATAAGACCCTATTTGAATTGAAGTATCTTCTCCTACATTTGCATGCATATAGGTAAACAAGTTTGGTAACTGTATGGCTATAATAGACGAATAGACAAGACTGGCGAACGGACAGCAATGATGGAATAAGATCCTATTTGAAGTATCTTTTCCTAAATTTGCATGCATATAGGTAAACAATTTTGGTAACTGTATGTCTATAATAGACGAATAGACAAGACTGGCGAACGGACAGCAATGATGGAATAAGATCCTATTTGAAGTATCTTCTCCTAAATTTGCATGCATATAGGTAAACAATTTTGATAATTGTATGGCTATAATAGACTGATAGACAAGACTGGCGAACGGAGAGCCGGGATGGAATAAGACCCTATTTGAATTGAAGTATCTTCTCCTACATTTGCATGCATATAGGTAAACAAGTTTGGTAACTGTATGGCTATAATAGACGAATAGACAAGACTGGCGAACGGACAGCTATGATGGAATAAGATCCTATTTGAATTGAAGTATCTTCTGCATTTGCATGCTTATAGGTAAACAATTTTGATAACTGTATGGCTATAATAGACGAATAGACAAGACTGGCGAACGGACAGCAATGATGGAATAAGATCCTATTTGAATTGAAGTATCTTCTCCTACATTTGCATGCATATAGGTAAACAATTTTGGTAACTGTATGGCTATAATAGACGAATAGACAAGACTGGCGAACGGACAGCTATGATGGAATAAGATCCTATTTGAATTGAAGTATCTTCTGCATTTGCATGCTTATAGGTAAACAATTTTGATAACTGTATGGCTATAATAGACGAATAGACAAGACTGGCGAACGGAGAGCCGGGATGGAATAAGATCCTATTTGAATTGAAGTATCTTCTCCTACATTTGCATGCACATAGGTAAACAAGTTTGGTAACTGTATGGCTATAATAGACGAATAGACAAGACTGGCGAACGGACAGCCGTGATGGAATAAGATCCTATTTGAATTGAAGTATCTTCTCCTACATTTGCATGCATATAGGTAAACAAGTTTGGTAACTGTATGTCTATAATAGACGAATAGACAAGACTGGCGAACGGACAGCAATGATGGAATAAGTTCCTATTTGAATTAAAGTATCTTCTCCTACATTTGCATGCATATAGGTAAACAATTTTGATAATTGTATGGCTATAATAGACTGATAGACAAGACTGGCGAACGGACAGCCGTGATGGAATAAGACCCTATTTGAATTGAAGTATCTTCTCCTACATTTGCATGCATATAGGTAAACAAGTTTGGTAACTGTATGGCTATAATAGACGAATAGACAAGACTGGCGAACGGACAGCAATGATGGAATAAGTTCCTATTTGAATTAAAGTATCTTCTCCTACATTTGCATGCATATAGGTAAACAATTTTGATAATTGTATGGCTATAATAGACTGATAGACAAGACTGGCGAACGGACAGCCGTGATGGAATAAGACCCTATTTGAATTGAAGTATCTTCTCCTACATTTGCATGCATATAGGTAAACAATTTTGATAATTGTATGGCTATAATAGACTGATAGACAAGACTGGCGAACGGAGAGCCGGGATGGAATAAGATCCTATTTGAATTGAAGTATCTTCTCCTACATTTGCATGCATATAGGTAAACAAGTTTGGTAACTGTATGGCTATAATAGACGAATAGACAAGACTGGCGAACGGACAGCAATGATGGAATAAGTTCCTATTTGAATTAAAGTATCTTCTCCTACATTTGCATGCATATAGGTAAACAATTTTGATAATTGTATGGCTATAATAGACTGATAGACAAGACTGGCGAACGGAGAGCCGGGATGGAATAAGATCCTATTTGAATTGAAGTATCTTCTCCTACATTTGCATGCATATAGGTAAACAAGTTTGGTAACTGTATGGCTATAATAGACGAATAGACAAGACTGGCGAACGGACAGCAATGATGGAATAAGTTCCTATTTGAATTAAAGTATCTTCTCCTACATTTGCATGCATATAGGTAAACAATTTTGATAATTGTATGGCTATAATAGACTGATAGACAAGACTGGCGAACGGACAGCCGTGATGGAATAAGACCCTATTTGAATTGAAGTATCTTCTCCTACATTTGCATGCATATAGGTAAACAAGTTTGGTAACTGTATGGCTATAATAGACGAATAGACAAGACTGGCGAACGGACAGCAATGATGGAATAAGATCCTATTTGAAGTATCTTTTCCTAAATTTGCATGCATATAGGTAAACAATTTTGGTAACTGTATGTCTATAATAGACGAATAGACAAGACTGGCGAACGGACAGCAATGATGGAATAAGATCCTATTTGAAGTATCTTCTCCTAAATTTGCATGCATATAGGTAAACAATTTTGATAATTGTATGGCTATAATAGACTGATAGACAAGACTGGCGAACAGAGAGCCGGGATGGAATAAGACCCTATTTGAATTGAAGTATCTTCTCCTACATTTGCATGCATATAGGTAAACAAGTTTGGTAACTGTATGGCTATAATAGACGAATAGACAAGACTGGCGAACGGACAGCTATGATGGAATAAGATCCTATTTGAATTGAAGTATCTTCTGCATTTGCATGCTTATAGGTAAACAATTTTGATAACTGTATGGCTATAATAGACGAATAGACAAGACTGGCGAACGGACAGCAATGATGGAATAAGTTCCTATTTGAATTAAAGTATCTTCTCCTACATTTGCATGCATATAGGTAAACAATTTTGATAACTGTATGGCTATGATAGACGAATAGACAAGACTGGCAAATGGAGAGCCGTGATGGAATAAGATCCTGTTTGAAGTATCTTCTTCTAAATTTGCATGCATATAGGTAAACAATTTTGGTAACTGTATAGCTATAATGAATGAAAAGGCAAGACTGGCGAACGGACAGTCGTGATGGAATAACCCAAGGAAACATTAGTTCCTTGTTTCATTACGGGAGACTGAAAAGAACAGCAAAAAATCTATGTCAATTTTTGATTTGCTAAATGGTTGAGTGTTCGTCATGAAATTTAGTTTAAAGAAATATTGAATTAAGTTTAAAAAATATTCTTTTCTTGTCCTATTGTGTAACGTTCCGGTTTTTACAAAATGAACAAGATTTGAAATACTTTATTATCGATATATATATATATATATATATATATATATATATATATACATATATATATATATATATATATATATATATATATATATATATATCGAATTCAAAAAAGGACCATCAATTTGCACAATCCAAATTCTCCGCAGCTTTTCACCCTTACCTATTCGCCCATTATTATTTTGTTTTCTTATAATGAATGAGTAGTCCAGTTCATATAGGTACATATATATTAATAGATAAATGTTTAGCTTACCCCATTGAACGTAAACACATATCCATCGGGATTAATGACGGGGAATATGTGCCATTCGAACAACTCCGCCACGTATCTTATTTCGGGATCCTTGCTTGTCAGGAATTGGTGAATAGCATATGTAGCTGTGGCTGGAGATATCCATTCTCTGGAATGAATTCCTGCTTCTATAATAGCCACTTTATCGGTTTCTTTGAACTTGAGTTTTAGACCAACGACGTCTCTACCTTCGTAACTGTGACCGCTGATAACAATTTCGGCGTAATCCGGATACTCTTCTGCCATACTATAGAGCCATGCATTGATGTCATCGAGAGTATGGTAACTATCCCATGTGAATTGGTTGGTGTTTTCTAGCTCAGTTACTGTTTGATTGTCAATCAATCTGAAAGTTGTGGAGTTATTTGATTAAAACCAACGTAAAATATTAATTATGTGCTTTGATTGTCGAGTATTGGTTTACTTATAATACTACTTTACCATTTCCTTATGTTAAGATGAAATATTCTTATAGAGTATATGAGATATAAGAGTATTGAAATCATTATTAATTGTAAGAGATGCACCTGTTTATTCATTAATGTCCTAGATAGACCGTTTTAAGTAATGCTAGTTTCTGTCGATTCGTAGGTTTATTATGAGGGTAAAAAGCAACTAATCGAGTTATAGTAATCGATTTGTTCTGAATTTCACCATCGTCATTTGATTTATTCATCTAACGGTATCGAAGTTTTACAGCCAAATTTAATTATATGGTCCAAAAACAGTTTAAGTTTTACATATTTTTAACTTTTAATCTTCCAAAGAAAGCTACGAGTGGAGATATGTTTTAAATCAGCTATAATAACAATACCTTAGTCTATTTTAAATTTGTTATGCCAATTTCTAGGTCTGCTGACTAAATTTATTAATATAATTTATGTACTGTATTAAACGTACTTTATAATTTCTGCAGATGTAAAATTATTTTAATATTTTTGTTGTTCGTCGTAAAATGATTTTAATATTTGTATTGTAAGTTTTTTTTTCATGTTCTATTTTCATAGATGCCTCCAGATATTCACATGTTCATCAGAAGGGTCACTGTTCGAGAAGCATATTGTGTGCAAATTATACCTGACATTACCTGATAATAATATTGTGAGATATATTAATTTGAAATAACCGCATATCAAATAAAATTTGCGATTGAATAAAAAATTCAAACATGCGTCTAATACAAAAAAATAAAATTGATATGTATAATTAATTTGTCCAAGTCTAATCTCAAAATTCGAATTAATATTATAAATTTTCGGGTTTCCATTCTTAAATCTATTTAAGAAGAAAAGGCATGAGGCAAAACATTTTCCTGATATCGATAAATCGTCACAATGTACATTTCCAGTATTGTATTCACATATTAAAAAATGTATACTTTACTTATATGCAAAGTTAATGTTAAAAGTTAAAACACCTATATTTATATTACTATGTTATGCACTAATGAGTGAACTGTTACTGTTTTGTTACAGATATTCGTTAGTCAACATATTGCAAAGAGTTTGATAAAGAAATTACTATTTATAATAAATTTATAAATTGACGAATGTTCTCATATTTTTTTTGTTTTTGTAGCTCCATCGTTCAAAAGAAAAAAGAAGCCTTATAAATTTTTACCATGTCCATACGTCTGATGGTGTATTCAAACCGTTTTTTTCTTCTAAATAATAGAAACTTAAGATTTTGGCATAGTAATAAGATGTACTAAATCGAATATATGACAATAGATAACAATCGAAAATATCGATATGGAAATTTTATAAGTCGAACATATTTCGCACTGTTTTTTTTTATTTCTTGGATCATTTTGGGATATAGAAGAAAGGATATAGATTGATTATGCAAAGAAGGATATAGATTGATTACACAATTGTTTGTTTTTGAATTTTATCTAAGATTGCTCTGAAATCCTTACTTAACTACATTTGAAACTCTTAAAGTCAAAATTATGACAAAATAGCAGCGTTAGTAGAACTTTATTCAAAGTTTATCGGAAAGCCATAATTTTAAATTTCATGCTTTTTGAGATATTCACGATAGTTTTGCCCCTAGCACAGATGTAAAACCAAAACCATTTCACATGGTGAAAATTAATGTTAACATTTTTCAATAGTTTAATGGAAATACCGTAAATCTTTAAGTGTATATGTACATATATATATATATATATATATATATATATATATATATATATATATATATATATATATATATACACACAAATGTGTGCGGAACTGACGTAGTGCGATTTTTATTTAGAATTAATAGGTTTATTTATTTATTTTTCTAATAGTTACAAAATATGTTACAATGAGACCTTCCGTAAATACGTACGTTTGAACATTGTCGATTGTCAATTCCCACTTTAAACCGTGCTGCTTCATCTCCTGCTCGAACTCATATATATTTTCTGGCCCCACCATAATACTGGTTGCTAGACCGACGTTCCTGACATCCTTCCAGAACATGTATTTAGTATCTAGTTGGTATTGCTTCAGTATCGCCACTTCCTCTTCGTTTTTTGGAGTGTACTTAAATACTTTGTAACCTTCATAACTAACTTTTTCACTGATCACTACGTAAAGTAAAACGGATAAAATATAAAACACTTTCATTTTGACTTACTGAGTTGTTACAAGTGCATGAGTTCGATTTGTTATACTTATTAAAACCAGTAAAAGAAACCTTATCAGGAAGATTGAAGACAGGTGATTGAGTACTTAGAGAATTAGTTTTTTGATGATAATTATATGTATAGAAATTCAGGGTTAAGCTAATGGTTCTTAATCCACAATTCATCACATTCAATAGTAAAATACAGTTTTTTTAATTATATAGGCATAGTATTCTTGCTCTGCAAATAATCCTTCACACTCAATAAAATTACCATAAGATAACACCTTGTTGCATGTCACGAATTGGCAAATAAAATTGTGAATGTAAAAATGCAATAAAACATTTTTTTCCTTTTTCTAAAATAAAAAAAGTAATTGTCATGAAAAAATGAGAATAGTTCTTCGCAATTTTCAAGTTGTTTAAATATTCATATTTATGGCCTGTTTCTTGTCAACATATTAATACATAAATAAGAATGAAGTAAACTTTCACTACCAACCCAAGGAGAGAAAAGTTTAGAAATATTATCTACTTGGAATTAACAATTATTAATTCACTTTTGATATTCATAGCGTAATTATCGAAAAAAGAGACGATGGCCTTTCAAAACTTTGTTTTCTTGTGTTCTATAATTGCAGACGCAGATTTTTGTCATTAGTGAAATATTTGAAAACTATGAACCAGTAGCTAATACTCAATTAGATAAACGGCAATCTTAATTTTTATTCTTATTTCTACCTACTGTCTTGGCCAATTCGCCTTTGTTTTTCCTTAGCGTCCAAAAACTTAAAGACGCAACAATATCATATAAGTGTTATTAGTTAAAATGTTAATATGCTTCTAATGGTTCAGGAATGCTAATTGAAGTTGTTTTGGCGTTTAAGTAATCGATACATGGTAGTACCAATAGATGATTATCTATGTCCAATTGCAATAGATTGAGCAACGACTGATTCAGTCGTTGGGTACAACCCTAAAATGTACTGGATTATGATTTTCCGTTACTAATTACATTTAACAGAATACGGTGTTTAAAAAATGATCGATGGACCGATAAATCTTATCGTTTGTTTGTTGATCCTACAATACATGTTTTATTTTCATATTGCTTAATTATGGTAAAATAAAAAGTCGCTTTAATTTAAATTTCATAATTTTTTCTTCATTTTCTCTTTATCTCTTTATGTATTTATGATAGATTTTTCAATTTGTAATGATAGATATAATTTTAATTTTCATAATTTCTTATGGTTGGTTACGTGGTGTAATTTATATACTTTTGTAAAAAAATGTCACTAAATGTCACTTTTTTTGCTCATTACGTCAACGCTTTTTGTTCCTCCGAACTCAGTAATTACTGTTGACACTGTTATAGATGGTATTTGTTGTTGTCTAGTTAATTATGCTTTTCAAACTCTTCGTAACAGCTTTAAAACTTTGAAATATTTAAATTGAAAATAAAAGATATATTAAAAAATTACAGTCAAAATTGACGCCAGTGAAAGAAATTTATGGTGAGATAAGAGGAAGTTAGTTGAAAAAATATGAACGTTCTTCACTTAAGTTACCATTCCAAGAGATGTGAAAAGGAAGAAGAAATTCAAAACTTTATCAGTAATGTTATGAAGAGACTAGCTGAGCAAGAAATAGCAAAGTATATTTAATTTTTTTTCCTATTTAGGATTCCGTAGCAAATAACCCTTTATCTATCTGCCTGTATGCTCCTTGCTTTTAGTCCTCTTAAATTGTTTCACCTATTGAGTTGAGATATGTTTTGAAGATAGTTATTCATGTTATGTGACATGAAATTAGAAAGGAGACAGATTAGAAAAAAACCTTTTTGTCCTCCTCTCCCATATAATGAAACGGAAGGGAAAACCATTTTCCTGTCCAATAGTGTGGCAGTGTCGTTGGATTGATCTCATAAAATAGATAAAAATATCTATTGGAATTAAGTAATAAAAAAGTTTAAAGTTTTCATCTCGAGGGTGTTTGCATTCAGAATCGTTAACAAGACGTTCCCCATCCCCCTCAGCCTTTAAAGTTCTGTGAAAAACTTTAAAACACACAGACATATAGATTTTAATAAGAATTTTTATTAAAAATTTAAGGAATTCTCTAGCGCGTATGGTTTCAGAAACATTTTATATACATAACGTAAAATCAGAAAGGACACGGGTTAAAAAAATCTCCCAAATACCTGGGGTAAAACTATCATGAATATCTAAAAAAGTATGAAATTTAGAATCATAGTTTTCCGATAAACTTTAAAAATCTTCTAGTAACGCTATTGTTTTTTCCTAATTTTGATATTAGAGTTTCGAAAATAGTAATGAGCTATACTTTTTGTGGTCGTTTTTAAAACAATTTTGGATAATTCAGAAAGAAATAATAGTGCAATCATTGTATTTTCTTCCTTGAATTATTATATCAAAACGATATAAAAAATTTAAAAAATCGAGTAATGTATTTGCGTCCTATGACATTTCTATACGAATATTTTTGCGTGTTAAATACTATCATATATGTGGACAAGTATATTTTATTACTACATCAAAATTTCATTTTAAGTTCCTACATCAAACTATTTATAAGAAAAACGGTCTAAACCTACCGATAGACGGACGGACACGGTAATGATTTATTCTGCAAGGAAGGTTCAGTTTTTGTCAAAGCAAAATAGCACTTATGTCCATATTTAAGTTTCAAGGATTAAATGGGAAAGTTTATGAATAATAACTAAGTCTGGAAAAATTTGTACATATCTAGGTAGCTACTCAAATAAACAATTTACTTATCACGTGCGCAGCAAAATAGGTGTAATATTGTTACTGATAATCTGCATAATATATGCCTAACTTAATCTTGAAAGTGAATTTCAATGAGTCTATTTTATAAGATGACCACGGAACCCAATAATGAGCGTGTACGACAGGTCCTTGACTGTTTTTTCTAACAGTATTAGTTGAAACGTTTATTATAACACAGGACTGTCAGAAGATTAAAAATGTAAGTGTCCATTATGTGAATTTAAATGTATATCGTAACGTTATTATCTAAAGTTACTGACATTACAATTACCAATATATTTATAAATTTTCTGTTTTATCAATCTTGCGCGTGTAGATAAGAGAATTCCACACAAATTGTCTATTGTTTTGAATCGTATTTATACAACGTTCCTTTTATCGAAGTTTAATATTATCCTTATCATAACGTATGTTAGTGTATTGATACCCTTGTAATTAATATTTGAAGAAATATATATCCCGTTAAAACATTGCAATGAGTGAATTAAAGAGTTGCGTTTAGATTTATTGGATAATGTATCTATTACGATATTAATTTGGCTGCGATGAATGTTTGTCTATTTGTCGCTTTGTGATAGAGAGAAAATCTATAAAAGATTTTGAATTTTCTATTGCTATATCTCTGATTTTAGTACGATAAATATATGACAATTATTCATTGCGAATACTCTAAGATTCATCTGTACTTCTCTGGTATTCCTTTCATCTCATAATTTTAACCCAATTGAGCTACAACTTCTGAAACTACAGAAGAGAATAAGCCAAGTTAGTTCCTTTTAAAATACTC
Source organism: Druceiella hillmani (assembly GCA_039881145.1). Classification (NCBI taxonomy): domain Eukaryota; kingdom Metazoa; phylum Arthropoda; class Insecta; order Lepidoptera; family Hepialidae; genus Druceiella; species Druceiella hillmani. The sequence goes on along the minus strand of JAYKKI010000040.1, from coordinate 1,557,894 downwards.
TCTACATTACCAAAACTATTAAATCCTTGGGTTTGTGATAAAGGAGTGAAAAAAATATTTACCCACACTTTTAAACTGAGAATAATGATAATGAAGGGACACAATTGTAGTTCACCATCGTAGTGCCAGATCAAAACTCAAATAGTTTTAAACGTCTGAAGGTAAAGAGCGGCTAATTAAGGAGCTTCGTTGATGTAAATTATTTCATTGGCGGTGTGATATTGATATCTAATAATGAAGCGATACTACTGTAGTTCACCATCGTAGTACCGGAACAAAATTCAAATAGTTTTAAACGTCTGAAGGTAAAGAGCGGCTAATTCAGGAGCTTCGTTGATGTAAATTATTTCATTGGTGGTGTGATATTAATATCTAATAATGAAGCGATACTACTGTAGTTCACCATCGTAGTACCGGAACAAAATTCAAATAGTTTTAAACGTCTGAAGGTAAAGAGCGGCTAATTCAGGAGCTTCGTTGATGTAAATTATTTCATTGGTGGTGTGATATTAATATCTAATAATGAAGCGATACTACTGTAGTTCACCATCGTAGTTCCGGAACAAAATTCAAATAGTTTTAAACGTCTGAAGGTAAAGAGCGGCTAATTCAGGAGCTTCGTTGATGTAAATTATTTCATTGGTGGTGTGATATTAATATCTAATAATGAAGCGATACTACTGTAGTTCACCATCGTAGTACCGGAACAAAATTCAAATAGTTTTAAACGTCTGAAGGTAAAGAGCGGCTAATTCAGGAGCTTCGTTGATGTAAATTATTTCATTGGTGGTGTGATATTAATATCTAATAATGAAGCGATACTACTGTAGTTCACCATCGTAGTACCGGAACAAAATTCAAATAGTTTTAAACGTCTGAAGGTAAAGAGCGGCTAATTCAGGAGCTTCGTTGATGTAAATTATTTCATTGGTGGTGTGATATTAATATCTAATAATGAAGCGATACTACTGTAGTTCACCATCGTAGTTCCGGAACAAAATTCAAATAGTTTTAAACGTCTGAAGGTAAAGAGCGGCTAATTCAGGAGCTTCGTTGATGTAAATTATTTCATTGGTGGTGTGATATTAATATCTAATAATGAAGCGATACTACTGTAGTTCACCATCGTAGTACCGGAACAAAATTCAAATAGTTTTAAACGTCTGAAGGTAAAGAGCGGCTAATTCAGGAGCTTCGTTGATGTAAATTATTTCATTGGTGGTGTGATATTAATATCTAATAATGAAGCGATACTACTGTAGTTCACCATCGTAGTTCCGGAACAAAATTCAAATAGTTTTAAACGTCTGAAGGTAAAGAGCGGCTAATTCAGGAGCTTCGTTGATGTAAATTATTTCATTGGTGGTGTGATATTAATATCTAATAATGAAGCGATACTACTGTAGTTCACCATCGTAGTACCGGAACAAAATTCAAATAGTTTTAAACGTCTGAAGGTAAAGAGCGGCTAATTCAGGAGCTTCGTTGATGTAAATTATTTCATTGGTGGTGTGATATTAATATCTAATAATGAAGCGATACTACTGTAGTTCACCATCGTAGTACCGGAACAAAATTCAAATAGTTTTAAACGTCTGAAGGTAAAGAGCGGCTAATTCAGGAGCTTCGTTGATGTAAATTATTTCATTGGTGGTGTGATATTAATATCTAATAATGAAGCGATACTACTGTAGTTCACCATCGTAGTTCCGGAACAAAATTCAAATAGTTTTAAACGTCTGAAGGTAAAGAGCGGCTAATTCAGGAGCTTCGTTGATGTAAATTATTTCATTGGTGGTGTGATATTAATATCTAATAATGAAGCGATACTACTGTAGTTCACCATCGTAGTACCGGAACAAAATTCAAATAGTTTTAAACGTCTGAAGGTAAAGAGCGGCTAATTCAGGAGCTTCGTTGATGTAAATTATTTCATTGGTGGTGTGATATTAATATCTAATAATGAAGCGATACTACTGTAGTTCACCATCGTAGTACCGGAACAAAATTCAAAGAGTTTTAAACGTCTGAAGGTAAAGAGCGGCTAATTCAGGAGCTTCGTTGATGTAAATTATTTCATTGGTGGTGTGATATTAATATCTAATAATGAAGCGATACTACTGTAGTTCACCATCGTAGTTCCGGAACAAAATTCAAATAGTTTTAAACGTCTGAAGGTAAAGAGCGGCTAATTCAGGAGCTTCGCTGATGTAAATTATATCATTGGCGGTATGATATTGATATCTAATAATGAAGCGATACTACTGTAGTTCACCATCGTAGTACCGGAACAAAATTCAAAGAGTTTTAAACGTCTGAAGGTAAAGAGCGGCTAATTCAGGAGCTTTGTTAATGTAAAATATTTCATTGGATGTGTAGTGTCGATATCTAATAACAAATAATCTAATGACAGGACAATCGGAGTTAGTTAAGAGTTCAAACAATTTTTACAGATAATTTAGTTTGTTGTAAAATCAAAGAGTAAACTTGTGTAATAAGACGATTCTTTAGTAGATACTAGTTAAAGAGTCAGTGTTTTGTTACTGCGTTTATGTCTGCTAGTGTGAAAGAGAAGCATGAATAATAATTTGGGTCTCTTTTGCCACAAAATTCACATATTTATTTCCTTCTCTATTGACAAGTATAGGTATCCATTGGAAAGAACATGATTTTTCTTTGTCATAAAATTGCAGGAAAATATCAATCATTTTAAGAATGATATTTCATTTAATATACAACGAGGTTGTCTGCAAAATGTAGAATTTATGGGATAATTCGATTGAATATGAAATTTAATTGCTGTTAATTATCAAATAATAATTAATGTTACAAATGTATACCGGTGTTAATCTCCATGCAATTTTTATAATGTGTATTAGTATTTAACATAGCAAACTGAGTTTAATGATGTGAACAATTAAATAAATATATACAGTGACTAGTTTAGTATATAAATTAGTTAATGTTTATAATTGTATAATTTTACACGTCATTTACTACGTTAAATGAAAAAGGTATGCTTCAGAGTAAATACATTTATTCCGTATTTATCATGTCGATTTGTACATAATAAATTTAAAAATATATTCAAAGTTAAAAAAAGTAAATAACAAACTATATCGTAAACCATTTATTTCACCACCGACGTATGAGTCAGTAACAAGACAGGTAAATTAAGACAAAAGTTTGTAACAATACTTCAATTAATACTAAACGATAAAAATCAATACAAATTAAAGGTTCTTATCATGTAAGATATCCACAATTGTATCATCAAATGTATATTACCGGTATAATGACTTTAACATTTTGAATATCATACTTCAACTAATAGAAGTATATTATTATGAAATAATGATAATACAAAACGTCAAATTTTGGAAAATCACGGTAAACAAACAAATGATAAAAATGGAATTAATAATATTAATATTTATTTATCTACTATACATATATTAATATCTAACTATTATCTAGATATTAATATACTATATATATATATATATATTTATATATATATATATATATATATATATATATATATATATATATATATTTATATATATATATATATATATATATATATATATTAATATCTAACTATTGCTTTGTTCACTGTGTAACAAGTTTCTTCAAAAAGCCTTTTTTCACTTTGTATACGTAGGTAAATTTTTATAACTCATAGTTACGAAGGCAGAAAATGTAGACGTCTATAGAATCTTATCTTTAAATTGTGTATTCTGAAAGTCTGGAAATAAGAGACGTAGTAGTTTAAAAAAGTCCGTACGATATCTTATCAAGTTGGCCTTATATTTGTTTAATATCAAAACATATACATCGTGTTTTTTCAGACTACTGATTTTTTTCGACCTTTCTTTCTTTAACGGGTTCTGTTATACTTCTAGCGTTTATTATGCATATTTTGGACCTTTTTTCATTTTGAAACTAATTTTTCACAAACTGGCTTAAATATAAAAAAACGATAGTTGAATATCAATTTTAAAAGACCGTTCCAATGATAAAAAAATTACCTCCCACTTTACGTTATATTGAAATTATAATAAAACCTGTTAAATCTGGAATTGGTTTAAAAATATAGAAACGAGATAAGCTCTGATAGACGAACGGACGAAATTTTAAGTTTCTAATTTTATTTCGGGGTCCTAAAAATAGCCGAAATTTTTATTTCATTTCAATAAACATATATATATATATATATATATATATATATATATATATATATATATATATCATATAATTGGATGTACAACCTAACTAAATCCTAATTGAACTAAATCCTGGAATAAAATGAATTTTTGAATATATTTGGCGTTAATTTTGTAGAAATTCATTATTCACAATTAAATGAAACTACATAATGTAGTATTATTTCTACTTTCTTTAAGTTCTTTACCACGTCTTTGCTAATAGCCCACCTGAAGATGTTGTAATACAACGAAACCTAGGTCGTGGTAAAGAACTTGAAGAAAGTAGAAATAATACTACATCACGTAGTTTCATTTAATTGTGAAAATAAATTGTGTTATCTAAAACACGGCATCAACTCATGCATTGAAAATTTATCTCAATATTTTTTTCTTATCTTAATTCCTTACTGATATTGTTTTTCCATACTTTTCTGCCATTACTTAAACATTTTGATTAATAATTCTATTCAATTACGAGTTCTATTTATTTAAACTACTTTTTTGAAAAACTAGTTTCAAACTACATTTTTGTTCACACTTAACATGACAATGATTTATGTTTTTCGGGCTATTTTTTTTAAAATGTAAAAATAAAACTAAGTAAAAGTTTTGTGTAAAATATTAGTTAACCTTATAAATTTATTATAGTATATAAAGTCCTAAAGATTCCAAACTTAATACTAGTTTGCTGTAGTGATCGTTTTTATTACTGTCCTCTCATATGTTTCTCGTGGTTATAAACTACTATAATGCCAACTTTCATCATAATCCGTTTAGTAGATTTAGTGTGATTGACACACAAAGTAACATACAGGCAGAGAGACAAAAATTCTAAAAAAAGGTTTTCCGGCTTCTATTATCATTCTATACGCTAAGCCAGTTACTCATTTTATAATGTTATCCATAGCCAGAATTTACTCGATATATATAAACGATCGATAATTATAAACTTTCTCTATGTATCATCAATAAGGTTATTTGATTAATATAGTATAAACCCAATAATACAGTCCAAAGCAAATGAGATAATGATGGTTAACGAAATATGCAAAATGGACATTTATCCAGCCAGATCCTGGCGAAGCTAGGTCGCGACCGCTAATATTATATGTGTAAGCAAAAGTTATTTCAAAGTCATTAGAAATTATAACATATAAATTATACTTTGATATCGGCGGTGCTTAATCTCCCGTTCAGATTGATTTATTACCCCGACGTCAAATGGCTTTAGATTTTCTCAATTTATCGACTCCAATTAATTTTGATAACGTTAAGAATTTTGTGTCAAAGTCGAAAATGTTAAGGCCGAATTACGAGTTGCTTTGACGTTTTCTCTGTAGTATGATTCTTAAACTTATAATTAACACTAATAAGATGAATACAATTGCACTGTATAATTGATCGTTAGATATATTCATGTAAAGAAAAATATTTTTTAATTTCTAGCAAGTCTTGTAATTTGAATATGAACATTTTGAAAAATATTATGTTTTTTAATTATGACGGTAATGCGTTATTTGTTGTCATTTCATTAATTTTACCGAGGGAATAACTCAAATAACTTTGTTTTAAGTCCACTGAAAATAAATGGGTTTGACATAAAATTAACGATATATATATATATATATATATATATATATATCTATATATATATATATATATACATATATAAATATATATATATATATATATATATATATATATATATATATATATATATATATATATATATATATATTAAGAAAAGAGGTTAACATAAAGTTAAGACTTAACATAGAATTAATGAAAGACTATAATACCTATATAAATATGATAATGACCTGTTCATATATTATTATTTCTGAATAGGTTTTTAGATTACACTTTTCACCTACACAAGTTCTAATCAAAATATACCAAGGTGAGTAAAAAAGGTATGACTCTGAGATACTTGCTGTCTCCATAAATATTCCATTATCTAATATCTTGGTTGAAGGACTAAGCATATGAATGAAGTTTGAAGTTACACTTTGCGTCGTTTTGTGTAGGAAACATCACTATGTCTCAGTCATTGTAGTTGTTAAAAAATTAGAACTTGGGCTTAGATGAAATTCTTCACAAAAAAAGGAAAATTTCAAAGGAAATATGTGAAGAAATATCTGTCTTTTACATAGAATCTGATCAATCAAAAAGTAGATTGCTACAGGAATATGATACCTGCCAAAAATGAAAAAAAAAATGTAATATTGAAATTAACAAACTAATGCTGGGTAACCGCAGAATAAAAACTGACAAATAACTGAGGAACAGTGCACGAACAAAGAACGAGTCGGAGATAGTTTTGTACAGCACTTGTCTTCAAAAATCAGTGTACGCTAAGTGCAACAAAAGTTCGTTCAAATCGACAAGTGGCTCAGTAGTCTCGTAGGAATTTTTGGGATTCCGCAAGAACAACTTAGAAAAAATTATTCTCTATTCTTCACTGCAGAGGAAAGGTTAATACGGCATTATTATTTGGAGTCAAATGATAGTTCTAATTGATTGTCTATCAAAAAATCTACACGGTCTCTTATGAAATGTCCTCCAAACTATTGTGGAAGAAATAAAAGATAAGCTTACTAAAGGAGTTCTCTCTTTGCAAAATAACACGTCTCATCAGAGGTCACGAGTTGCATGCCAAGCCTTGGGAGAGACGAGTTTCGAAAAATGATTACTTAATTTTTGATAGCCTGAAGAAAGTTTTAAGGTCAGTAGGATTCGTGTGCGAGAATAAGATGAAGGCGCCGAGGATGAGATTAAAGAGTATTTTGGGAGCAAAGATGCAGATTATTTTCTGACCAGCTTGAAAGCCTTATATGAGAAATACAGTGAAGAGGAAATACACAAGAAAGTAATTTTTTTCAACCAAATCTCACATCTCATTCACTTCTATGTTTATTTTAAAAGCTTTTTTCAATTACCTGTTTTCTTATTTCTTTTTATCCTTTCAGATTTTGAGGGTTCCTTGCCCAAAGTATCGGAATGGAATCCCATTATTGGCAATACTGTATTTTTGTTCGTCAGTTTTTTCGTCTATCCGTTCGTCTATCAGAGATTTCTATGTTTTAAACAAAATAAGACTCAAAATTACAACTCAATGAGTCTCCTGTACATATAAAGAGAGATTTTTTCTCTCTGCCTATCCAGAGTGGAGTATCGTTGAGAAAGTATGTTCTTTCAGATTTGTCTTTTTAAATGTTTTTTAAAGAAAATGAAATATTTGATTAGCCACTAAAATTGCTAGATGGAATTTTTAACAATATGGGTAATATTGTTAGAAATTCCATCTCCAAAATGCTATTATACAAGAGGTTGTAAATTGGCCCTAATATTTCTCTTATATAAATAAAATATTTTTTTAAAATAATATTTTGACGGCTATGAAATATATACAAGGCATTAAATTTTTTATAGCAAAATAATATTAATATTTGTAAATAGTTTAATAGCAATACTATGGGCATTTAAATGTTTATAAGAAACTAGGTATTTACGGAATCCTTATCGTACGAGTTATACTCGTATTTGGCCTATATTTAATTCTTTCAAGTTATTTGTAAATTTATTGAGTCACATATAAAAATACGATAATATAAGCTTTATGATTCAACTAATTGCCATTTTTATGGAAAGAGTTGATAGTGAAATAACACAGGAAAAAAGTGTGAGTGGCAGAAAATAATAAAACGAAAAGGACCGATGAAAATTTAGTAAATGAATTTTTATTAAGAATATATGTAAAAAAGCGTACTAGTCAAGGTTACATTACAGTCAAGTGAACTTTTATACTATTTACGTGTATGTGCCACAAGCATATCCAGGGACACAAACTTTGGAATATTATAGACAATTTCAATTTTAGGACTTTGTGCTATTAGACTACATTCTACAAATCAAAAGGAGGATTAAGATTTTCTTTATGTTTAAAAATACGCACTTAATTCGTTTTACGTTCCTTTCCTTATTGATGTTCAGTTCCAACACCATATTCATTTTCCATCCCAATATTCATTGCACTTTCATTGGAATAAGTAGCTAATTTTTTACAAGAATATATAGTTTGTAAATTTTTGTGGGTGATGATACGTACCTTCAAATCTGATGTCTTCGAAATAAAACAAATAGAAAAGGAAGAAGGTTACTTATCTCAGTAATTCCTACAGAAAAGGATGAGGATACTTCTAAATCATATTAACAACACTTCATATATAATAAAAAATGGCTTTTATCCTCTTTATTGGCAAGCTTGAAAAGTTTTCTCTAAAGAATATGTCCCAAATGCGTAGGAATGCCCAAAAGGGATATTTTTTTGGAGTAACATATTTTATAGACGAACAAATTAACTCCATACAACTACAACAACTGACGCTGCTACTTCCTCAACGCAATTGCATTCTATGCACAATTCTTATCTTAGACCTGAAGGAGACTTGTGTTGCTTCATTCAATTTTAATTTAATTATATTTGTGCCTTGTGATACGAACTTCGTATTGTTCTATTTCTTTTTATTCAATTTTTTTTAAACTCAATGTCTCTATTAATCATTACAGCTTACTACTGTCCTCACATTTCTCATTCGTCGTTTCATTTGATTGGTCGTAAAAGATTACTCTTGTGGCAGTAAGTGCCATCCTCACACTTAGTTTTCTGAAGTTCAGTAAAGTTTAATAAAAGGAATATAATAAAATGTAAACAAAAGTACTTGGCTACGTGTATTTTCCTTTACATTACTAAAACAATGTAACTATTACCATTTCCTTGCATTCATTTGTTGAATTCCGGTGCAAAATCCCTATCTATACTAAAACATAAACAACACCTTGTTCTTTACCGACTCCTGGTCATATAAACAAAACACTATTATCGAAGGAATTTCTTTGAAGTTAAGCTTTAAAGTGTAACTATGGTGCAATAAAGTTATTATACAGTAAACTTAAATAGTTTTTTGAAGAGTCCTTAAAAATAATTTTGCAACCACTTATTTGAAGACGTTTGACTAGGAAATATGCTACTGTGAGCTATAAAATTAAGTTCTAATAACAGTCAAAAGATTTTTATCTTCATTTTTTTTCATGCACAAAATGGGTAAAACCAAGGAACATTCAAGAGAGATTATCGGCCTTCATAAATACGGTAAAAGTAGTCATAACGTTTTTAGATTATAGAATATACCGAAGTAAAACCTTGACTATGTTGTCTAGAAATCTGTGAATCAAGGCATAATTTCCAACAAACGTCACCCAGGCAAAACAAGAGCGACAACTCCTTTTGAAGAATTAAGCATAGTTGTGGAAAGCAAACGTAATAAACGTTTAATTGTACCTGAAATAGCAGAATTCAATATGGGCCACAATAAATCTGTCAGTGTTTCCACAGTCAAAAGAAGACTTTTCGACGTAGGTCTTAAAGGATGCATAGCAGTTTAAAAACTACTCCTTAAAGCTATAAGTAAAAAAAAGAGACTTAATTGGGCCAGGGAACACGAGAATCGGACATATGACAACTGGGATAAGGTCCTCTGGAGCGACGAAGTAATGTTTGAAGTTTTTGGGTCTAAGAGTCGTCGTCCGTTTTTAGACTAACGAAAGGGTAAAGGAAGTATGCACTGTGGCTTCGGTTAAGTACAGCGGATGCTCTGTGATGGTTTGGGGCTGCCTTTGAAGGTTCTAGGCGGGCGATCTTGTAAGAATACAAGGAATTCTAAAAAAAGATGGTTACAAAAATCTTTTAGAAAATAATCTTGTTTCTTCTGGTACCCGCTTAATTAGCCTATTAGTAGTAGTAATTTATAGTTTAACACGACAATGATCCCAAACACATCAGAGTTATGCACGAGATTTTTAAAAGAAAAGGGACATTAAAAGGTTTTGAAGTCATGCACACACACACACACACACACACACACACACACACACACATATATATATATATATATATATATATGTATATATATATATATATATATATATGTATATATATATATATATATGTATATATATATATATATATATAAGTATGCGTATGTTAATAGAATAAAAATAAAATAATTGTAATCATTTGTACTAGGATGAACAATTGTGGTCGCTCGCTGCCATTTATTTATATTAACTGATTGCTATTTTAATAATATTTCAGATATTCATTGATTTCATCATTATTTTATATAATACTTTCCTCATCTATTTTTTTTATTTTCAGCTTATAGTGCAAATAATTGTTTTCATTACATTTAAAAATAAAGTAGTATGTTTTTAGAACTTGGTACTAGATTTATGATATACAGGTACCAGATTATATATTATCATAAAGTAATAGATATACGTAAAATTATATTGAATAAAAGGCACATAATCAAATTTCAAATATTGAAATAATTATCCCTTAACAATTAATTTAAAAGTAGTTAAAAGTACTAAGATTTTATCTAAATTCATAACAAATAACAATATTACGACTATAGGTTAGGGTGAAGTTGACCAAGCAACAAGCAGTGATATTATTGTTGATTATTTCCTGAATTTAAATGCCAAGTAGTGCAATAGATATTAAAAATGTTAAAACATTATATTATTTGAACATAATTAGTTAAGGGAAAAATTACATTCTGCATTCTTCCTATTATGCAGTGCTGCTTCCTGAAATGCATATCTATTTAATCGCGTCCTCTGCCAACGGAGGTGATGCGGTGACCAATACATAAGGTAATTTGTTATTATGTACATTTATCAAACGCTGGAAATTGAAACTTTTGGTCACCATAAACTGTTACGGCCAAAGATATACAAATAAATAATAAAGCCATTAGAATTTGTAATCTCCTGTATATAGAACATTCGGTCTGTGAGTTCTGCTCACATTTGATGGGTTTAATGACGCACGTAAATGATAGATGGGTAAATAAAATTTTATTTGTAAAAATTCTAACATTTATATTCTGTAATTTTAAAAACATTTTGGAGATATTATTGAAATATAATGCTTATGAATATTTTCTAAATTCAATTTGTACATATATGGGTATAGAATTTTGAAATATTTTAGTCTACGTAATAAGAAAAATGTTTCAAAATTCAATACCCATATATCCATTCTATCCTAAATTCACATCCGACCGATAGTAATTTTTTTATAACTTAAAAATGAACATTTACTTTGAGTTTTAATTAGTTTTCTTTAAACTCACTTGAAATATATGTTTTTTTCTTAGTATTTTAAGTTAAATTAAGAAACGCGAAAACAATACTAAAAAACATCACCCGAAATATTCAAAGATGTTATTTTGGACCATTGTGTTATATCTAGAAATCATTTCTATACCGATCTAAATATAGTCTTGCAGTAAATTTATAATTACATGGCAGTATGTAGACTAAATGTAAATAAACAAATTACTAAACGGGTGACATACTCCCATTTAAGGGTAACCCTTTTATTTAAATGCATAAGTTGAATGTACAACTGGCGCATTACAAACCTTGCAGTCCCTAATATTTGATTATTAAAAAATTTAAAAACTTATGTATATAAGGGTGATTTATTTGGTTTATTTTTGAAAAATTTTTTGTTTTTGAAAATACTTGTGGTTTATTTCTAAGAATGATATTCACTTTCTCCTCACGAAAATGTTTGGTGATGTTTCTAAATATTTAGGATTAAATACTCATCAAAATTTAGTATAATATAATTGAAAACACAAAGTATTTCACACGTTCAATAAAAACTCTAAATATATGTATTTTAATACTTCATAATGTGAGTTTTATTCAGTACAAGTAATAAACAGAAAGAATACAACTTATGATAGCAAAAAAGTTTACTACCAAACTGCCAGAACCATTACCGGGAGTTAACTGAACCAATGGCTCTGGAAAATATTCCAATTCTTGACTGTACTGTATCAAACCAACCAAAAAGTCCATTATTTCTAAATTATTGGGCATAATAGTTGATGGTGGGACCAGAAATCCGTATTCACCCAAATCTCGCATTTCTAAAAGAAGCGAAATATCAACTTCGGGGTGTTTTGCTTTTACCCAATCGTAGCTTGTTCCGCTCATAGGATCTGTAATATTTCCCGGAAAATTGTATTATTGCCATAAATATATTATAATCAGGTTCATACAAAATTTCAAGACATAATAAAACTTACATAAAATTTAAACTTTGGTATAGAGTTACGGGTATTGGTTGCTAAGAAAAAGATTGTGATTATATGCAGCACATGCGCTTAAGAATTTTTAAATATTAATTTAGTTTACGTTCTTTTCTCAAGCTATTATCATATCCCTATCGAACGTATCAGATTTTATCTAATTTGGATAATTATAGTATACAAAAATAGGTAAAGAAATATTTTTAAAATATATCGTTCCTCCTTTCTCAAGAAATGTATAATCCTACTAAATTGTCTATAATCTTATGTTGCCACGTAGGCCACATAAGATCATACATGATTTTCTAGGATTATACAAGATTTACTCTATATATAATTATTGGAAGACAACCAGCTTTATTGTGGCAATGTGTTATATTTTTGTTTGAGTTGCTCAATATGGCAATGATATATTTTGTATTTAATTGCTGTCCACTGATGAAATAAAAACAGTGTCGTCTTTTTTTTTGTTATTTACTCTGAATATACGAAGAAATTAATAAAGTATTATGCTG